>CANSNZ010000565.1:0-387969 GCA_947646795.1 Beta lomatogona
AACATCTTTCCCGACGATTATCGAAACCCTAACCCTAATTCTACTCCGGGAACTGCTTCTGCTCCTCCCGAACTTGAACCCGAACCCGTTGAAGAAACCCTAATCACTATTCCTGGTGCAATTGTTCATCTTATTGATAAAAAATACAGCGTTGAGCTCGCAATTGGGGATTTCTCGATTCGTCGTATTCGTCAAGGTCAAAATGTCATTGCAATCCTTGCTTGCGTTTCTGATGAGGTACAATGGCCGCTGATCAAGGAGGAGGCCATTGAAAGTCGATGATTCACATTATTTCTTTTCGTTCTCGGATTCGAACTCGAAAGAAGGCGACGACGTTTTGAACTATGGATTGAGCTTTGCTTCTAAGGGGCAGGGAAGGTTTGTTGAAGGAACTAGATGGGATTTTTTCAGACCTCTGGGAATTTTTCCGTGCAGAGCGTTTCGGAGAAGAGTAGGGGAGAGTTGGCAGGGGTGGGTGTTGCTGGTGAGCTTTCGCCGGAGGAATTAAAGTCGGACGAGAATAAAAGAGTGGCAATGGAGAGGAGTTGTGGAGCGTATTGGACGACATTGGCACCGAATGTGGAGGAGTACAGTGGGACTGCGGCAAAGTTTATTGCCACAGGGTCAGGGCATATGATCAAGGGGATTTTTGTGGTGTGGGGATGTGACCGTTGATCGGCTGAAGTGGGGGCATGAGGTTTTAAAGAAGAGGCTTGACCCTGCTGAGAAGAAGGAGATTGATAAGAATACTTTGAAGAGGATTAAAAGGTTTGAAATGTTAAATTTTTTGCTTTATACTTATATTTTGTCTATTTTTAGCTTTATATAATGCTTTTTGAATTGGACTATATATTGTTTTATTTATAGAGTACTCCACACTTTATGATTTTTGTTGGCAGCTGTTTTATTTGCTTCTACTTAACGTGCATTGTTTTTTTGCTGAGTTCAATTCATGAAACGTAATTTGTTATCACTTGGAATTAGATTGGTATATTGGTGGTGATTTTTTTTCCTTTACTTTAGTACAAGATTAGATATTGATAAATTGGCTAATGTTAGACCTTTTCTTAATAATGTAAACTAGTTATCTAGAAAACAAATGGAGTATTGCTCTTTTTTATCAAGAATGCTGTTATTAGGGCGCATTTGTATGTTCTGCACTTCTGCTTTTGCACTATAGACCAATGATTAAATTGAACTAGGTCTATATGTGGTTTGGAGGAAACACTTTTTTTGTATTGTGTTTGGTTTAGACCAAATAGAAAACATATCGAACCGTATTTGATTTTCTTGGGAAATCATATTTCAATGGGTATTAGCTCTAGATTTTCTTTTTCTTTGTTTGGTTCCTTGCTAAAAAGGGAAATGGAAAGTTGGAGATGGAGGAGAGGTTTGAAAGGAGGAAGGTAAAATATGAGGAGGATTATATGGCATTCCTTCTTTCAGACTCTAACTAAGGAAAATCTTACCATTATTTTAGGATAACTAGTTTCAACCTAAGAATGCTATATAAACCAAATACTAGAGGGAAATGTGAAACTAGTTTTGCTGGAAAAGGACCTTCCTTTTAACCAAACATAGGCCAAAGAAAGTATAACATCATGTTAATATGATAATAATAGTAATTTCTGGCATGGTCATGTCTGTTGTCTAGTGTTATGATCATGAATTGGAGATAGAAGTTCCATCTGTTATATTGGCAGTGTCCCTCTCTTTGTTATTCTACACTCAGTATGCTGAATGTTGCTGATATCTATTTATCAGCTTTAGTACATTACTTTCCAACTCAGCCGTTGAATATGTTTTCCTTGTCTCTACAGGGTGAAGAGGATGACAAAAATGACCAAGCAGGTGGCAACTGGAGTGCTGTCCGGGGTTGTGAGAGTTTCTGGATTTCTCACAAGTTCAGTTGCAAACTCAAAAGCTGGAAAGAAATTCTTTAGCCTGTTGCCTGGAGAAATGATCTTGGCTTCTTTGGATGGATTTAGTATGTTCCCTTACCTTTTTTGTTTAGTTTGCAATAAAACGTTTACATTTATGTGGCTCTGACTTTCAGGAACTATAAAGTTAGCTCTTTTGATATTTTGCTGACTGAAATGCATGTAACGGCATAAGCTGTATTCTAGATGTCCTGATACTGAGTGATCAGGTGCATTGAGTTTAAGGTTGGAAAATTTATGTGGTATAAAGAACATGAGGAAACTGTATCCTTATGTTCTTTCTTTACAAAGTGGCCAGTGTATGCAGACTCCTGATGATTATTGAAGAGAATGGATGAAATTTGAAATTGAATAGTTGATATGACCTCCCAATAAGATATTCTATTACTATTATGGAACACGTATACCAATACGCATGAATCATACCCTTCCACTTCCAGTTTCCATGCAATGATAACTAAAAAATCCTGGTCTTCTCATGAATCCTGTTCTCTTACCTGACATTGCATTCTTATATTAATTGATGGGAATTGATTTGGGGAAGAAAATTATTTCCACTTTTACCATGATGATTATGTCACTTGAAGGCAATCTATGATGTCAATTTTGAGATCGTTCAATGCTGTGAATAGCTGTTTCTTATGTCTGGTTCTTCTGAAAAGTGAAGTTGAAAAAACGATTTACTTAGGTCATTGTTCATCAGAAACTTTTTCCATTCATCTTTACTGTTTCATCTCCCTTTTATTCTGCAATTTTTTGGGACAAGGACATATGCAACCGTTTCTTCAGTGAACTTGCCATGTCCGTTTTGTGTTAATCTTAAGATAACCTTATATGTTGCGAATTTGTGCTTTATAATTTTGTAAGGTGTGAGCTCGTGTATATCTTTTGTAACGAATAGTTTCTTTTGCTAACAGATAGAATCTGTGACGCCGTTGAAGTTGCTGGAAAAAACGTTATGTCAACAACATCTACTGTGACTACTGGACTGGTGACACACAAGTATGCTTTTCACTTCTTTTTCTTTCCTGTTTTCAATCAATTATAGTAGAAGGCAACATATTCCGCTGTTCACAACTTTCTGGAGAGGGAATTCTTTGTCTATCCCTTGTTTTCAGCGCTTTAAAATTGACTTGAGCTTTATATATTTCCAGAGCCTCTGAGGACTCACATAGACACATAGTCACATATATTTTTAAAAAATTGATGGGCTATGAGTGGCAGGGTATTCTTATCTGGAGAATATCTGAGAATCTCCATGAACTTTGTAGAGGACTAGAGAAGGCTAGTTGCTTGATCTGATATGGTTAATTGTTAAGTAAAAACACACGTTTTGTTATATTAGTGGCATCTAATGACTAGTTATATTTATCCAGTTGAGGCATCTTGACTGATTAAATCTGCTTCCGACAGCCTAACTTGGTTCAGTCTGCAGGAGATGAGGATTGAAACTTGAAAGTATAGGTGGTTGAGTTGGATCAAGAATAAGAAAGGGAGTCACTGAAAATACATGTACATCGGTGTTGTAGGTGAAAATCCATATCTAGACCCATTCTACGCACCCCCTTCCCCCATCTTCTCTTTCCTACCGAAATACTAAAGCAATGAAGATTGGTTCAGTCTGAAGGAGATAATTGAAACTTGAAAGTATAGGTGGTTGAGTTGGATCAAGAATAAGAAAGGGAGTCACTGAAAAGTGAAAATACATGTAATCGGTGTTGTAGGTGAAAATCCATATCTAGACCCATTCTACGCACCCCCTTCCCCCATCTTCTCTTTCCTACTGAAATACTAAAGCAATGAAGATAGGTAAATAATTGTTGCTTTAATTTATGATATGGCCTAGCGTCTTTGGACTTTTATAGTCTGATTGGTAGATGGTTTAAGATTACCGTAACGATAATTTATTTCAGTGTAATTTGGAAGAAAATCTCATGGGATATTTATGGTAATATTCCATCACCAACCATGTGTTTTTATCATGAATTTCCATCATCACTCAATACTACCTTAAAGTGGTTATGGACAACCAATGAGATCGTGTGAAGAAAAGAGATGTTTGGAGGTGAAACATGGATATTGACTTGGGACTTCCCTTGAAAAAGTTAGGGTAAAATTTCTTACCTTTATTGCTGCCTACCAAACCGGTCGTAAAAGTATGACATACTTCTAGAAATGGTTGACTCTCTAGAATCCGGCAAACCATGAGCGACTGTTGTTTGGCTTTTAGTTTATATAATAGGGAGAAAACAACTTTTAAGTACATTTTTATCTAATACTATGTTGCATTTTTGTGTTCGAATGCAGATATGGGGACGAGGCTGGTAAGGCAACAAATGAAGGGCTTGGTGCAGCAGGGCACGCAATTGGTACTGCTTGGACTGTGTTCAAGATCCGAAAAGCTTTGAATCCTAAGAGTGTCATTAAACCGACCACGCTTGCGAAAACTGCTGTTAAAGAAGCTGCGCGAGAACACAAAGCTAAAAAAAGCTCGAAATAACTCCTGCTAATCTGCTGTGCCTGGGAGCCTATTTCTTCTTAAGTTATCTGACATGTAATCCTTCAGTCTTGAAGATCTGTATTCTCTATGAATTTGTTTGTTCTTGTAATTTTTTTAATCTAATATTCGATCCATTTGCTGTATAACAGAACTACACAGTAGAAACTAGTGCTTGCTAGTAATCAATGTAATTATAATTTCAGTTACTAATGAATATTGTTTGAGGTATTCTGCCATGGCATATCAATAGTTCTGCTTCCTATTTTGCGCAGAGGTACAAAATAATGGCCTCTTCACCACCTGTATCAATAATGTGATTTCTTTACTTCTCCCTTTGAAGTTCTTTCCATTTACGAAAGTGTTGTAGAACCTTGTATGTAACTTATCTAAAAAAAGTTGCGGTTTCAAGCTTGAGTTATATATGAATTTGATTATCTTTGATGAATCTGTAAACCAGGGAAGGGAGCAGTGTCCATCGAGGATCATGCCTTGGCAGCCACAGTTCACGAGGTACCGAAGATTCTTTCACCGCATTTACATTGATAACTGAGGTAATTTTATTGTGTACGTGGTATAACATCAATTTTTTACCATAAACGATCACGAGATGGAGCAATGTTTGTTGCTTAGGATCCTGATTCCTGGGTGATAGGGGTTCAATTCTTAGGGGAGACGTTACGGGCAAGTTGTACTTAGGGTCTTGAGTAATGTTCCAACTATTTCTGAAAGGGGGAAGTATGCTGTATTTATTGTTTCTAAGTCTTTTTGTGACTTCTCTTGGGTCTTGACTCTTGAGGATAGGACAGTCTGGCCTCCAGACTCACATACGAGCAGCTCTACTCATACTGTCATAATCAGACATATTAAATGCCACCCACTAACATGAAGCATGGGATAAGATGAGAACACTTAAATTTATATGTTCTTGTAATTTGATAGGTATATGGATTCAATTAGGCACTTTAAAGGTTATGTTTGGTAGAAACCAAGAAAATTTTATCTTGCATACTTTTCCTAGTTTTTTTTTTTATAGTTGCATATTTCTCCTAGTTGATTGGACAATCTTAATTCCTTCGACAAAGAACAACAGCTGCACCCAGCTAGCTGCTCAATTGTGGTCACCTACTGACCAACTGCTTAGCTGCACCGAGATATTGGTTTAAGAAAAAGACATCTTTCATTTTATTTTTGTTCGTAAAGTCTAAAGATACCATAAATATTGGTGATAGATGTAGGTATGATTTGACCCGTAAATAAGATCCTACGTATATGATGAAGGTGCACATAACACTCACAATTCCATGTTTTGTTGTTATTTTATTTACCTGCTCATTTGTTCATATTTCTATATCCTTTTTAGGTATTAGAACTGAAGCTTTAAATACTACTTTCACAAAAAAAATTACCAACTAAACTAGTTGTTTTTGCAAAAAAAAAAAAACAATATCGAACTAATTTAGCTATTCAGCTTCCACAAAAACCATCTTTGGTTAAAAGCGATTAACTTACTAGGCGAAGCCAGAAAATTTTGGATTATTAATTAGAAATCTTTTTATACACCCATTACAAAAGAAAGCTAGTATTTAGGTCAGAAGCGTTGGGTTTTTCTCGTGCTACAATTTAGTAGTAGTTAAAAAAGTACATCTCATACTTCATTTAAAAAAGTCATCTCATTCATTAAATGGATTTCAAAAGTTTTCCATTTATATATTATCATTGATTTTGATTAAATAAGCAATAATAGTAGTATGGTGGAGTGATGATTGGATCTCTTTCTTTTTCATACTGCGAGGTTGTGTGGGTTCGAACCTATAAATAGATAGATAATTACACCAAACTCAAAGAAATTCGAGGACGAGGGTCCAAAAACTAGTTACAATAAAAAGAATCATAATAAAAACCTAACACATCTTCATGTATTGGCGCATCAGGTCTAGGGCTCCAGGGCCCAGGCACGTCATTAGTTAGCGTCAAGGATGTAATTTGAGTTTGTGTATTAGTATAATACATTTAAATTCTAAAGCATAGGAGCATGAAATCTCCGTGTTATCTATCAGTTGTACTTGTACGTAATTTTGCTTAATTAAAATTATGCATTTTGTTTGTTGTCACTGCACCACTAGCTATCACTACCTCTACTCTCTCTTTCTGAACCACTTAATATCCATTCTTTTCTATATTCCAAGTGCATAACCGAGATCATCACTTAGCTTTGAATGTACGGTTTTTTTCACACATACTGCGACAAATTGGAAAATTCACCGTATACCCTCAATGTTTGGGATATTCACCATATACCCCCGAGTTTTCAAAACTGTGCACCATATACCCTTTTGCTAACGGACGTTAAGTCGTCGTTAGCTATATTTACGATTTTGCCACCATTAATCCCTAACCCTAAAATCCTAATACCCTAACCCTAACCCTAATCTTAAATCTAACCCTAACCCTAACCCCCTGTCGGCCTCCACCCCACCCCCCTCCCCTTCCCCTCCACTCCACCGCCGCTACCCTCCCCCCACCCTCCACCGCCGCCCTAACCCCCCACTCCCTCCCCGTCAATTTCCCCTCCTCCCCCTCCCCCTCCAAGTCGATTTCCCTAGCCCCCCCCCCCTTGATTTCTCTCCCCGACGCACTCACACTTTGCGCACCACCAAAACAACAACACCTACGCACCGCCTTGTCGGCTTTTCCTTGGCGTTCGCACCACCAAAACAACAACATCAACGACGGGAGAGAGAGAGGGGGTGGAAATCGAAGGGGAGGGGGTGGCGCTGTAGAATTTCTCACCCGAGTTGCGGAGATGGTGGGTTTGGGTGGGTTAGGGTTTGGGGGGAAGGGAGGATGGGTTAGGGTTTAGGATTAGGGTTATAATTAGGGTTAGGGTTAGGGTTAGGGTATTAGGATTTTAGGGTTAGTGGTTAATGGTGGCAAAATCGTAAATAAAGCTAACGGTGAGTTAACGGCAGCTAGCAAGAGGGTATATGGTGAACATTTTCGAAAACTCAGGGGTATACGGTGAATTTTTGAAACATTTGAGGGTATATGGTGAATTTCTTGATTTGTCAGGGGTATATGGTGAAATAACCGTTGAATGTAATATATACATTCTCTTCGTCCCAAATTGACAATAATTAAGATCGATTCTATTAGGATGTCTAGGAAAAGTTCTAACTTTATCTATTTTAGTTACAATTTTATTATTTAATTCTAAATATGTATTTACAATATTTATTTTATAAGTATATGTCTTTACAATATTATAAGGATTTTTTTAATGAAATCATGTCGTATCCTTAGTTATGAAGTGTTGAGATAGTGAGACTCTATGACAACTGATTTCGAACATTAGGAGTATCAATTTGCTGCGGTCTCTGTCTTTGAGTGAGCAAAAGGAGTTTTCATGCTTATAAGCTTGATTTGGAAAAGAAAGCTGACAGTTTGGTCATGTTGATTTAGTTATAAAGGAATATTGAATGAATTTTTAAAGTTGAATTACTTCCTATACAGTACATGAGAATATATAGATGAAGTATTGAGAAGATAATGTTCATAGACGAGGAATATAATCTTTATTGTTGAAGATTGGTTGACTCTTTATTGTATGCTAATACTAATGGAATATTGTGGAGATCTATTGTATTCCCATCTAGGAAGCTTTAGAAGTAAACTATCTTTTCCGTGTGATACATCATTCACTCAAATAATGGTGTGACATTACAAGCAACCTCATATATGCATTATCAATATGCTCGGTTAATATCCGTATTTGTGCATCTTATATGTAGGTCTATAAATGAATTATCAGTTACTATACCCTACTTCTCATTGTCCGTAAATTTTGTTATTAATCTATATATATATATATCCATTAATAATCTTATTTATGTTAATCAGTTACCTACGTCACCCCATCAACTAATAGTGTGGTGCACGTATAACAACTCATATTCGTAGTTATATAATCAAGGGATATAAAAATTAATCATGCACTTGATGTCTTGATGAGATAACATGGGAAGTAGTCATATCACACGGTTAGATGATTTACTGAGGTGGTGTTCACTGGATTTGTCGTTGCATAGATAATGAAGCATGACATACTAACTGAGCCTGATGTTACACTATACATACATTTATATGCCTTTTCCTGTCGATTTCCATAAGCCGCCCCACTTGTCTTAAACTTATACTCCTCCCAAAAAAGCATGGATGTGATCAGCTTCTGTCCTACCTTTGTGTTCTTTCATAGGATGTATTTTACTGCAGAAAGTATTGGTGTCCAATAGTCTGAGTCTACTGGACTCAGTCATATAATTGGGGTTATATTTCGTATTCATGTCTCTTCCAATTGGTACTAAAAAAGGTACTATCTGATAACCAATTGGTATTAATAATGAGAAGAGTTGTGGATACAATTTCTTATTGTTTTTTTTTTTTTTACAAATCTGAAGAGATGTGAGTACCAACGAAAAAATGTTTGAGTCGGTTGGAGATTCACAACTGGGCACCAAGTAAAGCTCTTTTTTATTCTATAGTGAAGTCAGAAAAAGGTCTTATGGTCATCTACCTAAATTTTACTTGTCCAGTTTTCTAAATCTAGTTTCTTTTCTTTTCACAACTTAAATTAAAGCACATCCATTAGCTTTGCACTTAAGAGCAATTAAGAATTATTAGTGGGCACCCAGTATAGAGAAAAGTATACAATGTCACTTCTCTCTGCAAAATAAAAATTCAGCAATGTGGTTTGACATACCCATTTTACCCCTAGATGAGCAAAAAAACTTCTAGAACTTTCCCTCTGTATATAACCAAAAGCCATATAACTGTAGTAAAAGATAGTGCATTATTTGTTGTTTCAACTTTCGGGAAATATTTGATATATATAGTATCTTTAGACTGTTCTAAGAATGTAAAACCAGTCCTTATCTGGATGTTTGATCTCTATTTTAGCACAATGTTTAATAGCCACTAATATATTGTTTCCTTGATTTGAACTTTTTCTCCTACAATATCCTACTCGCAAATTATTATATAGACGGTCTCAACAGCAGAAGTTACAAAAACTAGATACTACCTCAGTGTAGGAAAAATTTATATACAAATGTCCTTTGAAAGTTGAAAAATTACACAGAAGTACTACTAAAAAGTCGAGAAAAAATATGTAAAAAAGCAGTAGTGGTTTAACTATGTCAGACAGTCGGATAGGATACCAACTCTGAGTTCTTTATGTTATTGTGATTTAGTTAGAAAAAGGCTTGTGTTGTGGCCTGTGGGTGGTGCAATGGTCATTTTGTATTATATTGGAGGAGGGAAATCTTGATTGGAGAGTGTGATTGTGGATGAGGAGTAAGACTGTCACCACCAGTCTACACCACGCTTGCTTTCCACTGCAGAAGCAACAACGGACGTCACTTCCCAGTAGAAAAACAGAATAAGAAATTCTTATACTAACAGCAGAACAATCCAATTGTTCTGTCCAAATCCAACTCCCCAACTTCTCATCTGATCTGAGTATTTTCTTCAGTGTATAGCTTGCAGAATTACTAGACTTCAGAATTATAATGGCAGAAAATTCAGATAGTACATCATCAGGATCATCATCACCCAGAACACCAACTAGATCTTTTACAAAGAAGGGATTCAGTAGATTCTTTTGTTTTGGTAGCTCTTGTAGTTGCAGAAGGACCCCGACTTTAAGACTTAGAAGGCGGTTTCGAGGTGATGTCGAGGAGGAGTTTCAATATGCAAGCTCTGATTGCTTATCATCATACTACAGTGTCTTTGTTGTCCGCCTTGCCATAATGGTATGTGAAATCTAGGCCTTCTTTGACTCTTTCTATATAAAGGCGTGTCATTATTGTTGTCCTTCATGACAGTGCCTTCTTGCAGGCACTTTTGGCAATTTTGATAGGGATGCTAACTATACTGACATGGCACTTTACGCGAGTCTACACTACAAAATCTTTGGATAATCTAGCATCTGGTCTTCGTTTTGAGCTCCTACAACGTCCGTTGTTACGAATGTGGAATATTGTTAACTCTACCGTTGAGGTGACAACAGCCCAAGTTAATCTTTCAGAGTATATCATCAAAAAGTTCAGCACCCAGCCGGTAACTCAAGAAAATCAAGTCGAGGTTGGTGTTCCACTGTCAGTTTCCAGTTTTCGGTTTTATGATTTTACAAGTCATTTGATATGAGTTGCACAATGAACTGAAGATTAGTCGTGCTTATACTGATCATGATTATTATAAAAAATGACAACAAAAATCTGAAAGCCCACTTTTTCTGGTTTATATATATCTGCTTTTAGTTTTACAAAGTAACAATAACGATTAGTTTCTCAATTCTTGTTACTAATGTTAAGCAAATCATAATTGTAAACTGCAGCTCTACCAAATGATGAAGGATGTGATGTGGTCACTATTTGCAAGTCATAAAGCTCTAAATTCAATGACAATAAACTATAGAAATGGTTTTGTCCAAGCTTTTCATAGAGATCATAGAAGCAACAACACTTTCTACATTTACTCTGATCTTGCAAATTACTCAATAAGTGCAGCCTCCTACGAAATGAGCAAGGTATCTTCGCATCAGAAATGGAATGATCAGTCAATAAAAGGCAACCTATCTGCAACTTGGTACCATGAGCCACTTGATCCTGTCAGTGGCGAGAAGATAGGAAAGCAAAAGGAAATTCCTCCTGATGATTTAATAAACATTGCTGGTCCTTCACAAGTACCTGATGGAGTTGCTTCATGGCATGTTTCAGTAAGCAAGTATACAAGTTCTCCTCTGCTTTCTGCTGCACTGCCTGTATGGGACCCTTCCAATGAGAGTATAGTTGCTGTTGTAGGTGTTACAACAGCATTGTATAGTGTCGGACAGTTGATGAAAGAGCTTGTACAGGCGCATAGTGGTCATATATACCTTACCTCTCAAGAGGGGTATCTGCTTGCCACTTCCACTAATGCCCCTCTCTTGAAGAATTCCACAGAAGGCCCTAAACTTAAAATGGCAGTTGAATCAGAGGATGATGTCATACAGCAGGGCGCTCAGTGGTTACAGCGAGAGTATTCAAACAAGTTTCCTCCGACTTATGGAGTTCATAAAGAGGATATCAAGCTTGGAGGGAAGAGATATTACATTGACTCATTCTTTTTAAATCTGAAACGGCTTCCTATGGTAAGATCTCGGTAACTATTGAGACTAAGGTTGCGTTCTCTTCACCTGTTGTTTGCTACATTTATCTAAACTGAACTTATTTGAACTAATTGGAGCCCACTTTATGACCTATCATCAGAACTTATCTGAAATTATAATTATTTTTCTTGAAATATATTGTTTAAAGGTGAAGAGAGTGCACCCTTTGAGTATCAATTTTCACAATGTCTGATAAACTGGTATATGCAGGTGGGTGTCATTCTCATTCCTAGGGAATATATAATGGGGAAGGTGGATCAGAGAGCTTTTAAAACATTGGTGATACTTATATGTGCTTCCGTCTGTATTTTGGTCATTGGGTGCGTTTGCATATTGATTTTGACTAATGGGGTATCAAAGGAAATGAAACTAAGAGCAGAATTGATAAACCAACTTGATGCAAGGAGACGTGCAGAAGCATCAAGCAATTACAAAAGCCAGTTTCTAGCAAACATGAGGCAAGTATTATTACTTGTTATGAAAACTTGTTAGTTTAATGTAAGTTTGAGTCCCTTTTGAAAATTCTGGAATATAAACTTTGGTTCTGATATGAACAGCCATGAACTGCGAACACCTATGGCTGCAGTGATTGGGTTGCTGGATATTTTAATTTCTGATGATTGTCTCACAAATGAGCAATATGCAACTGTTACTCAGATTCGGAAATGTTCAAATGCACTTCTCCGTCTTCTGAACAATATTTTGGACCTCAGTAAGGTAAAATTACCTAGATGTCTTGAAGATTTCAGAATGAAGTTCTTATGTTTGTTCAAGAGATGAGTAGGATAATTGAGCCTTATTCTCATGTGACTGCAATTTAAAAATTTTAACAGGTTGAAGCTGGTAAACTGGTGCTGGAGAAAGCAGAATTTAATTTGGGCAGAGAACTTGAAGGACTTATCGACATGTTTTCAGTTCAGTGCATCAACCACCATGTAGAAACTCTTTTAGATCTCTCAGGTATAAATGTACGATAAATCAGTCATCTCATCACGGTCAAAGCAATTAAAGGAAAATGTATAGCACACCCTGAATTTTTTATAGGATACTTCAATAACCAACCTTTTGTCTATGCAGATGACATGCCTAAGTTGCTCCATGGAGATTCTGCCCGAGTTGTGCAGATATTTGCAAATCTTATTAGCAATTCGATCAAATTCACAACATGTAATTGCTGGAGTTGCTCAGTTTTATCACAGAACTTGTGACAGGATATTGTTGCATGATGGAATTTATAGCCTTTTATGTTTTAAGCAAAGGGAATTCCCTTCCACGTCGAAAAAATTGTCAAAATTTGAAGTCGAAGTCATACTCCGTTTATGTCTTAACAAGGAAGAGATTGCTTCTAAATTATTAATCTAGCAAATCACCTTTTAAATTCAACGGTGCGCAGCTAAACCTAGTATTTGTTTTTTATCCTTGCAGCTGGCTACATAATATTAAGAGGATGGTGCGAAAAAAATGATACTTGCATCCACACAGGAAAGCAACAGGAACCTTTCATGAAGAAAAATTGCCGGATGGAAAACAATGTGAAACTTTGGTTTGAAGTTGATGACACTGGCTGCGGTGTGAACCTACTGACCTACTCGCGAGTTTACACCATTCTAAGTTCAATACATATGACTTTGTCTTAATAACCAATATAATTGTCCTTCGATTAGGTATCAATCCAAACAAATGGGAGTCTGTATTTGAAAGCTTTGAGCAGGCTGACCCATCAACTACAAGAATGTGAGCATCTTACTTGATTCTCCTAGCGCCTCCTGACATTTCATTATTTCAAAGATACTACAGTATAAACCAAAATATTGCCATTGTTTGTTGAATTGTTAGGACGTTTTTTGCCCTTTTTTAGGCACGGTGGCACTGGTTTGGGCCTTTGCATTGTACGAACCTTGGTGAGTGCACAAGTTCATAAATCTGCACTGCTGCCTTGCTTGACAATTAGCTGACATAAAAGCTTGTGGCAGGTTCGTAAGATGGGAGGAGACATCAAGATAGTTGAGAAAAACGAGCCTGGAACAGTGATGCAACTATGCTTGGTTCTTGGCTCTTCCTCAGATAGCTCAGGACAGCACATTCAAGCACAACTCGCTAACCATGGCTTAATGGTATGTGTTCCCCGAGCTTTAAAATGTTGTTGACAATTAACTCGTTGTTTGATGATATAACCATAATTGATCCTTGCTAAAAACTTATACCTGAATGTAGGTACTACTTGCACTAAGTGGCAGCACAGGAAGATTACTTATGTCCCAGTGGCTAGATAGAAAAGGGGTTTCTACTTTGCAGGCATCAGACTGGAATGAACTAACACAAATGCTTAGAAGAATTTTCAAGGACAAGGGTCCAGCTGATGAGAGTTATATCGCCATAGAACCTCAGATAGAACTTTTTACTTCTAAGGATGTTAAATGTTCACAGTTTATCATAGTCGTCGATATTGGTTTGCTCGACTTGAGTACCAATATATGGAAGGATCAGCTCACTTGCTTGAATAGATATGCTGATAAAGTCAGATTTGCGTGGATTTTAAACCATGACACATCTAGTTCTATCAAGAAAGAGCTTAGAAGAAAAGGGCATTTTTTGATGGTTAACAAACCACTATACAAATCAAAAATGATTCAGATTTTGGAAGCTGTTATAAAGCAAAAGGATCTTGAACTACAAGAAAAGAGTGAAAGCACTTCTGTTTCGACAACAGAGGGAGAAATGCATGAGTGTCTCGAGGTTGATCCAATTCATTATGATGCCTCTAGCTCTGAAGATTCTGATCATAAAGTTGATATTAGATGTTCGGGTTCTGGAAGTACGTGTCAGAATGAGTTAACGATCAAACGAGAGAGAATGAAGAAGCCGTCTATGGTACAACTCTCAGCAGCAAACAACTATCTGCTTGAATTTGATGATGAAGATTTTCTAGAAAGTAATAAACAACATGAGCATCAGAGAGGGGGAGAAAACACTGGAAAAGATAGTCCTAAAGAAAGGAAGGATGTGCATTTTGCAAAGAATACAAGTGAACAGAAATCTTTAGATGGCATTAAGATTCTTCTTGCAGAAGATACACCAGTTCTTCAGAGGGTAGCAACAATTATGCTGGAAAAAGTAGGAGCTAGAGTGATGGCTGTAGGAGATGGATTACAGGCAGTAAACGCTCTTAAATGCTCTCTGAATGATGAAGGATGTTGTACAACATCTCCTTTGCATGATGGGACAGCAAGTAATATTCAAACCCTAAGCCAAAACTTCCCTCCATTTGACTTAATTCTAATGGATTGTCAGGTAATACCTATTCTGCGCAAAATTCCTGTATCAAACCGTCTGACTCAGTCACACCAATGTTACACAAAAGTTATGAATAAAAAAATCCTTATGAGTCAAAATGTCGTATAAAATTACTAAAAAGTTCAGGAAAATACACAAAAAGTTAGTGGTTTGATTGAGCCTGACGGTCTGATTATCTTCTGCATTTCAATATTTCCTAGATTAGCTCCTAGTTGTTACAATTCATTGTTTTGTGACTATGCAGATGCCAAAGATGGATGGCTATGAAGCTACGAAAGAGATCCGAAGACTGGAATCAGGAACTGGTTCCCACATTCCAATTGTTGCCTTAACAGCCCATGCAATGTCGTCTGATGAGGCGAAATGCTTGGAGGTGGGCATGGATGCTTATTTAACAAAGCCAATTGACTACAAGCTTATGGTATCTACCATTCTTTCACTAACCAAGAAAATGACTTGAGCCTTTTAGTTTTTGTAATACATTGTTTGTGAATGTTGTTAATTAGCTTATATAATTATGTATGTGTATAGCTAGCTAGCACAGGTACTTACATCATACCAATGAAATAATGATAGAAGGAGTGGGCTTATTAGCACATTTTTCAGAAAGCAAAAGTTGTACATACTCCAAACATTTTGTATAACTATAATATGTGTGCTATTATGCGTAATGCTGTAGCACTTGATAACATTGTAATTTGATGTAAATGTAAATGTAAACGTAAATAATGCATTGACCTGTATTTACTAGCAATCTCATTATTTTATTTTATTTTTGACATCGAGAAAATTTACATTAATTGAAAATTGGAGTACAGCCTAAAGCTAATACAACCAAACAGAAACAACTATCACTAACAAGAACTCCATTAACAAGTACATACTTGGTAAATAAAACACTAACTACTATGTGTTCAGTCCGAAAGAAGTTTGTCTTGAGCGATGGCGGGTGAGGTTGGATACGAAAAGAAATCTGTTGAGATACACAACCCTGACGGTCTTCATAGAGAGATTGCCGAATAACAGCTAGTAGATCCCAAAGTCTACTATACGCGAAATCCCAAGGTCCTTGATGATCCTCCTGGGATTCTCCTGTGTCAACGAACAAAGAAGTCACGTTCTTTAGTGACTTCTGACCCTTTTGCGAGGGTATTCGGAGTTCAATCACACTAGACTGAAACTCGAAAGACGTAGAGGTCTTGATGTGCCCCAAAACAAGTTGGAGTGCCTCCCACAAGATGCGTTTTATAAGTGTGTGATGACATCTGAAGTCATCACGAGAATTTGGGGCGTGTTAGATTGAAGAACTTCGCCCCACTGACGGATCCTAAGATCCAAACTGACAATCCCGAACCCATAAGACCTACGCACAACAGATCTTAAGAAAAAACCACCTCTCATCTTGACCAACACCTGACTTCCTAAAGTGGCAAAAACCTTATGCCTAACTCCAGGATTTTGGGCTCTACCTACCAGGTTGCCTAGATCTTCCTTTGTCATAGGAAACCAAGAGCCTTGAACCGCCCACCGATCACCACTAACAAACACCCCAAAGACTACCAAGTCAAAAAGGCAAGGGTCATCAGATTCGAAGAAAACAAACATGAAAATAACGAAAACATACATCACTAGGTTCGTTACACCGAACCCGAAACTTGAAGACTCGACCGAACGTTTAAACTGAATAACACAAATGTTAAACACTGAAAACCCACTGACCGGAGAACATACCAGGGGAGGGGGGAGGGAAGACGACACACGAAACACGGGGAGTGGGGAAGGGAGGCCCGACTACAAAACGTAACAGGGGATGGGGAAGGGAATCCCGACAAACACGGGAACTTGACGGCGACTGCACGTGGATCTGCTAGGCGGCGGCGACTGACTCGAAACACGGGGGAAAGGGGTGGGGAAATCTACGCTAAGACTGAAACATGGGAGGGGAAGACACGATTTAAGAAACAGGAATGAAAAACTAAAACGAAAAGCAGGGTGTGCAGGCTCACCGGCGACCGTTAGCGAGGTCGGCCACCAGCGAGCCTGTTGAAGCGGCGGGCGAGTAAAAGTTTTCTTCTAGGGTTTTTGTGGGGGAGCGTAGAGAGAGAGAGAGAGGGGGGTAACAAGTATTGACATGTCATTACTTTTTAGTATGGGTCTTATGGTACATGCTTTACGCTTAGTATTACCCCCTTTGATCACAGACAAACATTATGCATATTATTTTTGCCGGTTAAAAAAAACGTCTTGTTATCTTAAATAGAAATGGTATACTACCTAATCTATTCATATCATATGATATGAACCCGTCAACTAACTCTCTCTTTTACGTAATTTTTATCACTCTTACTATTGCAATCTATATTAGAAAAGCCTATATATCTCTACCACTTAATAAGTATAGTATTAACTAGTATTTTGGCTCGGGCGATGCCCTGGATCAGTTACAATAATTATCAAATATATTATTATTCATAAATTTCATTATGGATTTTATTAGCTTTTCTTAATATTAATTTTAGTGCAAAATTGAAAAATGGACTTTATGGCATGATAAGTTATTAAAAAAAAAAAACTTTTTAGGAATTGGGGATAAAACTAACAATTTCAATGGAATTGGGGTAAATGAATGTTATTACTTAATGAATGTGTTAGAGATTAAAAAACTTGTCTATGTCTTTATAATAACATATAAGTATAAGACTTTTATTATAGTATTTTACTTTGAGACATTAAGTATTGAAATTGTAGTGGATTAGTGGTTAAACTCTAACATTTCATTTCAAAGGTCATGTGTTCAAATCCTATTAACTACGCATTGTTAATATTTTAAATTGAGATATAAACATGTGTATTAAAAGCTTGAGAAGAGTGCCACGTGGCACCGTTCCTTTCAGAGGAATGCTTTCTAATATATTTGTATAGACTATAGATATGTATGCAAAAGTCTAAGAAAGAATTATCTGAGATTGGAGGTTTATTCTTTTTGAGACAATAACCGTTAAAATCACATCCGAATATAATAGCATAAAATCATACTTGAGAAAATTTTCAATCAATTTTCATGATATTCCAACCTAAACAATTTCTTCTTTTAGGCTCAACTTAATTAAAACAAGCATGTACTCCCCTAATTAGGAATAATCTGCTTCGTCCCACTAAACCCTAGCTGCAAACCCTCCCAACTCCTTCCAGTGAAAAGCTCTAGGGGGGCTCGTCGACGTAGCAGCAGCCTCGGCGCTCTGCAGGCGAAGTCGAGCTTCCCCTGCCGTACGCCCGTTCGTTCCTTTCCTCCCATCCCCATCCCCTGTGCGTCACGGTCCCCTCTGCGGTGCGTTGGTGTTCCCCCTTCCCCTGTGCGTCGGTGTTCCTCCCTTCCCCTCCCCTGTGCGTCGGTGTCCCCACCTCCCTCTCCCCTGTGCGTCAGTGTCTCCCCTTCGTGTCTCCTGTTCTTAATCCCTTTCTCTTGTGTCTCCCCGGTTAGCTAGGCCTGTTCGAATTCCTAGTGTAACGCCCCGAAAATACAAAACTTTAATTAATCACAAGTACTCATAAATGTCAGCGGAAACTGGACTTAAACCTATGGGATAATACAATAATAATCCTAAACAGCCTTCAAGAATATCATACAACTCACCAAAAATAGTCACAATAGTATCCATATTATAATCCTTCTTGCCCCCGAAATATTGTATACAGTAAACATGTCAATATACGAGCGAAATCCATCATCTAGCCATAATTCCAACTCGAGCTTACAATCCTTAAGTAATAGTGACATAGTAACAGATTCCTAAACCTTTTAACAGCAATTCTTGCAACAGTTTGACCATACCAAAAACAGAAAAGCAAAATGTTATGAGCCGAGGCCCAGTAACAAACTACTCCAGCAGCGTAAATTCATTTCAATTCATTTTATTTGCAATCAGGGGGAAAGAATAATTCAAACATTCACGAAAACAATATTCATTTGGTTTCACTTTAATAATCCATCATTCCATTTTATCAGTTTAGTTTTTACTCTTGTTGTTGTACATCAATCAGTGCTGGGACGTCTCCCAGGCCAGTATGTGTATGCACCACTGTGCAAGGGCCTTGGCCCTGGGCATTACCCTACACTAGTAAACAGTAGTGGGCCAGTGCCCCAGTAACCAGTAACGGGCTAGTGCCCCAGTAAACAGTACGGTACGTGCACGACCTTCAGTTAGTCAGTAGGTACAACCAACCAGTTCTTTCACTGTAATTTATCATGTTACGTTTCTTTTACTTGAACAGTGATCAGTATACCTCAGTAATTCAGTAACTTTCAGTATTTTAGTAATATCCATAAACAATATCATTTTCAGTGTTGAGTATACTTCAGTAACTTAGTAACTTTCCGTCTTTCAGTAATACATCATAAACAGTATCATTTTTAGTGATAAGTGAATATCATATATCATCTTAGAGAATCATATAAACCTCATAATACGTAATCAAAACATGTATATATAGTAACCCCGCAACTCAGAAACACATGTTCATAAATAATCACCATTTCAGTTGCATATTAGAATTTCATAAAACACATTTCAAGGGAATTGCGGGTACTAGCAGTAGTTGTTACCTCGATTACAGTGCAATAGTCTCCTTTTTATGCTTTTGAGGTCATCCTTACTGAGCTCCGAGGAACGAGTTCTTTTTAAGTTTTAAAACGATCATTTAATAAGTCAGTAACTCAATAGAAAGTATATTAGTACTAGTGCTCTTTAAGTACGGTGTTTAATTTACAAAATTATTTGTATAAGTTATAGTTTGACTTATTTAGCGATCACGTGGCTAGTAGTTTATACTTAACATATTAATAATATTTTATATGGAACCTTTTTTATACTTATCTCTTGAAAAATTCATATATATTACTCAAAAATCAATTTAAAAGTATTATCCATCATTTAGTCATATTACCATATTATAGTATTAAAATCATCACTTAAACTTATTAATTGAGCTAGTCACTAAGATTAAGAATAGTTATAACTCTACAAACTAAATAGAGATATATACCAAACATGTTTTAACTTGATAACCTATATAAGAGTCTTGTTGATTCTTGAAAGGGTATCATTGAGCCCAAAAATCCATGTGAATACCAGTGACTTACTCCCTCCGTTTCATTTTAATCTACACATTTTTTTTTTGTTCTGTTTCTTTTTAATCTACACACCGTTGCTTTTCTATTTCCGGTAACATGTCACATCTACTTTCTCCTCTTTTTCCACTCATGTCATCCACTTTTTAATATTTTTACTCACTTTCCAATTTCTCTCTCTCACTTTCCAATTTCTCTCTCTACCTTTTCGCTTTTTCTCTCATATTCTCAGTACTTATTCCTGGCTTTCCCCAAAGTAAAGTGAGTAAATTAAAATGAAATGGAGGGAGTATATATGAGCATCCAATATTTAAGTGAATGAGTTTAAGTCATAGGGCCCAAAACTTACCCAAAAAGAAAGAAACAAAGAAAGACCAACACTGGTCTTCTTCAACCTCACGCACGACAGGAGAAGCGGGGCTGCAGGGGTGCGAACCGGCGATAGAAGGCCCAGCAAAGTGGCAGCGATTCACGGCGGCAGGGGCGGAAAAGGGCGGCTGATGGGGCGGTGGTGCAGTCACCTACGAGAGAGGAGAGAGAGTGGGCGAAAGTGTTGCGGGGGGGGGGAAGAGAGACGCGAGTGGGGAGGGAAAGGTGGATGCTGGTGGATTCTTGGTGGTGCGACTGGGTGTGGGGTTCGCAACTGCTGGTCGGAAAGTGGGGAAATGGTGGCTGTGGTACTGGTGGTTGTTGCTTGGTGGCCGAAAGGAAACAGAGGAATTGAAGATTGAACTTTGTTCCAAATTGATTTTATTTTTCTGAATTTTGTTTGTTGATTTGTGTTGTAAATTTCGTACCCATTCTCCCCTATTTATAGAGGAATATCTATCTCAGAGGATGTATTTTCAGAATTTAAAATTCTTAAACCATTAGAATCCATAGATCTCAAGAAAACAAGAAGCTTTACCTATTGTTTTTGCTCGTTTTCGGTGGGTTTAGTGTGTTTGTGAGAGCAAAATTATGATTAGAAAATACGGTTTTATCACCAAATACCCCGATAAATAAATTTATTCACCAAATATCCCCACTTTTTTCAAAATTCACCAGATACCCCCGATCTATGAAAAAATTCACCAGATACCCCTCACTTTTTAAAAAATTACCCAAAATGCCCTTTCGACTAACGGACGTTAGTGTTCCGTTAACTAATTAATTAATTAACCTAAAAACCCTAATTAAACCTAACTAAACCCTAAGTAAACCCTAAACACCCTAACTCTCTCTCTCCCTAACCCAACCACACCCCCAAACCCTAGATCCACCAAACCCACCACCCAACCCCAGCCCCCACCCCCTCCCCCCTCACCCGCAATGCCCACGCAGCCCCCTCCCCCCTCTCCGACAGCCCCCACGCAGCCCCTCCCCGACAGCCGCCCCACGCAGCCCCCTCCCCCATCCTCGGCAGCCCCCACGCACCCCCTCCCCCCGCTCCTCCCCTCCCCGTCGGCCCGCGCTTCCCCTTCGTGGCGCATCCCACTCGCCGGCCGAGTCCCCCTCCCACTCGCCGGCGCATCCCCCCTCCCTCACTCGATCTCGCACTAGATCCGCCATTAGAATTTAAGAAACCCGAGTCATTGGATCGAGTTCGAAGGGGTGGGGGGCTCGGGATTCACGATTTTACGGTGGGGGAGGAGGAGCCGCGTGTCCGCCGCACGGGTGAGGGGGAGGGGGAGTCGCGCGCGGCTGCACGGGGGGAGGGGGGGAGGGGGCTTCGTGCGGCGGATGGACGGGGGGATGGGGGGGGGGGGCTTCGTGCGAGGGGGAAAGGGAGGGGGGGGGGAGGCGCGTCGAAGGGGGGGGGGAGGGGGAGTGATTTTCCGGCGGGGGAGGGGAAGGGGGAGGCGCGAGCATCGAGGGGGACGGGAGGGGGTGGTGGGGCTAGGGTTGTTGTGGGGGGGGGTGGTGGTGGTGGGGGGGGTGGTTTGGGGGTGGTGGGTGGGGTGGGTGGGGACTAGTGGGCTTTTAGGGTTTTTAGAGTTAGGGTTTTAAGGGTTTAATTAAGGTTTTTAAGGGTTTTTTAGGGTTAATGACTAACGGTGTTAACCGCCGTTAGTCATTTGGGCATCTAGTGAATTTTTTTAAAGGTCAGGGGTATTTGGTGAATTTTGAAAAAAGTGAGGGTATTTGGTGAATAAATTTATTTGTCAGGGGTATTTGGTGAAAAAACCGTAGAAAATATTTGCTGGTTTTGCAATACAAGGGAATAGTGAAGAAACCATGGTTTGGAGTTGTTTAGTCTTGCACGCTATTGACAAAGGAGGGAGATGGCCTTCCTCTTTTTCCTTTATTATGTGAACTAATGTTTTAGTTTGAAGTTGGACTCATTTTCTGCTTTTGGGTTTCTTTTATTTGTTTGGGCTCATGGACTTGGGCAAAGGGGTTATCAGAATTTGTTATTAACATCAAGTCTTATACCCAAACTACTTACAAGGTTGATTACAAAATTTTAGTAGTTTCATTTATCCATAAACTATTTATCAAAGTATTTAATACCTTTTGATATAACTTAGATATCCAAATATAATTAAAATTAACTTAGTGTATATTACTTAGTAAAATATGGTCGCCTTTAGTTTAATAATCAAGATTAGTTATTAATAAAATAAAGTTAAAACTCGGGATATTACACCTAGCTTCCCCACCCTTGTTTGGTTCACACGATTGTTCTTCACCCCCTTCCCCAGCTTCCCTGGCCCCAAGTGGTTCCCATCCTGCTCCCCCGGTTCAATACTTTGTGGTTTTTAGGTTCAGGTATCCCCTCCCCGTTCCCCGGTTCTCGGTTTTCGAGGTGTTTTAGATCTTAGGTTCCCCTTCCCCGCTCCCCTGTTCTAGTTTCAAGGTGGTTAGGTATAAAACTCCCATTCACGGTCCCCCCTGTTTAGGATCAAGTTTAGTTTTAGTGTCCCCTTCCCCGTTCCCCGCTAGTGTTAGTTGGTGTCAGTTTGGTTAGTTTGCCAAGGAAGCATTCATTAGGTTCGTGAAGGCTACGTGCATTTTTTGACGGTACTGTTGCAGGTGTGGTTGTGTGAGTCGGGTGGTCGTTTGTTTAGTTTGTTTTGTTTACGTTATCTATTTTAGCCTTTGTTTAGTTTTATCCACAACCAATTATACATCTGTAGAGGTTCGAGTGTTGGGTACGAAGAGAGGTGGTTGTCATTTTAAATCTGTTGTGGTTCGCTATTCTAGTTTAGAGATTGCAAGGTTGGCTTTTAGGATCTGTAGTTCGGGTTAATTTTTTCGTTGTAATTCGTCCTTAGATCATGTGATGACTTCTGCAGTCATTACAGTTCAAAAATGCATCTTGTGGGAGGCTCTCCAATTTATTTTGGGTTATGTTATGACCTCCACGCATTTTGAGTTTCAGTCTCATGAGACTAAACTCTGAAAACCCTTGCAAAAGGATCAGAAGTCGCCAAAGGACGTGACTTCTTTGTTACTTCAATCTGTAGAATCCTAGGAAGTTATTTCCATTCAAGGACCTTGGGATTTTTTGTCTAGTAGACATTGGTGTGGTTGCTAGATGGAATGTGGCAATCCATTCCTGAAGATCGTCTTAGTTTCGTTTCTCAACAGGTTCTCTCTCATATCGAGTCTTATTCAAGACATTCAACCCAACCGTACCTTCCATCACTCGCGACAAGTTTAAGTTAGATAGGACTTGTAATAGTTTGTTGTTATTTCATAGAGTATGTAAGAGCAAATGAAGCTCCTTTAGCTTTGTTTGCTTTGTTTTATGTTTCATTGTATTAGCTTTAGGTTGTACTTTCTTTTTTAATTAATGCAAGTTTTCTCGTTGTCAACAAAAAAAACTTAATTAAAACAAGTTAAAAGGCCAAACACTACTAAGACATTTGTAATCCCCCATTATTTTAAAGGATTTTATAAATATATTTTATCATTTATATATTTATATTTTAGTTCAAATGATTTTTATTATTAAAGTAGGTTGACTATTTTTGAAAGTCAAATGAAATTATTTTAAGGATTTAAGGAAATTGAAAATATTTTAATTAATCATGCTTTGAAAAAGGTTTGAAATATGAATTTGATTTAGAAAAGAAGTCTAATGGACTTGAGGAACTCAAATTCTAAGTAGATTAGGAAAGAGGAGTTATATTGATACTAGGAGTCCTCATTCATCAATCCTAGTTATCATCGAATCCTATTTAAACTTAAATTCCTTTTTCCTAAGCCCAAAAGGAAACCCTAGCTATAAATACCCTAAGCCCAATTATTTTACCCTACACAAATTATTTTCCTCACTCATTCTCTCAAAAATTTCGGCCCTCCCTCTCTCTCTCTCTCCTCTTCCACGTGATTTTTTCTTTTCTTCTTCCTCTCAAGTTTTTGTTTCTTCTTCTTCAAGTAATGCTTTCTTCTTCGCTAAGAAACGCCGCCGCCGCCGCCGTTGACCACCGTGGACCGCCGCCGCGCCACCAATACCTTCCTTGGCCGGCGCATCCTCCTTTTCATCTTGAGTTGGTTTAATTCTTTCCTTTTCCTCAAGTTTTCCATTAAAGACTATATTTTTATGCTTTATTTTAATGTTAATCATGATTATCAATATTAATTTACTGTTTTAATGAGTAATCTTGATTCATATATATATTATATTATAAGAATAAAAATTCAGATTTGTTTATTATTGTTAGATTTAAGTTTTAATAATTAAAGCATGGATTTTTAGGGTGTTAATGATTAGAAAACCATAGTAGCATATTAAATACTATGAGATTAATTTAATTTATGATTTTAAACATGTTTAAGAGGGTTTAAAGAAGGTTTTATGATTTTATAAGTTGCTGGAATTTCAGAAAGTGTTTTATTTAGAGAGTTTTAAGAATTTTAATTACTAGTATGGTAGTACTATGCTAGGAATTAAAAGTAATGGAAGTTTTGATAGTAAAATCAACTTTTGAATATGTTTAAAGGGGTTTTTAAATATTTTAAAGTTGCTGTCTTTTTATTTAAAAGTATTGATTTGAGTTATGTTTGATTTCTAGGCGGAGAGTATTCCGTAGGAGACTTTTAAAGGTTTAAAAGTGGCCGGTCGACTAGTTTACACAAGGTACGTACATACCTATGTGATGATTGAGATAGTATCATGATTTTATAAAGGAGAATTATATAGTATCATGTATAGGAACTATGTTGAGTTCGTGTATGATATTTATTATGATGGATTTTGCATGTTTTATGCCTGTGTGCAAGCATGTTGATTTTAATATTTGATTATGAGTAGAATATCATGTTTGTATGGAATATTGATGCAAGCATGTTAATTGGATTGGGAACTTTATTTATTAATTCACATGGGGGAATTAATATATTTATTAGTATTGGATCATGTTTGATCGTTGTTCCCTTTTTGTATTTCACTACTTTATGAGGACTTGTGGGCCTTATTTGGTAAGTTGACAAGTTATGCCTTTGAAAGGTAAGATTGATTGTTGGCTAGGTTCAACAAAGTAAGAAAGGTTGGAATTAAAGAAAGTAATCTTGGATTGTAAGTTGTGTGATCACTTATTTAATCCTAAGATAAAAGAAGTTTAATTGTGAATGTTAAATTATATTATGTGTTGCTTGTATGTGTGTCATAACAAGTAATAAATTGTAAATCACGTAAAGTGTAACTTGGATAGTAATAAACTTTAGACTTGTGCACGTCGAAGTTGGACAATCGAGAGTTGGGGTACATGGTGAGCGGGCCATGGCTTTTTTCGGGAATTGGATTGATCACCATTCCTCTTTTTATTTAAAGGTTCCTCGATATCGTAGGTCATTTTGGAATACGGAGTCGCGCCCGTATTTCGTCTTCCTAGGTGAAGACTGGTTTTTAGTTAGACAACTCGGTCCAATAACTATTCCATTTAATATAATAAAAGTTGATTAAAGTTTAGTTCAGTAGAAGTTATCTGCAGAATGTTGTATTATTATTTAACTCTGTTATCATTCCTTAGTATCATGATTAGGATTGTTGTATGTATTGATATGTAGTACTCAGCTTTGCTGATTACGTGCTTTGTTGTGTGTGTTGATCATGGCTTTGCCTTATTGATCCTGTGATGACCCAAATTTTGGTGAGCAGATTCTCTAAAGCATTGACATTTACAGGTTCGCAGATGTAGCATCATTGGGAATCTGGGAATGGAGAGCTGTGTAAATTTAGTTTTGTTATCTTGTTCTGCATTAGTCAGATGATGTTATTATTATTGTGGTTGATAGACTTTCATAAAGTGGTTTGTTTTTGAAGTACTTAATTTATTATTTACAAAGTTTAGTTTGATGTTTTCCGCTGCAAAATTCTGAATAAGCCGATACGTTATCACACGGGCGATAATACTTGGGTAATTCTCTAAGTTTTGTATTATAAAGGTATTTCTGAAAAGAGAGAATTATCGGGGTGTTACAAAGTGGTATCAGAGCTTTAGGTTATTTTCAAAATTTTTAGGCGCCTAATTAACTTACTAGTTATTTGAATAAACTCTTAGAATTGCTCCTACTTATTCGTTATAGGAATATATATATATATATATTTTTTTTAAGAGGACCGAAAAATATTTTTTTTTTTGAAAAAGGGGGTCCGAAATTTTTTAGGGGCCAAATTATTTTTTTTTAGAGCCGAATTTTTTTTAAGGGTGGAAATTATTTTTCGAATTATGATGGTTTGAAATTTTTTTTTAGGATAGCCGAATTTTTTTTATTAGAGTCGAAATTTTTTTTTTTTTTTCTTTCGAATTTTATAAGTCCGAATTTTTTTTTTATTAGTCGAATTTTTTTTTAGTTAGTTCGACACTTAATTATTATTATATTATAAGGAGTGTCTGGCATTATTTTTTATTGCCTTTAAAGTTTTACTTGTTGCATTGTGAGAATGGGTAGTATAGGAAGGGCATATAGGATAGCAATATTATATGTCTGCATTGAATAGTTAGTTCAGTATGTTAATATTTTTCTTCCCTGCTAACTATTCATGATTATTTTTCTTCCCTGCAACTGTTTATATATTTCTTCCCTGCTGATTGTTATATTTTGTGCCTATGATGTTGATGGTATATTTTATTGTTATTGTTGGGAATTACGTACAGGGAGAGTACTAAAAAAAATGTTATTGAATATATTTATTTGTTGTAGATCATTAATCATGTACGCCGATTAGGGAAGCTATTATAACCCCATTGTTCGAGTGACGATGAAAGTGATGAGGACATTGCACTTATTGATAATGAATATACCGATCTGGATTGGATTATGCGTACTTTAATGAGGAGGGATGTAACCAAGTGATGATGAACTCATTGTGGAGTTCGACCATGCTAGAGGCCGACTAGAAAAGACATCTATCGTGCTTGGTTCGGGTTTGAAACCGATTCGTAGTCGAGGACGAAGAGCCTCAACCTTCGAGGAGATCAAAACGACAAAGGAGGTATGTCGAGTATTATGATGAGGACATAGATGAGTCCGAAGATGAGATCTTCGTACTGGGCTATACATAGAAACCGAGGACAGAAATGATAATGTGATACCTTAGATTACTCGTTTATATTTTTATTTATTATTCTTCTTAGCAATAGAGGAAATAATATTATATTCAGTTGGTTAGTCGACCAACAAGTGATAGCATAGTTTTATTTTTTTTTACAATCATGGTTCCTTTTAGGAAGGTATAATATTATAGCAACAATCATTTCATTTAAATACCCGTTATGGAAGAATAAAAGTTATTACTTAATTATATGAGTGAGTAAAAATTTATTATGGGCACGTAATGGGATTATTTTTTTTTATTTTCATTAGGCAATTATATTCTTGTTTGCTTGCTTCTATTTGCATGTTGATGTGAATATATTTTACATGGATGATTATGTGATCATTAGAGAACATTTCATATCGAACTTGGAACTAGTTGAGAAATTGTCTCGTTGATGCGATCTTTAATGATCAAATCAAATGTTGCCTTCCTAGATGGAAATGTGAGTTATGCTGGAACCTAAAGTAGAGTTATATTACTTACAGTCCCGAAGTAGAATGGCTAACAACAACGATCTAGCTGTCGCTATTCGCCTCTTGGCGGAGAAATTGACTCGGGAGAGAGTTGAGCGTCCCGAGAGTGCTCGGGGATATGTTCGAAAGGCTAGCTAAGGTTAAGCCACCATACTATAAGGGGCAAGCCGACCCTACCTTCCTAGAAAACTGGATTAGGGAGTTTGAGAAACTTTTGAGGTTGTAAACCGCCCGAAAATCCGAGAGTGGGTCAGCCGTGTTGTACCTTAAGGATGAGGCCGATTTATGGTGGAGGGAGAATGGAGTTAGACCGAGTGCTATAGAAGGGTTCAATTGGGAGGCTTTTGTGACTGCCTTGAGGGGGAAGTTTTACCCCGCATTTATGAGGAAGCGAAGGCCCGGGAATTCATCAATCTTAGGATGGGTAGTATGACCATTTCGAGTATTATAGTAAATTCATAGCACCTGTCGAGGTTTGCACCTCGAGGTTGTAGCTACTGCAGAGTTGAAGGCTCGTAGATTTGAGCAGGGGTTAACCGATGAGATACAACCGGGATTAGGAGGGGAGACCTTTACATCCCTAGATATCGTGTATGGGAGAGTCGCCCATATTTATGGACTCCAATCGAGGCGGGATAAAAAGAACCCGGTGGTAGGTGAGAAGAGGAAGGACTTTAATGCTTGGGGAAACCAGGGGAATTTCAAGAAGAATAGGAATGGTAATGGGAATTTTCAAGGAAACAAAGAACCGGGATAACCGCAATAGGGGTCGAAATGCGAAAGAGTGTATCACTCGCAAAAAGTGTAGCAACAACCACCCTGGTAGAGACTGTAAGGGGGAACCAGTTATTTGTAACTACCGCGTAAGAAGGGCCATAGGGAGTATGAGTGCTTTGCTAAGCAAAAGAAGGAGCAAAATGGCAATGGGGGTAGTAACCAAGCGAGGTCCTGGATTCAACCAGCCAGAAATCGGGGTTCGAAGCCTGCAGGGGCACGTAACAATCAAGGAAGCTATAACAAGCCTGCCAGGTGAGAACAACCGTAACAAGGCTCGGGAAAGCTGTTCGTGATGAGTCGCAACGAAGCCGAACGATCCGCCGATGTAGTGTCTCGGTACTTTTTCTATTAACACCGTGCTAGTTAAAGCATTATTTGATTCGGGGGCGACTTATTCTTTTGTCTCGTCGTCTGTTATTAAAAGTCCTGGGGTTAATAGATTTTGAAGTGATTAATTTGCTGTTAGTATACCTACTGGTGAGACCATAAGGTGTACCAAGATGTTTAGAAACTTGCCTCCGAAGATAGGGAGACTGTGTTTTTCCTTCCGACTTGATAGAGTTTAATCCGGGAGACCTAGATGTAATTCTGGGGATGGATTGGCTAAGTTTATACAAGGCCAAGATAGATTGTGAAGTTCAGAAAGTAACTTTAAGGAACCCTTTGGGTAAGCTGACTTCGTATAGACGTTTTGGGAAATCCAAGAGCTTTGGGGTCATCTCCGCAATGCAAGTGAAAAAGTTGATGAAGAAGGGGTGTGAGTTATATTTTTGTAGTGTGCAAGATGTGGGTAAAGAGGTTGGGGTAAGTATCGAAGATGTTCCAATTGTGAACGAGTTTATGGATGTGTTTCCAAGTGAGATTTCAGGTATGCCACTCGCGAGAGCCGTTGAGTTCACCATAGACTTAGTTCCTGGAACTCGCTCCTATATCTAAGGCACCTTATAGAATGGCACCTCCGGAAATGAGTGAGTTGAAGGCGCAGTTGCAAGAATTGTTCGATAAGGGTTATATTAGACCTAGTGCATCACCTTGGGGAGCTTCTGTGTTATTTGTCAAGAAGAAAGATGGGAGTATGAGGTTGTGTATTGATTATAGGGAATTGAATAACGTAACCATCAAGAATAAGTACCCTTTGCCTAAAATCGACGACCTATTTGACCAATTAAATGGAGCGAGCGTGTTCTCGAAGATTGATTTGCGTTCGGGGTATCACCAGTTGAGAGTAGCCGACAAGGATATACCTAAGACTGCATTTAGGACTCGTTACGGTCATTATGAGTTCACTGTAATGCCTTTTGGGTTAACCAATGCACCTGCCATATTTATGGACTTAATGAATAGGATTTTCCATGAGTTCTTAGATAAATTTGTGGTCGTATTCATTGATGATATCCTGATCTATTCGAGGAACGAGAAGGAGCATGATGAGCATTTGAGGATCATATTGGAGACGCTTAGGAAGAATCAATTGTATGCCAAGTTCTCTAAGTGTGAGTTTCGTTTGGAGAAGGTAGCATTTTTGGGTCACTATGTGTCTAAGGAAGGAGTCTATGTAGATCCTGCTAAAATTCAAGCTGTGAGTGAGTGGCCGACTCCGAAGAATGTGTCTGACATCCGAAGTTTCTTAGGTCTAGCGGGTTATTACAGAAGATTTGTGAGAGATTTCTCGAAGATAGCAAGACCTATGACCAATTTGATGAAAAAAGAGTCAAAATTTGAGTGGAGTGAAAAGTGTGAAGAAGCCTTTCAGATTTTGAAGGATCGTTTAACCTCCGCGCCTGTTTTGACCCTACCTGATGGGAATGAAGGATTTGAGGTATATAGTGATGCTTCGAAGAATGGTTTGGGATGTGTGTTACAACAGAATGGGAAGGTGATTGCGTATGCGTCGCGTCAGTTGAAACCTTATGAGGCTAATTACCCTACCCATGACCTAGAGTTAGCTGCCATTGTGTTTGCTTTGAAGATTTGGAGACACTACTTGTATGGAGTGACTTGCAAGATATTCACAGACCATAAGAGCTTGAAGTACATCTTTACCCGTAAAGACCTTAATATGAGGCGAGAGGAGATGGCTAGAGTTGATAAAGGATTATGACTTAGACATCCAATACCATGAGGGGAAAGCAAATGTAGTCGCTGATGCACTGAGTAGGAAGTCGAGTCATAGCATGAACGCCTTGATAGTTCCTGAGGAGTTGTGTCGAGATATGCAAAGGCTTAGCCTAGAAATTTTAAATCCCGGGGAGATCGAGGCAAGATTGAGTGCTTTATCATTGGGATTGTCAATTCTAGACGAGATCAAAGAGGGTCAAGTTGGGGATGAGCACTTAGAGAAGATCAAGGAGAAGATGGGTCAGGGCAAGGAAAGTGATTTCAAGATTCATGATGATGGTAGTCTGAGGTTCAAGGGTAGGTGGTGTGTACCACAAAAGTGTGGCGAGATTAAGAGACGTCTTATGGATGAGGGTCATAATACGCCGTACTCTGTGCACCCTGGGGGTGACAAGCTGTATAAGGACCTTAAGCAGATCTATTGGTGGCCAAACATGAAGCGAGAGGTAGCTGAGTATGTGTCTAAGTGCCTAACCTGCCAGAAGGTGAAGATAGATCACAAGCGACCCATGGGGAAAGTTCAACCATTAGAGGTTCCGGGATGGAAGTGGGATTCTATATCGATGGATTTTGTGACTGCTTTGCCTAGAACAAGGAGTGGTAATGATACTATTTGGGTTATTGTGGACCGTCTGACAAAATCGGCTGTTTTCATACCGATCAAGGAGACATGGAAGAAGAAGCAACTAGCCAAGTCATATGTTAAGCATGTGGTGAGACTGCATGGAGTTCCAAAGGATATCATTTCTGACCGTGACTCTAGATTCCTTTCGAAATTTTGGAAGAAGGTCCAATTAAATCTTGGGACAACATTGAAGATGAGTACGACCTTTCACCTCGCGACCGATGGTCGACCGAGAGGACTAACCAGACGATGGAGGATATGTTGAGAGCGTGTGCTATTGATTTTCAAGGTAGTTGGGAGGACCAATTAGACCTGATTGAGTTTTCGTATAACAATAGTTACCATGCGAGCATTAGGATGGCACCGTTTGAGGCCTTATATGGACGGAAATGTAGAAGCCCCATTTGTTGGAATGACTTTAGCGAAAATATAGTCTTGGGGACAGAGTTTATTGAGGAGACCGTTAAGAATGTCGATCGATTCAAGCTAGAATTCAAGCTGCGCAAGATAGGCGTAAGAGTTATGCGGACTTGAAGCGTCGCGAAGATGAGTTTGCTATAGGTGATAAAGTGTTCTTGAAAGTATCACCTACTAAAGGAGTCATGCGATTTGGGAAAAAGGGCAAGTTAAGTGCTAAATATGTAGGCCCATATGAGATTCTGGAGCGAATTGGGAAAGTTGCCTACAGATTGGCATTGCCAATGGAGTTTGAGAAGATGCATGATGTGTTCCATATTTCTCAACTTAAGCGCTATATTCCCGATGAACGTCGTGTCCTAGAGCCTGAGCGAATTCAGATCGATAGTAGCCTCACATATGAGGAAAGGCCCGTCGAGATTCTCGACAGAAAAGTGCGTAGTACACGCAATAAGGATGTCTACATCGTGAAAGTACTTTGGTCTAACCACGAATCCGAGGAGGCAACGTGGGAAGCCGAAGATGAGATGAAAAAGAAGTATCCGAGATCTGTTCCTTGAGGTGAGTTACGAGGGCGTAACTCGTTTTTTTTAAGGGGGGATAGAATGCGATAAATTTCGCGCTTTTTGTCTATTTTTATGAGATTTTTATGCATATGTATGCCTATGTTGAGTAATTTGCACATGTTAGTGCTAAAGAAGTAGACTCTCCGCATAAGAAAGCGTGTTCATAAGGAACACAAGTGTTTTAAGCTAGCAAAAGTGTGCACCAGTGGCAAAATTCTTCGTAAACTTTTGAAAAGTTTAGTTCAAGTTTTGAAAGATATGTGAGTTTTCGTGTCAAGTTTCGGGACGAAACTTCTTTTAAGGGGGGTAGACTGTAATCCCCCATAATTTTAAAGGATTTTATAAATATATTTTATCATTTATATATTTATATTTTAGTTCAAATGATTTTTATTATTAAAGTAGGTTGACTATTTTTGAAAGTCAAATGAAATTATTTTAAGGATTTAAGGAAATTGAAAATATTTTAATTAATCATGCTTTGAAAAAGGTTTGAAATATGAATTTGATTTAGAAAAGAAGTCTAATGGACTTGAGGAACCCAAATTCTAAGTAGATTAGGAAAGAGGAGTTATATTGATACTAGGAGTCCTCATTCATCAATCCTAGTTATCATCGAATCCTATTTAAACTTAAATTCCTTTTTCCTAAGCCCAAAAGGAAACCCTAGCTATAAATACCCTAAGCCCAATTATTTTACCCTACACAAATTATTTTCCTCACTCATTCTCTCAAAAATTTCGGCCCTCCCTCTCTCTCTCTCTCCTCTTCCACGTGATTTTTTCTTTTCTTCTTCCTCTCAAGTTTTTGTTTCTTCTTCTTCAAGTAATGCTTTCTTCTTCGCTAAGAAACGCCGCCGCCGCCGCCGTTGACCACCGTGGACCGCCGCTGCTGCCACCAATACCTTCCTTGGCCGGCGCATCCTCCTTTTCATCTTGAGTTGGTTTAATTCTTTCCTTTTCCTCAAGTTTTCCATTAAAGACTATATTTTTATGCTTTATTTTAATGTTAATCATGATTATCAATATTAATTTACTGTTTTAATGAGTAATCTTGATTCATATATATATTATATTATAAGAATAAAAATTCAGATTTGTTTATTATTGTTAGATTTAAGTTTTAATAATTAAAGCATGGATTTTTAGGGTGTTAATGATTAGAAAACCATAGTAGCATATTAAATACTATGAGATTAATTTAATTTATGATTTTAAACATGTTTAAGAGGGTTTAAAGAAGGTTTTATGATTTTATAAGTTGCTGGAATTTCAGAAAGTGTTTTATTTAGGGAGTTTTAAGAATTTTAATTACTAGTATGGTAGTACTATGCTAGGAATTAAAAGTAATGGAAGTTTTGATAGTAAAATCAACTTTTGAATATGTTTAAAGGGGTTTTTAAATATTTTAAAGTTGCTGTCTTTTTATTTAAAAGTATTGATTTGAGTTATGTTTGATTTCTAGGCGGAGAGTATTCCGTAGGAGACTTTTAAAGGTTTAAAAGTGGCCAGTCGACTAGTTTACACAAGGTACGTACATACCTATGTGATGATTGAGATAGTATCATGATTTTATAAAGGAGAATTATATAGTATCATGTATAGGAACTATGTTGAGTTCGTGTATGATATTTATTATGATGGATTCTGCATGTTTTATGCCTGTGTGCAAGCATGTTGATTTTAATATTTGATTATGAGTAGAATATCATGTTTGTATGGAATATTGATGCAAGCATGTTAATTGGATTGGGAACTTTATTTATTAATTCACATGGGGGAATTAATATATTTATTAGTATTGGATCATGTTTGATCGTTGTTCCCTTTTTGTATTTCACTACTTTATGAGGACTGTGGGCCTTATTTGGTAAGTTGACAAGTTATGCCTTTGAAAGGTAAGATTGATTGTTGGCTAGGTTCAACAAAGTAAGAAAGGTTGGAATTAAAGAAAGTAATCTTGGATTGTAAGTTGTGTGATCACTTATTTAATCCTAAGATAAAAGAAGTTTAATTGTGAATGTTAAATTATATTATGTGTTGCTTGTATGTGTGTCATAACAAGTAATAAATTGTAAATCACGTAAAGTGTAACTTGGATAGTAATAAACTTTAGACTTGTGCACGTCTGAAGTTGGACAATCAGGAGTTGGGGTACATGGTGAGCGGGCCATGGCTTTTTCTATGAATTGGATTGATCACCATTCCTCTTTTTATTTAAAGGTTCCTCGATATCGTAGGTCATTTTGGAATACGGAGTCGCGCCCGTATTTCGTCTTCCTAGGTGAAGACTGGTTTTTAGTTAGACAACTCGGTCCAATAACTATTCCATTTAATATAATAAAAGTTGATTAAAGTTTAGTTCAGTAGAAGTTATCTGCAGAATGTTGTATTATTATTTAACTCTGTTATCATTCCTTAGTATCATGATTAGGATTGTTGTATGTATTGATATGTAGTACTCAGCTTTGCTGATTACGTGCTTTGTTGTGTGTGTTGATCATGGCTTTGCCTTATTGATCCTGTGATGACCCAAATTTTGGTGAGCAGATTCTCTAAAGCATTGACATTTACAAGTTCGCAGATGTAGCATCATTGGGAATCTGGGAATGGAGAGCTGTGTAAATTTAGTTTTGTTATCTTGTTCTGCATTAGTCAGATGATGTTATTATTATTGTGGTTGATAGACTTTCATAAAGTGGTTTGTTTTTGAAGTACTTAATTTATTATTTACAAAGTTTAGTTTGATGTTTTCCGCTGCAAAATTTTGAATAAGCCGATACGTTATCACACGGGCGATAATACTTGGGTAATTCTCTAAGTTTTGTATTATAAAGGTATTTCTGAAAAGAGAGAATTATCGGGGTGTTACAACATTTGATTAAACAAGTTGGATAAAGTTTAATCGTTACAACTTGTTTAATTAATTAGATTATATTGGTGCAAAATTTCAACTCAACAAATTATTTTTTACACGAACACAAATACGACACTACACAATCTATTGACCCAAAATTTTGCTCATCTACGCAGGGGGAGTTGTGCCTAATTCCGAAGCGTTATGAAAATTTTATGTTCAGAAATCAGAATATGCCAATATGGACAAATGTTGTATATATTATTCTAAATGTTGTATATTTTCTATGTTTATATATAAGTATAATAGTTTGTCAATGCACAACTTTAAACATTAATATCTCTATTTATGAATTTATAAAAATTATAAAAGATGATATTGTGAAAATATTAATTGAAGCGAAGCCAACAACGTTTTACATGGTCATTGTTGTTTTTATATATTAATAAAAAAAAATACGATCAAACTGATGTATGTGAATAGTGTAAAAGTCAAGGTGTTGCACTTAAAAGGAATACAAGTTGCATAAAATTCAATATCTTACTTTACTATTTGTTTATCAAAACTACCTTATTATAACTTAATACTTTTTATTTATATACATGATATGATACCTCACTTTCATGTACTAGTTTTATGATCCTATATACAAGAAGTCTCGAACCCTTAACCACTTAATTCTATTGTCAAAATCCTACCATCAAGCTATGATCCCTTATTTGTAATAAAACTCCAATGTCAATTACTATATCCTTATGTTAGATACTAAGCCTATGTTAAGTTCACCTTATTTTTACTTATTTCAAATCAAATCAGATCAGAAAAGTTCATATTAGATCATAATAAATAAGTTCAAATCATATCAAATCAGCTCAGTTCATATCCTGCTTATATTTATAAACTTATTATTATTGTCGTTATCATTGTTATTGATATGATAGTTATTATGTTTATTATTATTGCTAACGTTATTATGATTATTATAATTATTGTTAATGTTATTATTATTATTATTATTACTATTATTAGTATTACTTTATACGATTACTATTACGATTAATGGCTCTAACCAACTGAGCTATCCCTCACTATCTTGTTATTATTGTTATTGGTATGATGATTATTATTATTACTAATGCTATTATGATTATTATAATTATTGTTAATGTTATTATTATGATTACTACTAGTATTATTATTATTGTTATAATTATTGTTATTGTTATTATTACTATTATTATATATTAGCATTACTTTATACGATTACTATTTACTATTACTATTAATGCTACTATTTAGGCTATGTTTAGTTATATTTCTACTTATTTCAGATCATATCATATCAGAAAGTTCATATAAGATCAGATCAGAAAAAAAAAGTTCAGATCACTTCAGATCATGCTTATATTTAAAAACTTATTATTATTGTTGTTATTATTATTGTTATTGGTATGATGATTATTATGATTATTATTATTACTAATGCTATTATAATTATTGTTAATGTTATTATCATGGTTACAACTATTGTTATTATTGTTATTATTATTATTACTATTATTTTACTATTATGATTACTACTATTAATACTACTATTTAATAGTACATTTGTTCAAAAGAATTGTTTATTTATGTTGTTGTTGTACTTATTAATTATTAATATTGGTAATTATTATTAATGTCGTTGTTATTATTGTAAATGTCATTGTTATCACTATTTCAAGCTATTTTGCTGTTAAGAAAATATAGAAATTTAAAAGTCACGCATTAAGAAACATAAGTTTGACGCAAACACTAGTACAGAATCGAACATTTGCGTCGGATGCGAGGCGTCCATTTGCGTCTGACCCATGTCCGACGGCACAGGTCTCGACGCAGATGAGAGAGACGGGATCTGCGTCGGACTACCATACGACGCAGTTGATGAGCTATTTGCGTCGGACTGTGCTCAACGTGCGACGCACATGAAGTCTCGCCCCCGCATACAATGGGCCCATCTGCGTCGCATGTTGGGCGATGTGCGACGCAGATGATACATCACACCTGCCTTCGCGTCTCCCATCTGCTTCGCATGCAGAGTTATATGCGACGCAGATGATCTGCAAATACCCAACACACGTAGATGAGTTGCCAACTTATGCCAACAACCAGCCTTACTCATTTGCGTCAGACATAGCACTACATGCGACGCAAATAAGTGTTTTTTTGTTTTATTTTTCCAGCTTCATATTTTTTTTCTATATACTAATGCTTAAATTAATAATGTAAGGATTTGGAGGCAATGTAAATAACACGTATCTCTATATTAATAATGTCAAAATATGTATTACAATTTACAAACCACTATAATCGATTTAGAATGAGAGACAAAAAATGTAAAATAGATACAAACAAATTACATTGCAAATATGTAAAAAGAATGTAAAACTAAAACTAATCTAAAACAATCGAGGATGAGCAGCAGCCGACGTTTTCCGACGAAGAAGAACCAAATCCAGATTTGCAAATGAAAATAAGAATTTTAGAATTGAGAATTAAAAAGAAAATCCTAGACTAGGATAAATGCCAAAATAAGTAAATAAAAAATCAGATATAAAAAAAAAAAAAAAAAACAAAAGGCCATAATTTTCAGATAAATGAACTGAATCTAGAACGTTTTTTATTTTTCAGATCTGAAAATGAAAAAATCAATTTTCAGAATTGAAAATTAAAACAGAAAATTAGATCTAAAAATGAAAAAAAGAAATTGTGGACTATGATAAACGGAAAATTAGATTTTAAAAATGAAAAAACGAAATTTTAGATCTAAAAACAGAAAATTGTAGATTACGAAATTGTAAAATCAGATTTAAAAATTGAAAAAAAAAATCGAACCTGTACGCAAATCGTTTGAATTCATCAGGCTCGGTGGTTCTTCGACTCGCTGGTGGTTCTTCGGCCGTCGTTGTATTGCTTCGTCGTTTGTCTGTCGCTCGGTGGTTCAATTGTTGCTTCCTCCTCGTGTCCGTCGCTCGTAGTTTTGCTTCGCTCGTCGTTCTGGTTCAATTACTGTACGACGGAGATGGTGATGTGGGTGGTGGTGGAGTTAGAAGGGGAGTGACGTGGCAGTGGGAGGAGGAGGACAGAGAGAAACGCTGGTGAGAGGAAAGAGAAAAATGCTAGAGAGAGAGAAGGGGGGAATGAAACGGCTGGGATGAAAATGATAGGGTTTGAAAAGGAAGTGGGCTTTTAAGCTGTGCGTCTCGTGGGAACTAAACGCGCACGAGGAACCCATGATTTGCGTCGTGTCTCATGGCCAAGTGACGCAAATCATGGCTCAAAACTTATTAATGGCCATGTGCGTCGCACGTGGGCTTCATGCAACGCGCATAGCTTCTGTTATGTGCGTCGCATTTTTGCCCACCCGACGCACATAATTGTTTTGCGTCGCACGCTAATTAAATACGACGCACATGGGTCGTCTTTCACTCTTTTGCATCGATTCCCTGTTGCATGCGACGCAAATGAGTCTTCTGCGACGTTTGTCCTGTTGTGCGACGCAGATGATGAGATGCAAATAGTCGTTTTTGCTTCTAGTGAAAAATGAGAAGTGTATAAAAACATGATAGCTCATATTCATAACAACGAAATCACTAAGTTTGGATTACAATTTAAAATAAGCTAAGTGCGAGATACAAGTTATTTTTTCATATTGATCCGATCCGATACACTTCTTCCTACTGAATTCCAGATCTCCTTAGCTATTTTAAGTTCAGATCAGATTCTTTTTCTTGATTAAATTTTTTAAATGATAATAAATTTAAAATTCAATTTTTAATGTAATTAATATACAATATTTTATTGCTGAAATTTGTAATCGTTCAAAATATAAACAACCCCTAAGGGTGTGTTCTCTTCACCTTAAAAAATAAGTTTCAGGTGTTCAAATCAGGCCTGGTCAGGTTTGGTCAAGTCTAGCACAATAAGATTTATTCAAATAAGTTCAAGTTTTTTCCGATGAAGAGAACACACCCTAGATAAAACGTCAGGGATCCGATAACTAGTTTTTCTTTTAAAAAAGGGTTAATTGGCTAGAACAGCACCACCTTTGGCCTAGGTGCAAGAAACAACACAACCTTAAATGGGTGCAAAGCGTAGCACCAACTTAAAGGTGGGGTGCATAAAATAGCATAAATGACGCCGGACAACGGAGATTCCACTGGAGCTAGGGAATCTCCATTATTTTAATATTTTTGTTATTTCCCTCCCCTTTTTTTTTTAGTAAACCACATGCCTCCTTTTTTTTTCCCCTCCTTTCCATTTCTTTTCTGTTTCTCTCTCTTCTCTTCTTCTTGCACCTTTGCTTTTTTCCACCTTTGCTTAAAATTTACAACTCAGTATAATCAACCAATAAGCTAAAGAGGCACACAAATGGTAGAAAAGTTTGTGGGACAAACGATTTATATACCACCTCCTCTTCCTTTTCCACCTTTATTGAGCGTTTCCTTGATCAAACTTAACATACTTTTTATCAGAGTGAAAATTCTTCCCTTTTCACCTTTAGTGAGCATTTTCTTAATCAAACTTGACATACTTTTATCAGAGTGAACATAATAACCTTCAGTTACTTGTACTTGGCTTTCTATCTCATATACTTTTTTTAGGCATGTTTCTTCAAAAATTCCCCGGAGGTCTACCTGCTAGATTGATGTTCTCCTCTGCAATTTGGCGTGGATATTGTGCAGTTGCAGCCACTCAAACTCGTCAAGTACTAGAAGTGATGATGGACTTCAAATGCAACTCTCTCAAATTGGCCCACCGTAATTATACCATTCTCTTCCCATCACCGCGAATAACCAGGATGATGTTTCTTCGAGTGATCGCTTCATGGATTTGAAGTAAAAATAGGTGAGGTCACTCTTCTTCGTCACCTGAAAGAATTCAGAAGCAACCAATATTGTCAACTTCACAAAAATATTTCATCCCTTTATATACTAATCAACCACACATGTTTCAAACCTCTTTAATTCATCTAACTTAACCCTAATTATCGCATCGCATATTAGAGAATTACCCTAAATCAATGTAGGCAAACTCACCAAGTTGAAGTTCAGATTTTGATTCGCGCACAGAGGTTCAATTGCTCTTCGTCTTCCTTGTCTCAAATGGCGAATTTCAGAAGTTGAAAGGTGCAGAAAAAAGCCTGGAGAAGAAGAAGAAGAAGAAGAGAAGAGAGAGAAACAGAAAAGAAATGGAAAGGAGGAAAAAAAAAAAAAGAGGGCACGTGACTTACTAAAAAAAAGGAGGGAATTAACAAAAATATTAAAATAATGGAGATTCCCTAGCCCGGTGGAATCTCCGTTGTCGCAGTTATTTATCTTTATTTTACGCACCTTACCTTTAAGTTGGTCTTGCTACGCTGCACCCGTTTAAGGTTGTCTTTGTTTACACTTAGCCAAAGGTGAATCGTTTCTACCAATTAACCTTAAAAAAAAAAAAAAAAAAAAAAAGGAGAGAAAGCAAAAGACTCACTTTTCTTCTCTCTTTGGGGTGTCTTGTTGCCCAAGTTCTGAAAAAAGCAATTTGATTAACACCCGAAGACGAACCCCCTCAGACCTCAGTTCTCAAACTCACTGAGTTCCATCGATTTCGATCCCAGGAGAGAGAGAGAGAGAGAGAGAGAAAATTAACAGAGACATTGTTGAAGAAGAAGAGAGATTAAAAAATGGCGAGGTACGATCGAGCAATTACTGTGTTTTCACCTGACGGCCATCTCTTTCAAGTGGAATACGCACTTGAAGCCGTGCGTAAAGGTAACGCCGCCGTCGGAGTTCGCGGCACCGACACCGTTGTTCTTGGCGTCGAGAAGAAATCTGCTGCTAAGCTTCAAGATTCCAGGTTTTCTTCTAATGGATTTTTGTTTGTTTCTTCTTCTTCTTTTCCGCTTTACTTTTCTATTAGGGTTTTCGATTTATGGTAGAAACTAGAAAGGAATGTTTTAGGGTTTTAGTTACAATTTTGGAGAATTTTGACGAAATCTGATGAACTTTATTTGATTGCATAAATTTTGAATCCAATGGAAATGTTGTCATTATGTATGTTTGTGAGTATATTGTTCGGAATTGCAAAGTTCACGGATGTCTTCTATGAAATGTTTAGTGATAGGAAATTGTTTATTAGGTAGTTTAATTAGGTTAATTTGATTAAGTTGATTGTACATTGATAAATAAAGCTCCGTCCTTTTTTGAGCAATTTGGACTGTTCTAGGATGATATATAACATTGACTCTGATATCTTTGCTTCCAGATTAGGGCTTGTATCGGTATACATTTGTATCTTTTAACCTGGTTGTTAGGGTTTGAGGTCATTAAAGAGTTCCGATCCATTGCTGTCTGAGTGATTTGTTTTCATTTTTTTTTGTTGGGTAGCTTACTTAGCTAGCAGGTGATGTTCTTGTGATCTTAAATGGGTCTCCCATATAAAGCGAATAAGAGTTTCGGTCCATAGCTGTGGAGTGAATGATCTTCAAGTTTTTACTGGGTTAGCTTATTTAGCTAGTAAGCTAGTAGGTTATATTCGTTGAATATATTGCTGGTTTTACCTCGACATCTTGTGCAATTTGCATTGTTGTCTTGTTTTGTGTGATTCAAGGGAATAATCTTGATATACCAGGTGAGGCTGTGTTAGTAGGTTTTCTTGTTGACTCTTAGCTGTGCAGTTTTTATATATTATCTTTAGGGTGTCTTCTATATGTGGATTATATACCAGTAGAATTGGAAGAAGAGATGCAAATGCTGCACTAGAGTTTTTCTATTGTTAAGTTGCATGATCGTATCATTTGTGACCTCGTTCAGTTCCTAAGACTCTAATAGTATCTCCGTTCTATATTAATTGCACCATGTAGAATTTCATGCTTCTCAGTGCATAACTTTAACCATTTATTTCTTCAATTATCTAATTAAAAATTATAAAAGTTAGTTTTTTTTTGAAACTATATATCGATATGAATCTTGCAAGATCCCACATGACCATGTTTTTCTTACATATATATTAAAATAGATGGTCAAAGGGGAGTGTGCCCGCATGACTATGCTCATCCTTACGTATAAATCATAATAAATGGTCAAAGGGGAGTATGTGAGCGTAAAAGTCCAAACAATTGCAAATAATATAGAATTTAGAAGCGCAATCTGTCCTGTGAATTAGAGCCGTATACTCGCAGCTCGCTGAACCTCTACCAACATCAGATGTCAGACCTCTGCTCCTTCTCCTTTTTCTTTTTTCTATTTGTTTTATAAAAAAGAGTGAGATAGGCATGATTTAACATCTTCAAAGTTAATAATCTAAAATTATTTCCCTGTGTTTTACCCTTTTGCAGGTCCGTCAGAAAAATTGTAAACCTTGACAACCATGTTGCTCTAGCCTGTGCTGGCCTCAAAGCAGATGCCCGTGTTCTTATAAATCGGGCACGTATTGAGTGTCAAAGCCACAGGCTTACCTTGGAGGATCCAGTTACAGTCGAGTATATAACTCGTTTTATTGCCGGACTTCAACAGAAATATACACAAAGTGGGGGTGTTAGACCATTTGGACTGTCAACTTTGATTGTTGGATTCGACCCATACACTGATGTGCCAGCACTGTACCAAACTGATCCATCTGGCACATTTTCAGCTTGGAAGGCTAATGCAACTGGAAGAAACTCTAATTCACTAAGAGAGTTTCTGGAGAAGAATTATAAAGAAACTTCTGGGCAAGAAACTATCAAGCTGGCTATTCGTGCATTACTTGAAGTAAGTCATGGTGTATTGTGACAATATTCATCTTATTATGAACTTCTACTGGTGCAAATCTTGCTTGGTCTGTGCTGGTTAAATTCGTATATTTTTATGCCCCAATAGTGAAAAGGATTTATTAATCAAATGCTATTTGTTAAAGCTTCTTAAAATACCATGTCTTGGCTTAGAATATGGAGGAACTGATGAAGGGTATATTTGATGACAAGTTGATGGTGTTCAATCTGAAGTCCAAGTTGCATAGTACTTCTTTGACCCTAGAACATTGTTTAAATCCCATTAGTTAACGTTTTAGATCTGAAACACTGGCCATGATGACATACATGTTCTTTAGACACCCATTACAGCCTTACCCTAGCTTGTACCATCTGCCTGAAGTTTGGAGTAGATGTATTGGTATTTCCTTTTGAGTTTGTGGAGTTCTTTGTGCCAAGTTAGTGACTGATTTTTGTGCAAAATTTATACAGGTGGTTGAAAGTGGAGGAAAGAACTTAGAAGTTGCTGTGATGACGAAAGAAGGTCTGCGTCAGCTTGAGGAATCTGAGATTGATGCCATTGTTGCAGAGATTGAAGCAGAGAAGGCAGCAGCTGAGGCCGCAAAGAAAGCTCCTGCTAGTTCATCTTAACTTGCAGGCTTTTGTTCTAGGCTGTTCACTTAACGTCTTAATGCTTTCCAATTCCCGCTTTGTTTAGCTCTAAACATTGAAGTGTTGCAAATCAGACTTGGATTTCATTTGTGTTGTTAGTAGACGTCTAATATATGCCATACCATTGGAGTAGCTACTAATCAGTGGGCGATTGGCTGATTTTGCTTCATTATGAGATTGGTAAAAGTATGTTCTTGCTGCTGTTGTCTGACACTTAACTTTGCATTCTAAGATGAGTTGTGCCAAGTTTACCAGGGACATTCACTTCTTACATATTGGCTTTATTGTTTGCTTAGGCAACCACACAATGTGATATGGCAACAATTGAAGGGAGAAAAGAGGGGCTCCAATGTTTTATATCTAACTCTTAATTGTTGCCATATTGATATCTAACTCTTAATTGTTGCAATTTGTTATTTGCCTTTTTCTTGATGGCAAATACTTGGAAACATATTAGATGAACGTGGTAGTCAAGTTGTACAATAGTTGATGAATTTATGTTGGAAAATTAACGTCGATGATAATTATAAGCTAATGATTTCTGAGTCTACTTATGGAAAGATTAAATTACTGATCAGTCAATTTGGACAAGAAATAAATTGATTTGTGAAATTATTTACCAAATGATTCATTTGTGCCTTTGAGGCTACTGAAGAAAACTAGGTTCCCTTTCTGAAACATTATTTGCATAGCCAACCATGGAATGATACCATTTCTACTCTATTAGAAGATAATTTTCTATTCAAAAGTTCCCGTGATAACAAACTAAGGAAAAAAAAGGTTCAAATTATCACATCAATATATGAAATATTTTGGTATCAACTCACAGTGTCACTTTCAAAGTTCAAACGGGTGTGGAGAAAGCAAAGTATTCTTACAATTTGCCAATAGTTGCACTTGACCTCCTGTGGAACAAATCTTATTTTTTTTGGTGTGGCAAAGCTAATTGATCTAGAGTCTAGACAAGATCAATCTGCATTTCGGGATACAACCTCTTCACGGTTTCAACTAACTAGTTGACACCTATAAAGATCTAAATCGTAATGAACGAGTTAGTCAAATGAGACTATAGTTGATAAAGAGAATGTGGGAGAAGAATTAGTCAAACAAGACTATGATCAATAAAGAGAGTTTTTTTTAGGTTATTCTATGATATTCTCTTGCGTTTTTCAGTTTGCATATTGTACTCTAATTTTAGTGCACAATGCCCATCCCGCACATAGGTTAGAGTTACATTAAATTAAGAGACAATTGGGATTTGCTAAATGCCGCCATTTTTTTCCTACTAACGCCATGTATTTTTGTACAAAAATACATGGGTTGTATTCCTTTCCTCTTTCTCTTTCTTTATTTAAACTCACATGTGTTTCTCATTTCCACACAACCCCACCATCTTAATTTCTCTTATTCACTTTCATTCTCTCTCATTATTTCCGGCGTTGACCACGGTGTTTACCGGCGTTGACCAAGAAGAAAAATAAACTCCGGCTTCATGGCAAACAATGTAAGTATTTTTTTCGCCGTTAAAAGCTGGCCAGGCGCCTAACTTAGGCGCTTGACCATCTGGTCATATTTTTCCTTTTGGACTATTTTTCCTTTATTTCTTTAGATTTTTTATCACCATTAACAAAAAATTGTGGAAAATAAAGCCAATTAATATATATAATTTTTAATGTACTAATTTATTAATGTGAAATATTAATAATAGTTTAATTATAAAGTCAACTTAATGAATTGTGTGGATTTAAGATTTAAAATGAACGGTCCAAGTCACAGAAGTTATCGTGGTAGGGTTTTGCTATTTGACGCCCTAAAATTTCCTACTAACGCCTTAAATACAGTATTTGTATACTTTATACATATACCATTATACCTCCATTTCTTTTCTCTCTCCCCCCTTTCCCCACTTCACCTTCCCCTTCCTCCTTCTTCCACACCATGACCGCCACACCACTGCCGAACTCCATCATCGTCGCCGTACCACCTAGGGATGCAACTGGGGCGGGGCGGATTTTGGCATTCTCATCCCCATCCCCACCTCACTTTTTTATCACCATCCCCACCTCACTTTTTCATCCCCATCCCCGCGGTGGGTCCGAAACTCATCCCCATCCCTGCCCCGCCATGTACACAATTAAAACCATCCCCGCCCCATCACCCACTTGGATATCCATCCCCACCAAATCCCCACCTTTCCCGCCCCACCATCCACTTAATCCTCATTTGAAACTCACTAAATAATACTCATATACCATATATAATTTCCAATACTAATAACAAAAATTATATACAGCTAGAAAAACTACTATTAAAGAGTGTTATAGACTTGTAATTTGTTGAAAATCTAATATTTTAATTGGGTAAGATGTAGGGTGAGTGGGGATGGGGAGGAGCGGGGCGGGGATGGGGCGGAGCGGGGCGGGGGTAGGGCGGGTACAACTTAAAATCCACCCCCACCCCATCACCCATGGCGGGTATAACTTTCATCCCCATCCCCGCACCACTACCCGCCAAATTAGGATTCATCCCGCCCCAGTGGAGCGGGGATGTGGCGGGTCTCTTACTTGATGGGGCGGAGCGGGGCGGGGATAGGGCGGGTACAACTTAAAATCCACCCCCGCCCCATCACCCATGGCGGGTATAACTTTCATCCCCATCCCCGCACCACTACCAACCAAACTAGGATTCATCCCGCCCCAATGGAGCGGGGATGTGGCGGGTCTCTTACTTGACCCGCCCCACTTGCATCCCTAGTACCACCACCACTGTCGTCGACTTCATCCCCGCCATACCACCACCACAAAACCGGATAAGAACAACTGCCAGCCCCATTATTGAAGTTGAGAGACTGAATTTTTTTAAAAATAGGGAGGCGTCCACCATGGACGCCTCACCCTGTGGTGGACCGCCTGCCATGGACGCCTCACCCTGTGGTGGACCGCCTGCCATGGACGCCTCCCTTATTTGTTTAAAAAAAATTAATTTTTGGATATCAGTGATTTTGGGTTTGGCTGTAGAGGGAGTAAGAACTAGAATTACCTGATGAGAGTAAGAACTAGAATTACCTGATGAGAGTAGGGGTGTGCACAAACCGGACCGGACCGGAATTTGGACCGGACCGGACCGGAGATTCCGGTCCGGTCCTCGGTCCGCCGAAAATCAGGATTCCGGTCCACCGGTCCGGTCCGGTCCAAACCCGGAAAATTCCGGTCCGGACCGGTTGGACCGGAATTTCTATTATTTTAGTAAAAAAAAAATATTTATATGTTAAAAAAAAATTAAAAGGTAGAAAGTTAGAAACTTAAAAACCTACTATTTATTCTTTTTGGATTATTGACATTAAAATTATTAATTTTTAATGTATATAATTTATAAATATATTTAAATAAAATAAAAAAAGATTTTTTTTTTTAAGAAAATAAATTTCGGTCCAAGAGGTACAGGACCGGACCGTACCGGAAAAATTCCGGTCCAAGAAAACCCCAGATTCCGGTCCACCGGTCCAGGTCCGGGACCGATGCACACCCCTAGATGAGAGTAAGAACTAGTGGTCTAGGCCTCATACTGAATGCGTATTTGATTTTTAGAAGCCATTGAAGAAAGGAATAGGGGATATTGTTTGCAGAAGTCTATAAGTTCTTATCAGAAAGTACAGTTTTGGAAAAAGTTTCTTACAAGATCTAAAAATGGCCCATGCAGGTCTCGAACCTGCGACCTTCGCGTTATTAGCACGACGCTCTAACCAGCTGAGCTAATAGGCCTTGTTGTCTGTAACAACCGAAAAACATATTTAATATATCTGAAGTATCTTATTGATCTTCGTTTACATCATATTTTTTTTTTTTTTTGAGGGGTATATCATATTTTAATTTTTACACCCCGCTAATATATTGAATTCAATGTCTCTAATCAGGAGCATTTACTTGTTATTATTTTCTGAGAGAGAAATTTAAGCATGAAAGAAGATTACGAGGTCTACTATTGCAATCTTTAACTTTCCCCCTAAATTTTATGCTTTGTTCTTCCAAATTGATTCCCTTGCCATTTTCTCCAGAAATCAAAACCCTAATTCTCTTCCTATATTGTACTCTTAATTCGATTTAATTTTTGCCAGTCGAATTTCTCATTTTGGATTGATTTTGCAGACTGAAGAGAGAAAGCAAGCTGCAGCAGATGTTTTGTTCAATTACTCCAAATTTGTAGCGGCCTGTATTGGAAACCGTGTTCGTCCTTGTGATTTGAGAATGCATCTTATGAAGGTTATTTCTCAAATTTATGACATTAACATGCTATAAATTATTTTTTTTGCTTGCATGATTATGTGTTGAATGTAATATCCGATTGATTGAATTTGGTAGTGATTAGTGAGGGGATGATTTTGCCTAACCTATTGAATTACAGTGATTTGTAAATTGTAAATTTGTTGTTGAACTAAGAACTTGATAGTCTTAAGTTACATGATAGACGAATCTAACAAGGTCCGACGTCGTAATATTTCTATATACAAATTTGTATACAATCGGAGGGACAATTAAAGATAGGTTTTAGCTGTAAAAGAAATCAGTGGGAGAGAAGGTTACTTCGATATATGAGGATGTATTTTCTTGAATTTACTCTTGTTCTGATTTACTTCTATAGATATAAAGGAAGTTCTTTGCAATGCCATTAGATTTTGATTTTAAACGAAAAACATGTGCAGTTCTTGTAATGATGATGTTACCAATTCCCGCTAAAGACATGAATCTTTCGTGGTTATTCGAATTTGGTTACTATGCATCCTACACCGGATATGGTACACCCAAGGCTATTTTTTTGCTCATTTGGAACCTCCAAATAAGCGTAGTGAGAGCTCCAAATGAAATGTTAATCATCCAAAAAGAAATGTTAATCTTATATACCCTTGATGTAGTTTTGAGTTGTTGACACAAGTATTTGAGGTGATATGAGTAGTCAAATTAACATAGAATTTGGATCAAAATACAATTAGCTGCTTTTATTGTCTTGATGTAACTATACATAAACATGGGGGTATTATGAATTTCAATGCCGCTAAATTGAGTACCATCTTCTGAGGTAGATTAAAGTTTATGAAATTATTTTCTACATTTACTGCATAGTGATTTCGGTGAGAAGGAAATATGTTAGCTAGATTTTTGTGACATGGAGAAATTGGTGATGATTCCATCACTGAATTCGCTGTTCCTTATGGTTCATAAGCAAGCAATCACACCATCAATTCAGTGCAAAAGTTCTTGAGGTTCCATCAGATGTCAATATAGGTGTCTACACTATGTTGTGGGCACTAATCTTGGAGACTTGGACTGTATAAATACTAGGTAGATTTATCTTATCAAGTAAGTTGTTTTGTGCTTCTGTTTTCCAGGAGATATCTGGAATACCAACAACCCTCAAGCGAGAGTCATTTCCAGTTACAGCTTCTCCAGATGCAATGGGAGAATCATCAAGCTGTGGTACAGCCAGACTCGATAAAACAGATAGCTTTCGCGCACTATAAACTCTCAGCTTGAAGTTGTGGAATTGGTGACTGCACTATCGACTGCCACGACTGGTCATGGGAACCTGCTACCGTTTTGGTCTGTTTTGTTTCTCTTAGGGGAAAAGTGGTGACTGTGTTCAATATTTTGGACCATAGGCTGGAATGGAGGTGGACATCTGATATGATTCTGATCTCCTCGACATTGAGTACAAAAGCCTGTATAGTTAAGTTCTATAACAAAGCTTTTTCAATGGATTTTCATAAAGTAGTTCTTTTTTCATGCTCACATCTGAGATTCCGAGTGTTGTGGCCAATTTCATATATTTTCATCTGATTTAGGAGCAAGGACTTAAGTTCGTGTGTTTGGTTGGATGGAAAACATTTCCAACCGCCGGAGGGAAAGTGAATTCTAGATTGATTTTCCTTTGTTTCCTTTAAACCCATTTTTCTTTGTTTGTGTTGTGTGTATTGTTTGATAGAGTGGGGAAGGTAGATGGGCTTTTTTTTTTTTTGTTAATTAAATTAATATTTAAAATTAATATATAAATTTAAACCAATAAAAACTAGACTTTTGGACAGGTTACCTACAAACTACAATAACAGGTTGTTTACCTGTTGAACCCATTAAAAATAGAGGTGATCAACATGGACCCGGCTCGAGAATAGGCGGGTTTCGGATACACTTTTTTGGCCCGTGCTTCGTGCTCGGCTCGGCCCGATTTTTGGGCAAAAAACTAGGCAATGGGCAATCTAAGTATGGAAATTTAGGCTAAATTTTGGTCCGGCTCGAAAAGCGCGCTTACCCCGGCCCAAAATATCTGGTTTTGGCGCGAAAATTTCAGCCTGAGGCTTGGCACAGACCGGTCCGAACCCTTGGCCTGAAATGGGCCACTTTTTTTGCCAAAGTCCGGCCTGGCCCATGATCACCTCTGATTAAAAGCAGATACCCCACAAGGTTTGATTATTCAGAGTTAATCTAGAATCTAACTTATTTTGAGCAGATCGGCTAAAGGTTGGCTTATTCTTGATGATTTTTCCGAAATTAAATTACAAAACTATTGATTTATTTTAAAAGTTACAAAAGTATGAATGATTTATATATACACAATTTGTGCATAAAAATCTAGTTAGTAATGAACTAAACTTTAACTAATAGACAAATCCATACTAATATATTAAAAGGTATTCTTAACCAAGGAACGGCGCCAAATGGGGCTCTCCCTTAGGTTGTTTTACTACACGTCATCCATATACAACAACAAAAAAAAATATTAAATGCATTGTATAAAATTTAATCACGTGACTTCAAGTTTATATAATAAAGCACAAACCACTGAACTAAATGATATTTGGTGGTATTATTTTTCAAAGAAAAATACTAATAATGAAAACTATAAGTTTATATACTAGTTGTAAGTTGTAACTATTAAAAGGATTGGAGGCAGTATATGATAAAAAGAGGATTACAATTTACAGCATTCAACTAGTAGGTGGAGAATTTATAAAATTAATCTCAGAGAGAAATCATTACATAATAACCCGTAAATATCGGCCCAATTTATTTTTCTTTCTTGGTTTGACATAGGCCCGACTACCATTCCCATCTAAATACGCCCAACTACGTAAATGTAACGGCTACTTGTCATAAGACATGATTAAAGAAAACATAAAATAAAACAAATGTTATTAGACCGTTGGCCAACGGTAGAATTTCAAACCAAATATCTACCATGCCTTTCCTTTCTTCATCCCCGCTCCCTCTTCTTGTCTTCTCCCTCCTCCTCAATTTCTCTCTCTCTCTCCTCTCTGCTTCCATTTTAAAGAGGTTTCATTCTTACTTGAGAACTTATCTAGTACCTCTGTTATATCATTTGTACTTTTAACACTATATTTTTTTTTTTTAAAAAGCAACAAAAAAAAGATGCAAGATATGTGGAATGCTCCTCCTGGATTCAGGGCTTCAAAGTCTTCTTCTGCTCCTTGCTCACCCGCAAAGCCGGTTGCGATGTCGCGTACCCGTTCCGAGTCCTTTCATATCACCCACAAGGTTCCCATTGGTGACACTCCTTATGTTAGAGCCAAGCATGTCCAGGTTTGTTTACTAAACTAAGAATAGGATAATCATCCAATTAAAGATGCAATTTTGACTAATTGTTAATCAATACCTTTATTAATTTTGGTTTTTGGTTTGTGGGTATGTGATCAGTTGGTGGATAAAGATCCCGAGAAGGCAATTCCTCTATTTTGGGCAGCCATTAATGCTGGAGATAGAGTTGATAGTGCTCTTAAAGATATGGCTATTGTAATGAAGCAGCAAAACCGGGCAGACGAGGCAATTGAAGCTATTAAATCGTTACGAAGCCGGTGTTCCGAGCAGGCTCAAGAGTCTCTTGACAACATCCTTTTAGATCTCTATAAGGTAATTTAGTTAACTAACTTTTCAATTTCTTGTTTTCTGTTACAACAAAATCTGGTAATTTACCCAATTATGTTCTTTTATTGTTGCAGAGATGTGGAAGATTAGATGATCAAATAGCTCTTTTGAAGCACAAATTGTATTTGATTCAACAAGGGCTAGCATTTAATGGGAAACGAACAAAAACAGCGCGATCTCAAGGCAAGAAATTTCAGGTCTCAGTGGAGCAAGAAGCAACTCGTTTACTGGTACCAAATTTGAATCAAATCTTATTCATTTCTTGTATTGCTATATCTATAACACAAATTATAATAAGGGTTTTGGAAAAATATGTTTCAGGGTAATTTAGGATGGGCACTAATGCAGCAAAACAACTATATAGAAGCAGAGGATGCATACAGGAGAGCACTATCAATTGCACCTGATAACAATAAGATGTGCAATTTGGGCATTTGCCTAATGAAACAAGGGAGAATCGTCGAGGCGAAACAAACTCTCCGGCGAGTGAAACCGGCAGTTTCTGATGGGCCAAGAGGGATGGATTCTCATCTCAAAGCTTATGAAAGAGCCCAACAAATGTTAGCAGATTTGGAATCAGAGCTAATGAAGAAAGCAGGGGACTCTGTTTCAGAACAGAGCAGGCTTTTTAATACTTTTTTGGGCTCTTCCTCACTTTGGCAGCCTCAACCTTGCAGAGAAACATATACCTGTCCAACTAACACTAAAATCCCAGATGAATTTCCTGATGAAAACACTAATTCCAATATTAATTGTAGCAATAATCAAAATTTCCCACCAAAACCAATTGGGTTTTTCCCACTTGCAAATTCTTTGAACATTGATGCTCCCCCATTTTATGCCAAGTCATTGAAGGAGCCATTTGGGGGAAATCAATTAAATGAAACCCTTAAGAGGACACGTTCGGGGACTGCCGCGAGTTTCGGGAGGGAGATTAATCAAGCAGTGGAGACTATGAAGATGAATGACAAGATTGCTAATCAAGAGAGGGAAAATAAGATGATGAGGAGATCATTTGAGGAACCAATGAATAAACTGCTTGATTTTCTGCCTGATGAGAAGGACTTTGAAGATGCAATCTTGTCTGCAGTTTTGAATTCAATTGACGCAGAAAATTCTACTGCAGAAGAAGTTAAGAAGATTTCTCACAAGTTTGAATTGAAGAAGTCTTCTGCAACTGACAAAAGGTTGAAAGTTTTTCAGGATATAACACTGTCATTGAGTCCCAGGGCTTAATAACAATTAGTCCACACTTAATTTTATTTATTTAACTTATTATGCTAATTTAATTTATTAATGTAGAGTTATAGGAGATGCACTTGTTCTCCTTCCTTAATTTTTCTGTCCCTTGTATCTGAGGGACAGTAATTGTTTCCAGTCCCTTTTCCTACTGTTAATTGGCAGTAGTTTGGGAATTGAGAGGTAGTAGTAGTCTTAATTGTGTTTAACTAAGAATTCATTCATTTGTCACATGAGGATAATAAAAGTTCTACTACTATGGAGTATTATTTTACATTTACCAATGATCAATTTGTCTACATCATTGTTGTGCTCTATACAGCAAAATCATTTAACATCTTTTTTTGGGATCGTAGTTCATTAAAGAAAGACATGTGATGGACTAGATCATATTATATTCAGCTTGTTTTTATTGCATACAATTATGAATGGTGAATGAATTCCCATGACATTGTTTAAGTAGGAATTTATTTCCATTTTATTACGGTTGTTTATTTAATTCATAAAAGTAGCTTAAGATAATTACAGTAAGAGTGACAAGAACTCCAATAGTAGCCTTAGTCATCTTCAAAGAAGAGGATCGAGTAAGCCCCAATTCTGATAGCTTCTTGTGCGATTCTGCATAATCTTTGAAGAACGCGTCTTCATCCTGAAATTCAGTAAGATGATTTTCATCAATTAGTTCGACAGCTGATAGACATGCATGCAAACTACGAAGGTTAAACATCGGTGTTGAAGAATAGAGTACCTTAGCATAGAGATCAACATAGGGACGAAATTGAGGATCCTCTACAAGAACCTTATCAGTGGGAAGTTTCAATAACCCCCGTTGTTCACCTTTCAGCAACTCTCTGGTAACATTACAACAATATATACTCTAGTTATCTATTACATGAAATGAACAAATCTTGCTGAAAAGACCAGATTTGAAATTTTATAAACTGAACTTACACAAAATACGAATTGTCGAACTTCAATGGGTTGCTGGTCCAAGGGCCTTCAAAACCTGATCTGTCCTTATGCGCTTTACCCTTTATGTACCAGAGGACACAAAGATACAAAGTAGTGTAAGATAGCTTAACATATTATGAGTCCACAGATTATCAGTTCAAGTATATTTACTAGTATGAATACTACTAAGGAAGATGCTTATTAGCCATGATACAATTACACTTTGAGAATATATAGCTCAAATGTTTCTTAACAGACCCTTTACTATGCAATAATAAAATTAATGTCATGGAAATGAGTTTGTATATAGATTGTAGTCATGTAGCAAGGTCTATGATAATGTTTCTCTACCCGTACGCAACTCCCTCCCCCCCAAAAAAAAAAAAAACATATAATAACTCAATATTAGCTTACAAATGAGATTCTCTCAAAAAAAAAAACTTTAAAGATGGGAATGAAATTTCATAAAGAAATATACATACTTTGGGCAAGAGTTGTATTAGCGTGGACCTAGAAATTAGGTTTTGTAAAATTGCATACAAACTCATTATCATAACCTCCTACCAAACGAGTCATTAGTGTATGCGTAGTCTTTTCTAAGGTCTAGTAGTGTACCAGTGTGTGGCCTCCTGACAGTGCCACAATATCTTTGTCAGAGAGCCCCATTCTGTGAAATATATCTCGCAAATGCCTAGCACCTGTGAACAGTTGAATCTCTTAAGTAACAATCACTAACATATGATCCATAGGTTACTCATATACTCGATGAGATAATACATATATACCTTGATTTGCATCTGGAAGACGTCCTTCATCTGGAGAAACTGGGGAATCCTGATTAAGTAACATTGATAATGAGGTGTTATTCGTTATACAATAATTAAGAAGAAACACAAAATTAGAGAGCTCTTATAACATTCATGCATGCATATGAAACACATACCACTCGACCTGGAACGAAGTTAATGGTTGGCCCGCCTGTGACTTCAACAGCAACAACTCCGGCAAGCTGAAATAAACAAGGGATGTCTTAAGTATAAGCAGAACATTGGATTGCAGTGCTTCTATTGGTTTGGTTAAAGAAATGCAGCATATTGTACATTGAGCATCTAATACATGGAAAGTTTTGCGGTGAAACAGCCGTACACGCTCTAATATACCATCACATGTCAATTGTCAAAAGGACATAAATTAGGCCATAAGTCACCTTTATGTACTATGGTAAGACCGTCTCATACAAGAATTTGTCCGGATCTAAGAAGGTTTTATTTTGGCACTAACAAGTAGAGTATATTTATGAATGTGTACTAAAGATAGCATTAAAATCTATTAACTTGATTGTAAAGGAAAGAAAACTGACAGAAATTCCTTTCTTCCAAGACAAAAAAAAAACTCAAATTGTATTATGAATTCTTGTTCATAGAACTAAGATAGTCACCTGATAAAGGTCTGCATAAGTAATCTTAGGGTGCTTAGCCTTAACTTCTTCTGAGATGAGAAAACCAGAAAAAACTTGTTAGTTTTGTTGCCGTAAATTCTTATGCAGAGGAAGCTCGTCTTATGCAGAGGAGTATATGGTTTTATAGCTCACCACAAAGATCAACGGCAATTTTAAGGCCACTGTTGGCATTGTGCCTCAACTCATGTTCGTTCCTAATTGAGCCATTCGGACCGCCTGAATTACTTTTTGCATCATACGTACCTGCATCGTGCCATCTGCGATGCCAGGAAAAAGGAACAAACGGGATTGAAGTCATTGAAGGATCATAAAATGTTGCATCAAGATAAAACAGTTGATTAATTAAGCAAAGATAAAAGTGAGGATTATTACGCTAAGCGAAGCATGATAGGAGCACATTGCTTTGCAGAAATGAGAGCGCGAAGGTCTCTACGAGCTCTCTCTATTTCCTTCAAGTATCCTGCATTCACCATCTCTCTGTTGACTGTTATAGGAGGCTTAGCTTGCCTTTGTGTTTTCTCAACCTTTGAGAAATTGGAAGTGTAGTGTTTGTAGAAGTTTTAGTGACCAGCCTATAATAGTGAACTTTGAATTTGAAGAGGAATAATAAAAATGCCGGGATTAAGTAAAGGAGAGGAAATGGATTAGTTACTAGAATTGTCCAAGTAATGGATCGCTTGCTTCTATAGGAGGGAATAATACAAGATGGATGCAATGAGTTTATTCCCAAGCAAACCATTATTTAATTTGTAAATTTTGATGGTTTCTACTGAAATTATTTGCTAAGATGGTTATTTTATTTGATTATAAAATGCTTTTAGAATGAAAGGCCTTTGATACATAAGGAAAAGCATGAGAGGAGAGAAAGTATCACACATAAGCTAAAGGGATTACTCCTACTATTGCCCATTGGTTTTAGTATGGAACCTCCTTTGGGCTTGTATATGGACCGAACGCTCCTCCTCCTTATTGGGTTGCTCATGCCCATTTAGTTATGAGGGAGGCATGTGCTGCATTCACACTTCATGCCCAGTGGGATATCGCTTAAGGGAGCGTGGCTGCGTGATAGAGTATAAAACTATTCTTGGGACTCCAACCATAAGCTTAGTAACTCCTTTAGCTTATAGTGTGGTATTTTCTCTCCTCTTTCTCCAATGTGGGACAACTCATATGTGCACAACAAACAAGGGGTTAACACTCCCCATCACATGTGAGTGTCCTTCAAATTATAGCACACTGGTAAGGTACTCATTGGAAATGAACGTCCAATAGAGTCCCTTATCCAGTTGCTTGAAAAATGCCCAATATGAAAGGCCCAAGAACCTACCATGATAAAGGATCAACTCAACCAAAAGGCTAAGCTAATGGTTGGAGTCTGAGTAATAGTTTTATACTCTATCAGGGTCGACTGAACACATTAAGCACAATGCACATCGCCCGCCCCTGACAATATTGTATTCTATAATTTGAAATAGAAGTTTGTCTGTCTTATGATATTGTAGCAAGGAAAGGCCTCTTATAGCAAAAAAAAAAAAAAGGCCCCTTATAGCTAAGAGCAGCTTTGAGATCCTAGAACATGTAGTATATATGTAACTTGTTTATGTCTATATGGCACGCATCCACGCGTAATCCACTACCTGTGGCAATAAGTTTTTTTTGTAGGTTTCAAATTCGTTTTCTTAAGTGAAATATGTAGTACTGATTAACCTTTTAAATCTTGTTTGATTAAACACTTTATTTAGTCAATGAGTATGCATGCACTGTAAGTAATATCACAACCTCATATATAGGTTCGTCAGTACATAAAGTTGGCCATTTCCGTTTACATGAATTCCGGGCATAGCTTTTCCCATTAGCCATTATTTAGCACTTATGGATAGTTCATAATGTTATTACAACTTCTCGAGATTGTCTATAGTTTAATCTCAAATATAGCTTCAAGACAATTAAGTAGTATACGTAGTATCGGTCCACAAGAATATGTATCGTGAACATTTCAGTCCGATCCGCCATGCGCGCATGCATACATGCATGCACTTCAAGCGTTCTTAGGACAACGAGGTGGGTGAAACCCGAGCTCAGACATCTTCTTGTGTGATTGAGCATAATGTGCGAAAAATACCTTTTCATCCTGCCATTTTAAAAAGATAATCACACTTCATCAAGTTCATTCGACAAATAATCTATTCTATAAAAGCCAAAGCAAAGAAGTTACAAGTACGATCAATATACAGCGTTGGGGTAACATATAATGCTCCCTTTCTTGTTGGATGGTACGAGTCAATCCGTTGTGAGTCAATTTAACCATGCTATTAGAAATTAAGCTAGAAAAATCTAGATGTGTAATGAAAATATAGTGTATGTAGTCTAGAAATATCTTGCATTAAGTGGAAATTCAAGTGATGATGTATCTAGAAAAATCTTGTAAAAATTAAAGTTATTAGAAATACGTAATGTTAGACAAGTGTAGAGAAACCTAGAAATTAGGATACAACCACTATAGATATGTTGTATGTGCATGAGTTGAAAGTTGAGCTAATCAAGAGAGCTCCCACAAAATATTTAGAAGGGTAGAAACAAGGGTTCTACTAAAGAGATAAGTGTGAGATATGGGCTCTCACAAATATAGTTGTACAATTCTTAAATGCAATTGTGTTATATTACATATGAAGGGTTCATCAAAACTTTCGAGTGCGCCCTTAAATTTCTATCACTTTGCAGTTCATAATACACAAAAAGGGACAAAAGATATATTGCTCCATGAGCCCGACTCTTGGGATAGAATTTAGACCCCTTAGCTTGAAGGCACAATGTAGCAGACCTATAAGTACCAGTGTACCAGTAGACAATTACTTCATTTTGTTTACTATTATATTATTTTAATTTTTACACTATTCACTAATAGCTCTAACCGGAACTTTTTTTACTAATATACGAAAACAAATATAGTACTTTATATGTTACATTCATCTCAACATATACCTTCAATATCTATTTTTTTTAAAGTATTATTAGTAGATAATTAGAGATATAAGTGATCAAAGTTATTTGATAGTAAAATCCCAAAAGATGCAATTGAAAAAAAACCAAGAGGAAGTACAAAAGTAGTGACAGATAAACTAAAAAATGGCGAGAGAAATGCAAAAAGTGTGAGAGAGAAACCGAGGGTATGTTTTCCTCAACTTATTAAAATCAAGTTTAGCGAAAATAAGTTAAGTTCAACCAATATAAGTTGAGCAAAAAAAAAAGTTAAAGTAAAGCAAAAAAATAAGTTAAGTTCAGCAAAAAAAAAAGTTTAGTTAAGCAAAAACAAGTAAAGTTCGCCAAAAACAAGTTAAGTTCACCAAAAACAAGTTAAGTTCAGCAAAGACAAAATAATTAAGTTCTGTAAAAATAAGTTGAAGTGAACAAATCCTAAAAAGGTGGAGACAGAACTTTAAGTTGGGCTATTAAATTTGAAATGGATCATATGAGTGTCAAAAGAGGGGAAGATAAATAGGACATATTACAAATATAGGAAAAAACAACAATGTGTAGATTAAAAAGAAAATGACCAAAAAGAAAAGTGTAGATTAAAAAGGAATAGAGGTAGTAAGTACTAAAAGATAATTCCTCCGTGTCTAAATACATGCAACATTTGTATAGTAACCATTATTCATCTACCAACTTTATCCAATATTCTCCCATAAACATATAAGAAAAACTATAAGTGTGGTCTTATTTGATTTGTCTTAATTAATGCATAGTACTTTCATAATATCAACTTTTTATAATTTTTCCTCATATATCTCTATTATATATGGGAACTCTTGAGGAGTTTGGTGTCCACTTAAGTTTCCTAAAATACCCTTTATGTTTTTATTGTTCCAAGATAACTAATGAGGGCAAAAAAAGTCACATAACTTTTTTTAAAAAAAGCTCTAATACGTAACTGCCAGATTTCCCCCCTAAAAAACTACCACATTTTTTTTAGTGAAAGTAATTTCCTGATTTTTGAAAATAAAAGAAACATGTACAATATCACTGCGATGTTTGCGCACGCATCGCGTGCAAAAAATACTAGTATTTAATAATTGCAACATGTAGGGGTTGCACATTTTTTTAATAAGATGAGAGAAATGGAAATAGGGATCATGTGATAAGGAGAGAAAGAACATAGTCAAATTTAATAATGTTGAAATTAATATGAAACTTCCAAATAAGAAAAATATTGCAATAATAAAAGAACGGAGGAAGTAGTATACTACTTCTATCAAATAGATGCTCATTTGAATTTTACCCATATTTTTCTATGTAAGTATAAAACTCAATGTTAATACAAGATCACTATCGAGTTTGTCTCGACATATATTTTTTATAAATATTAAATCTATAACTTTTTAATAACTTTTTTTAAAAAAAAGCTCTAATACGTAACTGCCAAATTTCCCCCCTAAAAAACTACCACATTTTTTAGTGAAAGTAATTTCCTGATTTTTGAAAATAAAAGAAACATGTACAATATCACTGCGATGTTTGCGCACGCATCGCGTGCAAAAAATACTAGTAACTAAAGATATTAAGGAACAAAGTAGTGCGTTAGATAGCGTGCAGGTAGAAAATGTTGCATGTATTTATAAATGGAGGATGTATGTTAAGAGGAAGACGATGCAGATTAGATATACAAATTTGTTTACTCGAGCAACCTGAAATCACTAATCTTTTGACGAAATATTTTTACCTTGGCATAAATCTGAACATAGCGACGCAAAATAGGGTCCTCCAAAAGCACTTTGTCTGTTGGGAATTTCACCAGCCCAGGAGCATCACCCATCCTCAATTCGCTGATAAAAAAATGAGTTTAATCCAATCGTGAGTGAACATTTATTATGTTAATTATCAGGACCGTTCATGAATATTATTGAGCATGAGGCAAAATAATAAAGTGGGCCCTAGCGCATGAGAAATGTAAAGAATATGCAGTATAACAATAATAGAAAACTCATTACAATGCACAAACAATCTTAAAATGTATTTAATTATACAAATTCTTATAAAAACATTGCCTTTGTACCTTTTTGGATGCAAAACCATTGATATAATGTCAACATCAATATTTCCCAATATAGGGATATGAAGTTGATAATATTTTATCTTAAAAATGGTTAATAACACTCGATTATCACTTGCTGCTCGGAATGCTTCAAATATGTCAGAAAAGAAAAAAGGGATACCACATATAATCCTTCAAATATGTCAGAAAAGAAAAAAGGGATAACACATATATATACATTACTGAACCTAGATTATCTAATAAATCCCATAAAATTATAATCTTACACAAAGTAGGAATTGTCAAACTTTAATGGATCTTTGCTGAGAGGACCATCAAATCCTGATCTATCCTTGTGTGCTCGACCCTAAAAGTTAAGTACCAAACAAGGTTTAAGATTACATGAATTTAGAATCTGATGCATAAAATAGTTTTTTCTCTTCATAAAAAAATGAAAAACCTTATTTATAAGAGTAGTAAATCTACAAATTTATCCGTACCAGTGTGTGAGCCCCTGATAGAACTACGATATCCCTATCGTTCAAGCCCATTCGATAGAATACGTCTCTCACATGCTTGAGATCTAGATTAAGATACAATCCATATATAAATAGCAAGCTTGATGGATTAACATTAAAATGGGAAAATTAGAGTTGATCAACATGAGCGGATTTTGAGCACGATTTTTTGACCCGCGGTTAGGCCCAACCTGGCCCGATTTTTTGGGGAAAAAACCAGGCCACGGTCAACTTAAGTATGAAAATTGAGACTAATTTTTGGCCCGTCCCGAAAATGACACTAAAAAACCCGCATAACCTAGCCCGAATTAGCAGGTTTTGGCGCGGGAATTTCTTCCCTGAGGCTTGTCCCCAAACAAACACCTTTTTTATGCCAAAGTCCGGCCCGACGCATGATCACCTCTAGTAAAAATATGACATCAACAGTTAGATAGGCTAGGGATGGGCAAGGGTCGGGTCTGGGTCGTCGGGTCCAGTCGGAGCCTAAATTTTTGCGCGAACACAAACCCGGACGCTAAGGGTTTGGAAAAGTTGGACCCGGACCCAAACCTATAGGGTTAGGTCCGGGTCTAGGGTCCAGGCCTATTTCTTTATTTTTGCCAAATTTTCAGCGTTATTAATATTTCATGACAAAAAATGATCATCTAGAAAAAAGTCAAATAAATAAGAAAAATATAAACTACAATAATAATTATGTCTAGAGCAATTTATATTATTTAGGACAATACAAATAATGTCTTGGAAGACTAATATCCAAAAACAAGGAAAAAAAAAGAAGACTAAAAAATGTTAAAACTTATATATTGAATATTTTTAGGGTCTAAGGGTCGGGTCTGGGTCGGATCCGGGTCCAAAATACCAAGACCTGGACCCAAAGCCTAAAAAATTTACTTGGACCCGGACCCTTAGGGTCTGAAAAAGTTGGACCCAGACCCGGACCCTTAGGGTTTGAAAAAGTTGGACCCAGACCCTTAAATTAGGGTCGGGTCCAATAGGGTCCTGGACCCATGCCATCTCTAGATAGGAGTAGTTCATTTGGTTTGATTGACTATCTTGTAAGTTTAACAGATTAATTTTTTATGATGGTGGCTCTTGTTAGCTGATGTAAGTATCTTTGATTAAAACTATGATCGGTTGTTAATTAATTGCTATAAACAATATGTTTTTTTAATGCAAAGTTATAAGCTTGTTTGTTATCGTTTCTTGTTTTCAGTTTTCAGGTTTTTTTTTTTTTAAACTAAAAACAAAAATATAGAAACAAGAAAGTGTAGTTTCTAGTATTCTGCGGCTAGTTTTTAAAATTGACATGTTTAGTATAAGTATGACTAACTTTAAATTTGCTATACATCTTATATCATATGACTTTTACATTCATAAAGCAAAAAATGAAAATTGACAATAATACCGAAGAGGCCCAAGTGAGACAATTTTGCATTGGCTACAATCTTATTGTAGCCACTATAACTAGTGCAAATTAAACCATTTATTTATAATATTAAATTCGCATCATCTAGGCGTAGCCGCGTAGGGATCATGCTTCCCCTGATTTTAGCCCATTTTTAGTTAGCTTGCCAATTTAAATTAGTTTGCTATGTGCTGGTTGTTTAATGAGAATTGAAGTAATTTGAGTGTTTGACTTCTCCTCTTAATAATGCTATTTCTGTCTTTCTTCTTTCTTATTCCAACATCCAGCTATGCCTTGAATTGTTACATATTTTATGCACAGGAAAGTTATGTGATAAGATTTTTAAATAAAAATAAACATATAAAAAAAAATTAATTTTAATTTTTTTTGAAATGAATATATAAAATAAAAATTTTCATCCAAGAGATCATGTATTCGATACTTATAGTGATGATAATCATTTACTGAAAGAGGGGTGGACGTGAAGGGGGAAATATCTGCAGGAGATAAGAGCTTGCAAGAAGAAATTAGCAAAATTTACCAGATATATCATAGTATATGCGTTTACATTTAAGTTATGATTTAGATGTGCGCCTGTGCGATCAATTAGGTTATGAAAAAACCAACAGCAAAAAAGTCCATTTAACTGTTAAGGAATCTGGTTCATAATTAGAATATTTATCAGGGTGACGTTGAATTAATTAGTATATTTACGTACCTCCATTGGGATTTGGTAGAGCTCCACTGTCTTGTTGATCCGGGGCATCCTATTTAGTACAGTCATAGTGTAACCGTAGGTTAATTTGATAGTAGGAAAAAGAATTACTACAGGTGAATCTATCTTATGATTGGAATGAAGTTGGATATATGTTTCACTTACTGGTCGTCCCGCAACAAAGGGGATAATAGGGCCTCCGGTAACTTCAACTGCAACTACACCAGCAAGCTGCAACAACATTGTCAACACATGTTGAAGAGTGAGGCCACATTACAATTAGTTTAATTAGCAATCATGACTATATATGTGTAATTTACTATGTGGCATGAGTTTAGTCATCACATAACTTGTTTGAAATATAGTATCAATTTGGCAAGTACGCCCTCCATTCCATATTAGTTGCCACAATTTTTTTATAATGTCTAAATTCAGTTGCAACAATTTTCATAAACTTATCTATGTAATACCCTTTTTTATTATAAAGATCGACCACAAATATTCTCTCTGTCTTTTCACTTCTCTTAAAAAGCGTGCTAATTGATGCTACACCTAATTTGGTACCAACGAAATAATCACTAATGAAATAAGTATAGCGAATTTCAGCTCACATCATCTATAGGGAGAGCATAAGAAAGAGAAAAGGTATTTAATTGTAGTGGATGCTTGCCAAATTTAAAAGTGTATAATCGAGAATATTTATAGTACACCTGGGTGTACCATAAGCATGGTACACCCAGGACTATTTTCTCCAAATGAGCAAATGAACAAATGAGCAAAATGAGCTGAATGAGCAAATGAGCAAATGATCGAGCAAACATTTCTACTCATTGCAAAATGTGCAAATGAGCAAAATGAGCAAAATGCCCAAATGATCACCTGAAGTTCTAATTTATTACAAAAATACCCCTGGGTGTACCATGCTCATGGTACACCCGGGTGTACCATGAGTGAACTCGTGTATAATCTAAAATATATGACTGATTAAAAAGGATATTGTAAACTAGTAAAAAAAATACTTTATTGTTGTGATTTTAACCATATGCAGTAATAGACTGCGTGAGAAAAAAGAAATAGCGTGGAAACAATATATTGTTGTGGCTTTTCCAAAAAAAATTGCAGCATTAGGTTGCAACAACTCTTTAATGTTAAATTTTAATCAATGAGAAATAATTAGGAGAATATTATGGCAAGATTGGCAACTAACTTCAAACGGAAGAGGGTGGCCGTAACCATTAAGAAATTTCACCTGATAAAGGTCAGCATAAGTAATCTTAGGATATTTAGCCTTCACTTGCTCTGAGACAAAAGAAAGCACCAAATAGTTTAAAAAAAAAAAGTTAATTAAATACCTCCAAACACATGCACATAGTGCACATATATTAAACAAAGGAAAAGTAGCACCATAATTAGACAATTAGTAATTTGCTAGGCTCACCGCAAAAATCAATAGCGGTTTTGATACCATTGTTGGCAGGGTTGTTCAACTCATTCCTAATGGAACCATTTGGACCTCCAGTCTTGGCTTTGGCATCATAAGTGCCTGCATCATGAAATCTACAACACCAAAACCAAAACCAAAACCAAAACCAAAAAAATGCCCTTGTATTGTTAATCATATTGTATGGTTGATCGATCTAAAGAAATAAAACAATTTTTATAGGTAAAAATTCAATTAAATAAATATTTCCTTTTTATTATTTTTAGAAGGAATGTTGACACTATTAAAAAGTTCATAATATAAAGATCTTCAAAAAAAAAAAAATTCAAAGATATAAGTGAAATAGTGATGTTTTCTTTGTTTCGTTTCAATGAGCACATTAAGAATAATATCAATTTTTTAATTTTTACTAGTATATTATTAAAGTCAGATAAATTCACCCAAGCTCGACACTTGACATTATCTCTTCCCTATATAAAGTCAAGTGTCCCTATGCTTTCAAGGAATCCTCATATATGAAATGGTATTGTTAACAAAATTTGAATATGTGAGAGTATGCCTTGAATTGGTTAGAATCGGGCTATCTTCAATAGCGCGACTCGCGGTAATGGGTCTCAGCTCGCGCCCAAATGCCGATAGCTGACCGCGACTCGCGACCTGCGCTGCAACTCGCGCCTGGCGCAGGGGTTGGTGACACGCGTAGGCGATTCTGAATTTGAGTAAGCCGAGTTAAATGCCTATTTAACCTAATTTCGTTAATTCGACGGGAATAGTTCATAACACATCTGTAATACGTTTTCATCTAAGATCAATAAATCAGTTCTCTATCTCTCTGTCTGTGGACGTAGCCAACAATCCGTTGGCGAACCACGTTAAATCTGTATGTGATTTCTCTTTGTTTTGCATTCAATATTTGTTCTTTCACACATCTGTCATAACAAATTGGTATCAAGAGCTTTGTGTTCGATCCGAGTGAGAAAGATGTCTGGGATGAATGTGAAAATTGATAAATTCATTGGGAGAAACAGTTTCAGGCTGTGGCAAATCAAGATGCGGGCTTTACTGAAGCAACAGGGGTACGGGGCACCGTTGGCAAAGAAGTCATCGGATTCAGAAACCGTTAAGATGGCCGTTCTGGTGGAGAAGGCACATTCAACGATTATGTTGTGTCTTTCTGACGACATAATTACTGAGGTTGCGGAGCAGGAAACCGCCGCCGGTCTGTTGTTGAAGTTGGAGAGTTTGTATATGACAAAATCTCTAACCAACAAGTTGCTTTTGAAGCAACGTCTGTTCAGCCTGCGTATGCAGGAAGGCATGTCTCTGAGGGATCATCTAGATAAATTGAATAATATCTTGCTAGATCTTCGTAATATTGATGTTAAAGTAGATGATGAGGATGCTGCTTTAATTTTGTTAGTATCTTTGCCTTTATCGTATGAGAATTTTGTGGATTCTTTTATTGTTGGGAAAGATAGTATGTCATTAGAAGAAGTAAGATCTGCTCTTCATACTAGAGAGGTCCGTCATCAGGCATCTGGTTCTAGTACAAAAAATCAGACATCTGGATTAGTTGTTACTGGGGGTAAGGGACAGGGAAAATCTGGTAAAAAGAAATCGAACCATAAAAATTCGAATTCTAAGGGTCCTAAACCTAATGATGTTTGTAATTACTGTAAAGAAAAGGGGCATTGGAAAAATGGATGTCCAAAGAAAAAGAAGCAGCAGGACAAGAATGAAGGTTCTGCTGCTCTGGCAGAAACTGATGGTAATTCTGAGGAAGATCTGGCCTTAGTTGTTAATAACCAGTCATATTATAGGGATGTGTGAGTTCCTGATTCTGGGGCATCGTATCATATTAGTTCCTGCAGGGAGTGGTTTTTAACTTATGAGCAGATAAATGGGGGCAGTGTTTCTATGGCTAACAGTGCTGCCTGCAAAGTAGTTGGAATCGACTCCATCAGATTGAGGAGTCATGATGGTACATTATGTACCTTGAACGAAGTTAGGCATGTTCCAGTGATGACAAAGAATCTGATATCTTTGAGTCTTCTTGACAGTAGAGGTTTCAGTTTTCAAGGTGAAGGTGGAGTTATGAATGTCTACAAGGGTTCGGAGGTAGTTCTGAAAAGTATTAAAAAGGGTACCTTGTATTTTCTTCAAGGGTCTACTGTGATAGGTTCTGCTGCTGTTGCATCATCTGAGGTTCCCAAGGAGGATATGACCAAGTTATGGCATAAGAGACTTAGACATATGGGTAAAAGGGGGATGCAAATCCTGTCAAAAAGGGATCTTCTGTGTCGGCACAAGGTGCAGGACTTAGAGTTTTGTGAGCATTGTGTGTTTAGGAAGCTTCATCGCAGCAAGTTTCCAAAGGATGTGCATAATACGAAGGGCACACTTGATTATATTCACTCTAATTGTTGGGGTCCTTCCCGAGTTGAGTCTATTGAAGGTCACAGGTACTTTGTGTCGATGATCGATGATTATTCAAGGATGACTTGGGTAATTATGATGAAGCATAAAAGTGAGGCTTTCATGAACTTCAAGCAGTGGAAGGTTTTGGTGGAAAATCAAGCTGGAAGGAAGATCAAAAGGCTGCGAACTGATAATGGTCTGGAATTCTGTTGGTCTGAGTTTAATGAGTTCTGCAAGAATGAAGGGATTGCACGCCATAATACTGTCAGGAATACTCCACAACATAATGGGTTAGCAAAACGCATGAATCAGACATTGTTGGAGAGAACGAGGTGCATGCTCTCTAATGCTGGGTTACCTAGAAGATTTTGGGCAGAAGCTGTAAGTACAGCTTGTTATCTGATCAACCGTGGACCTCACACTGGTATTGATTGTAAAACATCTTATGAGGTGTGGTCTGGTAAGCCTGCATATTATTCTTTGTTGAGAGTTTTTGGTACGGTTCTACTGTTTATTATCATGTAAGTGAGGGTAAATTAGAACCTAGAGCTAAGAATGGTGTATTTGTGGGTTTTGGGAGTGGAGTTAAGGGCTATAGAATCTGGTCACCTTCTGAGAGTCGAGTTATACTTAGTAGAAGTGTAATATTTGATGAAAATTCTATGCTTAACCCCACTGTGAAGTCCATGGTGGTGTATGTTGGTAGTAATGTTGATAAACAGGTGGAGCTGGAAGTCACTCAAGATGAGAGTGAATTACAGCACCAAGGTGGAGAAGATCAACATGGTGCTACTGAATCTGAATCTTCTAGTCATCAATCTGTCTCATCTGAAGCACATCTGTAACAGCCGGTAAATAATGAGAATTTAACCGGTGATTAAGTAACCTAAGTCATGGAAATTAGAATCTAATTGTGATCGTACGTAGACAATATGTATGCTAAGTGTATGTGAAAATAAGATATGGATAATTTGTGCTTATGTGTAATTGTGTCTAGAAGAGGAAAGAAATAATAAATATATCATTAGTTAAATAAGAATATGAATAATATTTTTGTGGATACTAGGATCGACATCTTATTATACAAGGATTCGCAATTAAGGGAGTTCGGAAGGTTGCAAGATAGGAAATTAAGAATCAACTGTTAAGCATGATTAATGGGTACACTTAATAGAATGGATTTGGAGTTTTTTTTTTTTATAGGGTTAGGTAAATCAAGGAGACCTATGTTAAAGGTATTTGGATTAGAATAATCACCTTGTGGGGCTTTAGATCACTAACCTAAGGTATATTACTAAGTTAGGAGTCATAATAATTGAAATGAAGAACTGAAAAATTCTGGAATGCACCTAGTGGAGGAAGGACCTTCTTAATGACCCTAAGGTGGACGATTAAGGCTGAAGGGATACACCCACACCTTCCTTATATAAACCTCCCCATTCCACATAATTTTCATCACCAAAGTCGGACAAAATCACTCTGCCCAAAACCCTTCTCTCCTTCCCTCCTCTGCTCGCCATTTCTGGTGGTTCTGGCCAGCTTCTTCTTGTTTGTCTTCTTTCAAATTTTTCCTTCATAACTTCTGCATGCAAGGCTTGATTCTCATTCTCTATATATAGGAGCATATTTGGCAGCAAAGAAATCACCACTTCGAGGCCAAGAAGTTCAGGAACTAGAGCCATCTTTCCCATCCAAGCAAACAGTAAGTATAGTGGAAGTTTTGAGTCAATTCAAGTACTTCCTTTGGGTAGTTTCTTATGAAATTTTTTGTGGGTATAAATTTGTGTTTTAGGATTCCAAAGAAGTAAGAAACACATCCTAAGGAGAATAAGAAGTCGAGTTACACTAATTACAAGCTAAGGTATGCAAATTCGATCCCTTTGGAGAACAAGTTTTGTGGGAAGTATTAGATGTATTTTTGAGAACGAATTTGAGGATGAATTTTTGGTTTGAATGACTATTAGCTACTGCATATTAATGATTAATTAAGTATAAACCTTTGCATGTTGAAAAGCAAATGAATTTGGGTTCCTTTCTTACACTAGAAACGGTTAAGTGTGTGTGTAATCTGTTTTCGGAAGGATTTGTGTTTACTTGTATTTTCGGATGGTATTGGTGTTATTATGCAGTAGGTTAGATGATGATCAAGATGCTACATGTATGTATGTCAATGGTTAAAAAGAACCTCTTGTGTTAGTAGTGGAATTATTGCATTAAAGAAGGTGTTAGAAGCTTTTTTACTATGTGATCTTTTACAAGGAATGCACTTGATTTATAGGAAGGATGTAAAGGAAACTTTTGCAATGAAATTTTGATAATGAAATACTGGTTTCAATAAGTGTATATTGATAAGAGTTGTTACCTCATTTCATATTACAATAGATGCGGAGAAAACTACTTAAAACATGTTTTTAAGAGCAAACTAAGCTCGGTTTCTTCAAATGTTTTCGAGAAAAGAATTACCTTGCCATAATTCGAGAATTACGGTAGGTTGAAGGTGAATTTACCTACATTAACCAAAGTTAATTTCTGATAAGTCATTAATAGTTGTTATTTTAGGTGCATTTATAAGTCTCACTTAGCCTAGTTTAGAGCATTTAGGACTAATTCTTGCATCATTCTGGCTTCTTTTAGTTCTATGGCACTTCACGAGGTATTTTGTGGTGTTTGAGTTAATTTTCAGGTTAATCAAGCATATTGGAAATCTTGTGATGAGTTGGGGATGCATGAGCATGGTGATAGGTTGAAGCAGGTCAACACGGACGTGTCATATCTAACACGTCCGTGTCATTTCCTTGGATTACGAAGGGACGCTACTGATCTCAGATTTTCAGAGTGACACGTCCGTGTCAATTTTGACACGTCCGTGTCAATTTTGACACGTCCGTGTCACACTCTTCTAAACAAATCAGTTTCAAACTGATATTAGTTTCCCAGGGCAACACGTCCGTGTCATATTTGACACGTCCGTGTTGCGGTCTTTGTTCCAGTTCAGTAACTTTTGGTGTTCCGACTGATATTGTAATATCAGGTCGACACGCCCGTGTCACATTTGACACGTCCGTGTCGACCTGTTTTCCCGTCGATTTTATTTAAGTTGTTTTTGTTGTTTTAGGAAACTATATATAACTTCTTAGTAATATATTTTTCGGACCTAAGTATTATTAGGCAGTTTTAAGAGTTCTTGAGAGAAAAACTCCATTGTTAACCTTGAGAGCTTCAATTTTCATTATCTCGGATTATTTTCATTGAAGTAAAAGACTAAGTTTTCTAATTCTCTCTCTATTTATTATCATGTTTGCTTATTTATTATTCAATTACTTTGTTATTTCAATTATGAGTGAGTAGTTTTATAATCTAGGGTTAAGTTGAACCCTAGCAATGATTAATGTATGAATTTTCCCATAATCCCAATTTTAATGTGGTTAATTATCCTTGTTTGATTGAATTGTGCTTATTTTCATTATCATACTAGGGATAGGTGATTTTGAATTGATTCCTTATGTCTTGTTTTCAATGGAAATTGAATCTAGATGGATTTGTTGATTCAATCAAGAGTATGAATATCTCTATGGGTATAAGTAGATAGGATTACTAGGAATTTATTTGTGATGCCATGTTTAATGTCTCTTTCTTGCATGATTACATGGGAATAGGTATGATTGCTTGTTAGAGTAGCCATAGGTACTCGGGAGAGATCTTTGGTATTTTTAGGGTGCATTACTCCTTTTGGATGATTGATTATGTTATTTGGGATGGGAACTATTCATGTATTACTCGTGCTAGTGGGGATACTTAATTCTAGATGCCTTTATTAATTGATTCTACCTCGTGTGCTATTAGTAGTTATCATAATTTAGTGTTAGCATTAGTTCAACACCTCTTCCACCGTTGTTTGTCACTTGTTTAGTTAAATTGAGTCAAGATATCTAGTGTTTAATACTGTTTGTCTCTGTGGATTCGACCTTGACTTACCCTACTACATAGTTAGGAGGTTAGTTAGGATTTATTTTTGTTAGGTGCACGACACGCCTATCAATTTCAACATAAAAAAATTTGTTTAAAAGAAATCTTCCTTTACATACTCAAACCTCCCTTTTTACTTGCCTTAATTCGGATTTCACTAAAATAATTGGGTGACATGGTTTGTGTGATTTCCTAAGGTTGTTTTGCATCTCATTTATCATTTAACTACTGTCCTAAGTCCACCAATACATCCATACCAAACTTCTTGGAAAGATTTTACAACTTTATATTAGAAACATAACATTTACGAACTGTTTTACTAAACTGTGTTTATTATCAGTGATTCTGAATCTGTTTTCACGTAGTGAAGAGGAGTGTGTGATTATGTGTGAGGACATGTCCTATAAAAGCTTGCAAGCGAGTAAATAGTAGGAGCCTAGCTCCGAATTGTGTGGAGGCCTGCACCTTGGTGCACCTCAATGTGTGATCTCTTCTTCCTGCGCACCAATGTAATCAGTTAAACTTGTGTTCACACTTAAAGTGTTTACCAATGAACATGTTGAACATTTAATATTTGTGATCTTGTGACAAAGGCACTTTGCCAAAATAATGATTTGCATATAAAATGTTGGAGTATGTCCACTCCTTTATTTTCAGCCACCATAATTAGTTTTGGATTGATTTGTATACCAGCGTAAGCTGATTTTGTTCTATGAACCTGTCCTGGTGGCTTGTGCAGGATCTACCAAGCTAAGGTAGGCAGATGGAAAGCTCTAGAGCAATCATGTGTCAGCAATCATAGCATACCAAAGCTTGAACATGATCATCTTGCGAAAATTAACTTTTCTTTTGTGAAGAATGCTTGAATGTACATTGTGGTACTACTATGGGCCTGTAATAACTAAACTCTATTTTGTATAATGTATGTTTTCCTAACATCGCTCGTAGAGTCAACTCAGCCATATTAATGGGTTGACTCAAGCAAGTGACAGCCTCCGTACCATTTTATTATCATTTGCTTCCGCTAATGCTATTAAGTATATCTTAACTTGATTTAAGGAAGATAAGTCGGTGGGCTATTACATGTGGTATCAGAGCCAAAGTTTTTAGTTTTTTTTAATAATAATGACGGTTTAAATTACTTATCACCATATAGGTAGTTCAGTTTGCTTTAAACATGGGTGTTTCTAAGGTGCTTTGATCGATCATGTTCAAGAAAGCTCGGAAATGCTATGATTGTGAAAAGTAATATGCCTAAGTAGGGTAATGTACATGTGTGTAAAATTTCTATGTGTTATCTAAACATGTGTAGTATGGATGTGTGTAATAGATGTCTTCCAGTGGTAACGGTAGCGGTAGTGGGTCAAGAATCATCCGAAGGGGCAGGGTTTACTGTGCAGTCAGTTGTGATGGTACCCGTAGCCCGTAGGTACCAAGCGGAGCCGGATATGCATATAAATGAAGGGGAAGATCCTTTTGGGTTTGCAAGAGAAAAACTAAATGAAATACAAAGTTACAATCAGTTGTACGGGGTTGGGGATCACAATCCCTACACCCGCCCGGCTATTCAAGCATATACTATCATCAAAACCTTACCACGGTTCGAGCCATGGGTGACTTTTCGCTTTACTTATTGGAAATTGTTAAGCTTGCACGTGGCAACATCATCCTTATTGGATGACGAGACTACCATGGAGACAGTTGACAAGAATTTAATCAGATGGGAAGGAACACCGGATGAGGTGTTAAACGAGATGGAACGGGCTAGACAGGTCGCGGGTACGCAAAACATGAGTCGGGCAGCTGAATATTGGAGGGACATGTTTAACCGGATAGCTGTGCATGAGTATCAAAGGACAAGAGCGGGAAGAAGGTCTACTCCTACCCCCCCTAACTCTGCTGCTAGCATGGCACCACCTCGACCACAGAGATTGGGAGACTCCGCTACTAGCATGGCTCCTCCCCGATCATGCGGTTCTAGGGAATTAGGCGGAGATTCGATAGTGCCCGGGGTTGTATTCCAGGGAAGTAATTCCCAAGTTAGTGACCCAGACTACGTTCCAGAAACCCCTTCAACCAGTAGTGATGACAGTGGATATGCGTATGATCCCTACAACATTCTCTAGGGAGAGGAGATGTAGTGGAGTTGGTGGAGCAGGGGCAGTTGGTTCAGCTGTTGCTTTTAGGTGACAGCCTCCGTACCATTATATTATCATTTACTTCCGCTAATGCTATTAAGCATATCTTAACTTGATTTAAGGAAGATAAGTCGGTGGGCTGTTACAACATCGAACTAGTATAGCACTTGATAGAGCTAGAAGAGTTGGTGTGGGACCTCCTAGGAGGTATGGTTTTGAGTCACGTTTCACTGGCCCAAGACCGGACCGGACCGGACTGCACTGGACCGGTGGACCCGATTTGTGGGATTTGGTGGACCGAGAGACCGGACCTGATTTTTCCGGTCCGGTCCAGTCCTGGACCGGAAAAAATCAGGTCCGGTCCCCCGGTCCGGACCTCGTTGGACCCGATTTTCGATTTTTTTTTTTTTTTTTTTTTTGGATTTTAAATATTCTATTTGGACCTGTTTTGCGAATTTTGGACCTGTTGGACCTGTTTGGACCTGTTAGACCTGTTTGTACCTGTTGGACCTGTTTGGACCTGTAAAAATGACTTGGGCTGGCAGTTTAAAAAAAAAAAATACTAAAATTCCGGGTTTTCGGTCCGGACCTGATTTTTCCGGGTTTGCACCGGACCGGACCGAAAACCCGAAATCGTCACTTTCCACGGACCGGGTCCAAATTCCGGTCCGACCCACCCATGTGAACAGCCCTAGTTTTGAGGACATGGTTGCTTATGCACTGCAGGTTGCTGAGGAGGTGGAGGTAGATACTCATTAACCATTCACCTACAAAGAAGCTGTCTCAGGTAGTGAGTCTGCTCAATGGTTGCTGCTATGGGAGATGAAATGGAGTCTCTGAATAAGAATCAGACTTGGGAGCTAGTCAAGCGTCCTAAGGAGAGAAAAATTATTGTCAGGTTTTCAAGAAGAAGGAAGGGACCTCAACTTCTGAGGGGGTCAAGTATAAAGCTCGGGTTGTTACAAGAGGGTTCACTCAAAGGGAAGGGGTTATAATGAGATTTTCTCACCAGTGGTTAGACACACTTCCATCAGGGTGCTACTAGCAATAGTTGCACATCAAGATCTTGAACTTGAGCAACTAGATGTGAAAACAGCTTTCCTACATGGGGAGTTGGAAGAAGAGATTTATATGACTCAGCCAGATGGGTTCCAAGTTCCTGATAAAGAAGACTATGTTTGCAGACTGAAGAAGTCTGTGTATGGGCTAAAGCAGTCTCCTAGGCAGTGGTATAAAAGGTTTGACAGTTATATGATTGAATTGGGCTACAACAAGAGTTTGTATGATTGTTGTGTGTATCACAACAAGCTGGATGATGAATCATGGATTTATTTGGTCTTGTATGTAGATGATATGCTTATAGCTGCAAAGTCCAAGTCTGATATTCAGAGGTTGAAGGGTCTTCTCAGTGCTGAGTTTGAGATGAAGGATTTGGGTGTCGCGAAAAATATTTTGGGGATGGAGATTTATAGGGAAAGAGATCAGAGGAAGCTTTTCTTGTCACAGAAAGGCTACATTCAGAAGATTTTGTCAAGGTTTGGCATGTCAATAACTAAGCCTATAGATACTCCAAGTGCCTCTAATAATCATTTGTCTGTTGCTTTTGGACCCAAGTCTGCTGAGGAGAAGGAGTACATGAGTCGGGTTCCCTATGCTAGTGCAGTAGGGAGTCTGATGTATGCTATGGTCTGCACTAGGCCGGATCTTGCACATGCAGTCAGTATTGTTAGTAGGTTCATGGGTGATCCTGGTAAGGAGCATTGGCAGGCAGTCAAGAGGATTTTTCGTTACCTTCGAGGTACTTCTGATGTTGGTCTCATTTATAGGAATGATACTCAGTGCTTAGTTACTGGTTATTCTGATTCTTATTATGCTGGAGATGTAGACAGTAGAAGGTCTATGACTAGTTATGTATTTACTCTTGGTGGCTCTGTTGTTAGTTGGAAGGCAACTTTGTAGGCTACAGTTACTTTGTCTACTACTGAAGCAGAGTACATGGCATTGACAACAGCTGCTAAAGAGGGAATATGGTTAAAGGGGCTAGTCAGTGATCTTGGTTTGCATCACGATCAGGCCATTGTGTATTGTGATAGTTTGAGTGCAATATGCTTAGCCAAGGATCAAGTACATCATGAGAGGACTAAGCACATTGATGTGAGATATCATTTTATGAGGAGTGAGAAGAGGGTTAAGGTGAAGAAGGTAGGTACTGCTGATAATCCTGGTGATATGTTCACTAAACCTGTTCCACATAGTAAGATTCAACATTGTTTCAACTTGCTCAATGTTCGTGATTGTTAATTGCCCTTTGGGGAAAGTCTGGCCCCTTAGGGGTTAATCTGGTGTCCTTAAGGAACAAATCTGGTCTAGTTGTCTTTCGGGGCAAATCTGGTTGTAGGGAGAATCTGTGCATTGTGTTCAGTGCGTCTGTTATCTGGTTATCTGGTTCATTGTAAGAGGATTCAAGTCAAGGTGGAGATTTGTGAGAATATGCCTTGAATTGGTTAGAATCGGGTTATCTTCAATAGCGCGACTCGTGGTAATGGGTCTCAGCTCGCGCCCAAATGCCGAGAGCTGACCGCGAGTACTCGCGCCTGGCGCAAGGGCTGGTGACACGCGTAGGCGATTCCGAATTTAAGTAAGCCGAGTTAAATGCCTATTTAACCTAATTTCGTTAATTGGATGGGAATAGTTCATAACACATCTGTAATCCGTTTTCCTCTAAGATCAATAAATCAGTTCTCTCTCTCTGTCCGTGGACGTAGCCAACAATTTGTTGGTGAACCACGTTAAATTTGTGTGTGATTTCTCTTTGTTTTGCATTTAATATTTGTTCTTTCTCACATCTGTCATAACAGAATCTAATATGATATGGAAATTATATGATTATACTAATTTTATACTCTTACCACCTTCAAATAATTGTCATATTTGAGTTTTTAGGCTAAACTTATAAATCATTAACCGTAGATTCTTACTAATATAAATATAAAAATAGCTTAACTTAGCACCTAATTACTGAATTCATCTCAAATATGTACACCTTCAATATATTAAAGTATCATAATTTTAACTTGTATGCAAATCAAGACATTTATGATCAAAGAAGTACATTAAGAAAAATGAAAGTCAATCAAGACTATTATATGAGGATGGAGGTTGTATATTCTCATAACATTATATATAATCAATAAACTTTAAATCTTGTGTACCTCATGTGTATATATAGTATATGACAAACTAAATTTCTATAGATTTCATAAAATTCAACTTCATAAAAAAGTGATTTATGTACACTTTGGGATAACTATTGTATATAATACACCCATTGTGTTCAAGTTTTAATTTTGTGATTAATAAATAGGGATCTTAAAGAATTATAGAGAGTAGTAAAAGTCCCAAATCATATTATTTTGCCATTAATTACTTAAGTGAAAATTATTTTTAAAAGTTACATTTTAAATATTCTTTTTTGATAGGTATTAATTAGAAATTCATGAGAAGATCACACGTCGATCAGTTTTGTTTAATGCTTTGTCATTGCTTAATTATTTTTACTTTTAGCTTCTTATATGCACTGGTGGTTGTTCAAATCTTGATTCAGATCTTACGATCCTATGATTCAGCGATCCAAAAACATATGACTGATCTGGATCTTAACTAGAATCTTAATATTAGTAGGATCTTAAAATTTTATTTAAATTGAAAATCCGAATGTTAGGACGATCTTAGTACGATATGTTCTACGATCCTCAGATCCAATATTCCGATCCTACAATGGTAATTTTGAGAGATGACCAATGATTCTTATATGTAATTTTTGATTATTTACCTCCATATATATACATTATACACACATATATATATGGTTCAAGAAATTTGATCAGTACGACCAAAAATCAACTAATTTGTATCTTTTTGTTAATTCATGGTTTGAAATTGATTGTTGTTCATTTGCCTTTTCATAACACGTAATATGGAAGGTCACTTATTTTAATATTATAAGTTCAATAGTGAAAAATCATTAGTACATAGCAATATCTTTATCATATTTCAAACTTATACTTAGTAAATATGATCAATCCTACAATTCGATTCTAACAATATATCCAATCCTATCCGGCCAACCCTCTCATCAATCCCAAGTAGAATTTCGAACTAACGACCTTATAGGCTTGTATACAAGCCTTAATATATAGGCATATAGCGCTGAGGCCTAAAGGCTACATATATATCTCATATCTCTGAACACAAATTCTTAGAAAAAACGGTCTCACATTAGTTTTAATGTGAGACCTGCCCAAATTCAAGAGATATATGTTTTTCAAAAATGGACCGCGTGTCCATATCTCTCAAATTCTCACGATAATATATTTGGCGAATTAGTTAATATTTTTGGCGAATTAGTTAAGTATTTTAGCGTAATAGTTTAGAGCTGATAATGTATATGTAGACTTACATTATTTTTTAGTTAACATATCCAGTACATTAGTTAGTGTTGTTCTATAATTAGTTAAGATCTATTGAGCATTATTTAGTTTTCAATATAAACAAAGAAATAAGTTTTTAATAAATCTAAAATGTCAAATACAAAAGACAACCTGAAAAGAACTTAAAACAACCTAGCATTTGGAGTAATTGTACCAATTTCAGTTTGGTTCTTGGAATTTTTTTTTTTTTTTTAATCTTCTTAAAAATTTCTTTTCTTTCTTACACTTCTTCTCTTTATTTTGTTTTTGCACGATCCGAGTCTAAAATAACCAATGTAGTTGTACTCGATGAGCATTGTTCTTCTATAATTGGTTTTGTAGTTAAGACGTTGGTTACACATGTAGCAGTATTCTTGTAGACTTCTTGCAGTACCTTTCTTGCATCTTCATTATCTTGACTTTTGAGAATGAGATTGTAGAAATTTCGTGCGGTTTCATATCGCCATAGGGTTAAGTTGTTTGTAACTGCTCCAGAGATTTCTCTATCCATTTCTATTTTCCACACTTCTCTGTTTGCAAATCTAGTCTACATTTTGCACATGTACCTATGTGGTATTGTTGTGATTGAAAAAATAAAATGCGTTATAATCTGGTTTTTATGGTATAACTAATATGATTCAGCGCTTAACTAATATACTTCACCGCTTAACTAATATACTTCAACACTTAACTAATTCATCCAAAAACAATTTAAGACTAGCGTAACTAATAGGTTCAAACGCTTAACTAATTCCGGTGCTGGTTTGATGCACGCGCGTGATGTCAGCTGGTCTCACTTTAACATTAACTTGAGACCGTCTCTTCAAAAACGAACTTATACTTCCTTTCCTCCTGAAGACTGAAAATTAACCTTTCCAACTTATAATCGTGTAGGATTGTCAAATTTTTGTTTTTTTTAAAGGTAAGATAAAGTCCCTTGCAAGTAGGGGGAAAATTGGGGATCCCTCCTTGTAAGGGTGAGACTCGATTCCAAGACCTCTGGGATCGGAGGTGATGCCAACACCACTAGGCTATCACCTGCTGCTCAATGTAGGATTGTCAAATGATTAGTATTGTGAAACACGTATAAAGATATTCGGCTTATCAAATATTCAAAATACATAGCATTAATGAAATATACTTTTTTTAGGGGATTAATGAAAGATACTTAACAAAAGAATAAACACATAAACTTTTAGGGAGAGGAGAAAAAGAAATAGAAAGATTACGCTAAGCGAAGCACGATGGGAGCGAATTGCTTGTTGTTCTGTAGCAGATTGCGAAGCTCTTTACGAGCACCTCCAATTTGTTTCAGATATTCAGCATCCACAATGTGCAAATGTGCGTGTGCCATTATATATTGAAATGATTAAGAACTAGTAAAATAAAACTTATTTGGAACTATAGAATCCGTATAAAACTATGGCTTCATTGGAATTTGGTGTTGTACTTATGTACGCTTCAAAATAGGAAGATCATAAAGGCATAGAAACTTATTCCCCATCATTATTTCAAAGAATAAATTATTTTTAAGATAAGTTTCATTTTCATGGGCTCTTTAATTTTTAAAAGCATCCAATTCTATAAAAAGTAGCAAGCTAACTTCATCCTCACCCTTTATATAATTATATGTTCGAAAATCTAGAAAGAACAAATAATTTGTTCTCTTTTGCGAAAATCAGTTCCACTAGGTATAGCGATTGCCTTATTTGACTTTGTAAAATAGATGAGGTTTGACAAAGAAAGTAAGGGTATTGAAGATGTAAGAAAACTTTTTATTTTGGTGCCTGAAGGTTTGACACAATTTTAGTTTATTGCCATAGGGTTTAATTTTGCTTTCATTTTGGTGTTTTATAGTTTAGTAATTTCATTGTTTTACCCTAAGATTTGCATTAATTGATCTATCTTTGGTGTTGCATGCATGTCACAAATCCTACTACAAGTTAGTTCTTTGTCCTTCAAGCTCTTTGAAGACCCTTGGTCTTCAAGGCTTGTGAAGATCCTTGGCCTCCAAGGATTATGATAATACTTGGTCTCCAAGGCCAAGGTTTATGACTACTTGTCGTAGTGTATTATAAATACCCATTATACTCCCCTTGTCTTTCATAAACAAGACACATAAAACATATTATTACACTAATATAAGCTCATAGGGAGAATACCATTTCTAGCTCGTTAGTGAGTTTGTTTGCTCTATTTAAGAATTACATCCAATATTATTTAGAGAGTCACCATTATCCTTTTACCCTTTGGGGTTGTACTCTCATACCCTTTTTCATATATTGGATAACTAGTGCTCGTCGTTTGTGGGTTGTTTACCTCTTTTGACGATTTTTTCCCACGTTAAATTTAATTGTGTGTGCTCATTTTTTTATTTTATTTTTGATAATTTAGTTCATTTCATTAAAACTCTTAAAAGAGTTAAAGGCGTACATCGAAATGTCAAGACTACAACACCTTGAACAGAAAGAAATACAAAAAAAAGGCCAAAACCAAAACGCTCCAAAACATAAAAAGAACCCCTCAACAATATCACCACTAGAACGAGCTAGACAACTACCACATCAAAGAACCGAGAAACACCCAAGCTTACCGACAGGAAAAAAACAGCAAACTAAGACAACATCAAACAAAACAACAATAGAACTCACGAACTCCTTGAGACGATTTTGAAGCAATGACACCATATTAACCATTGGGATAACCCTCACTACACCGTCTCTTTGAAACTTGAACCCATTTTTCTTCTCCATATTACGGTTGAAACCAAGATGATTAAGCAATTGACATTGATTTTTCTTTGTTGGCCTTTGAAAAGTAGAACTTGGCACAACATTGCTCGTAATTGAATTAGGCGACAAAACTGAACCCTCACTAACAACCACCAACTGAATCTGATTTTGAGACAATTCCTTTAGCACAAGTAGAATCCTCATCTCCATCAACACAAATTGAACTTCCTTTGATACACAACTCATTTGCAAATGAAAGGACACTTGCATTGCCACTTAAACTAACACTTCGCAATAACCTCTCTGGATTTGCCAACATCTTCTCCTTGATAACACCAGCGTTTTTGAAAGGGTCGTTGTTCAACATATATACTAGGTTCCTTACCAAGATGATCCTTGCTCTCTAAATTAGGATGACTAGAGCCAATATGCAAATTCTCCAAGTTGAGCAAAGCATCAACTTCTAACTTGAGCTCACTATCATGAGAGAGAGACGAATTGCCTTGGCGAAGAATAGAAAAAGAATCCAAACAAGCATTATGGCAGTCACCATCAATACCAACAACCGTCGATTTCTCTTAAGCAACATGTAAAAACGCATGGACAAAATTCCTCCAAGGATAATTGGCACTATTTAACGCAGGGACAAAAACTGAATACCATAAACCTTTAATAATCTTCACACTTAACTTCAAAAACCACCCCATAGATTACAACCAGATTGAATTTTCCACCAGAGGCAACCAGATCGCCTAGAATGCTCAAATTCAATCAACTTTGAACAATCTTTAAGGACACTGGAAACCCATTCAATCAACTTAGCCGGAAAATTAATCCACCGTTTTCGATTGTTATAGAACTCACCAATTTTTAAGAAACCATTACTTAACTCCAATTGAAAAGTTTTACCTTTGATTTGAATTCTCATATTCAAACATCAGTTGTGAGAAAAACTGATTGAGCTAGAGAGGATTATTGAAAATTAAAACAAAGAGAAAACTAGGGAAGTGAGAGAAAGAGGTGAAGGGAATCGAAAACTATGGAAGGAGTGAAAGGGGAGGTTGACCCTACGGCAACGCACGCCGGAAGAGAGAGACGCGGACGGTTGCCGCCGTAGGGGAAGCTAGGGAAATCTAGGGTTTAGAGGGAAACTGAGAGTTGCAAAGAAGGTTCAGAGGGAAACTGCAAGCTCTAGTTATGGTTTGTTTTATTGTGAAGCAAACTTTGTGTGTTCATTACTATTATCTTGTCCGTCTTTTACCTATTATTCTCATTATCAGTATTTGCTTTCGCTTGCGTCCCTAACCCCAACATTTGTGAACCTACGGTTAACACCTTTAGCATTTTTTTCACGAAAGAATGGAAAAAAATATATATATTATTATCCTTCGTTTAAACCATTTCGTTTGAATTTTTTCCCCCAAAGAAAACTCTTTAAACCATGTTTAGCTTTCCTCTGTATATATATTTGTCATATATTGGAGTTGATGGTTGCATATTGATTTTTAATGTCCAATAGCAAGGTGAAAACAATAATTTTGCTTAAATCGAGAGAATAACGGAGTTATAGTCATTGGTGATTTTTTTTAAAGGAGGTATGTTGAAATGCCTTACATCTGTAATTTGGCGATTTGAACAACCTAGCATGGGGGATTTGCGGATGCTGCCCAACTGGTGAATCGTGATCCAGGGGCGAAGCGCCTAGGTTTGGGAGTTTGGGGACAACGCCCCTAAAACTTACAATATATGGGGTATATTGTTTTCGGCCCTATTTTAGCCTATTTCGTTTAGGTTAGTTAGAATGATACTATATAAACCTTCTAATTAATTTTCTTTCCCTATATTTTGTATTATGTACTCTCTCTCCTCAATGATAATAACATCATTTCCTCCCGTGCTATGGATGTAGCTAATTAACACGTTGTTAGTTAAACACATTAAATATGTACATGTGTCGATTGTTCTTTATTTCTTTGTTGTTTATCTGCATTCGTTACAACAAAGTAAATCGTAGGTTGTTAGTCTAGGGATGGCAATGGGTACAGGACCCTACCCAGACTCACCCATACCCTACCCTAAAATTAGGGTATGGGTCTTAATTTTTTGGACCCTATGGGTAAGGATAGGGTATGGGTCTTGGTCCTATCGGGTAAGGGTCCACTCCTCAAATACACAGACCCTACCCAAACCCTACCTATAGACCCATCTAAACTAAAATATATATTTTTATTTTTAAAAAAATTAAAATATTATATATATATATAAACATATCCTTCCAGCAGACTTCCAATAAAACTAAAACCCTCCCTCAGTTAGGAACCCTAGCCGCAAATCGCAATCATGTAAAAATATATTTATTTATATTTTGATGTATGAGACTTTTCGGATGTGCAAAAATATGTATTGGTATGGAATGTACGTGATATTATGTGTGTTAATTGCAAAATTAATATATAAAATTGTGCTTAACGATTATATATACATGTGAAAATTTAAGCGGATTTATTTTTGTGTTGGACCCATTTTAAACCCTAGACCCTACCCAAACCCTATCGGACCCTACGGGTACGGGTAAGGGTCCTAAAAATTTTACCCTATGGGCATGGGTAGGGTATGGGTCTGCATCCAAAAGTTAGGGTATGGGTAAGGGTCTAGCCTTACCATACCCATACCCTACCCATTGCTATCCCTAGTTGTTACAATGAAATTAAGATAAATCTAAGGCACTAGAGTGGAATATATATGGCAGTAGAATATTCAAATTCAAGTGAAATAGTATACATTTTGAGTGTTATTTAACTTCTTTAGTTTCAATGTTTTGACTTTTACGTTTGCTCAACGACGACACAAATTAGATTTGACCATTAATATCTTCAACAATCTATTAGTGAAAATTACATAAAGTTAATATTTTGAAAAGATACAATGTCATAAATCCAACATCTTACCTACTCCTCCAGTCAAACTTTCATTTACTTTATATATTATAGTAAAAAATTCCTATCAAAAGTTAGTATATAAATAGTGGAGGAGGCCAAGCATTGCAATCAATTTGTAGTATTCTTTAGTCAATGAGTACGTGCTGTATTGTCATAGGCTCACAGCTTAATAGGTTCATCTCTCTGCATACATCGGTACATTAAGGTGGGATTGCACTAACGTCCATTAAGTGAATGGTCTCAGGCACACAAATCCCCATTATTAGCACTTCTAGATAGTACATAACACTATTACAACTCCGGAATTTATATAGTTTAATCCCAAATAAAACTTCAAGATAATTAAGTATATATAGTACCAGCTCCAGAATATGCATTGTACATAATACATATCAGTCTGGGTTGCCATGCATGATGCATGCACTTCAACCGTTGATAGTTCAACGTGGTGGGTTAAACCCGAGCTCTGATAGCTTCTTTTGTGATTGTGCATAATCTGCGAAGAACACCTTTTCATCCTGCCATTTTAATAAGAGAATCATTGAGATATTACAATTTCTGCAAGGTGTTATTGGAGCAAATAACTTTTAAGTACAAGTAATATTTAGCTTTGAAGGAACTTTGATAATTAAGGTTCAAGAATTTATAAAACATTCTTCCTTTCCTTATGAGGCACCATGTCCGTCACTTTTATTCGACAATAGTAAGAAAAAGGACCCAACTCAATCGAATTCGCCATGAGTCAACTCAATCAAGATTTGAAGGCCACACAGATAAAATAACAATATGTGACCTTGAAGTCACTAATTAATGTAGGACTTCTACAAGTACAACTAGACTAGTAGGACTTCTACAAGAACCACTAGTCTAGCTAGTAGTGCTCACAATCTTACCTAGTTATTAATAGATATACTAGAAGTCTAGAACATTGCATATTCTAGATGCTTTAGGGAGCATGTAGATCTAATTATGTGCTCCAAAGCATTTTTTTTAGCACATTTGTAACATGTTTAATTTTAATTTGTTTCAATGAGCAAAATGTAAAAAAGTGCCAATATAAAATGTGCGGATAGGTGCTTGTGGGAGCACCATGGGGCCTTTGCTAAAACATTTAACTTGTTAAAAGTAAAGGAGTTCGAAGAATTTTACATGTTAGATATACAACTTTTTTGTTTACAAAGAGACATCACACATACATAAAAATGTGCCAACTTTAACATGTTAAAAGTATAGGAAATCGAAGAATTATTTACCTTGGCATACAGTTCAACAAATTGACGGAAAGCAGGGTCCTCCAAAAGAACTTTGTCTGTTGGGAACTTTACCAGTCCAGGAGTATCACCCTTCATCAGCTCTCTGATAATAAAAAGTAACAATAAAGGAGTTCAATCTCGATATTTGTTACAATATATATGAGATGCAAGATAGCAATCTGAAATCAAACACCATGCAAACTGACTCCATTGATGAATTAGCTATTTCTGAGTTTTTCACATTGATATTGTAAATGTTTCTGAATGAATTACAGAAGAGGATAGAATTTTTTTTCTATTTTGTTTCGCGTCTGGCGTAAATTTATTTAAAACAATGAAACAATCAATACATAGATAAATATACCGTGTGAGAGTGACTGAGTGAATGATAGCTTATAAGTGGTTAGAGCATTTCTTTCGATTTTAAAAGGTCTTGGGATCAATCCTCATCCTTGGTAAGTTGGGATCCCCTTTACTTCCTCAACTTGTCAAGGTTTCTCCATACCAAAAAAAAAAAAAAAAAAAAAAAGATAGAAATATCGCATAGAGGTTTAAATCTCATATGACTCATTTGAATGAATTTTCTTCCTCTTTTCCTTAAGACCCCTTTGACAGTTTGACTTATAGAAAAGAAAAAACATATGTACATTACTAAACTCAGTAATCTGATGATATCAATAAAAAAATACTAGTATATAATCTCACACAAAATAGGAATTGTCAAATTTCAACGGATCTTCAGTGAAAGGGCCATCAAAGCCAGGCGTTCTATCTTGGTGTGCTCGACCCTGAAAGTTAGATACAGAATAAAGGTTTAAGATAAAAATAAAATTCCAATGGTCATTTCTTTCCATGAAAAATGAAAAACCTTATATTAGACGACATTGGAGTAAAATAGAAAGTAGCCTACCAGTGTGTGAGCCCCTGATAGAGCCACGATATCCTTATCGTTCAAGCCCATTCGATAAAATATATCTCTGAGATGCTGGCGATCTAAATAAAAATATACATAAACATATAGCAATTCTGATAGATGAACTTTATATTGGGAAAATAAGCAATCAACAGTTACTGTTAGACAAGACTAGTCACTTGATCTGTTTGACTATCTTGTAATATTAGCTCATTAGTTTTCTCTTATGGTTGTTTTAGTCAGCTAATACAATAGCTATTTATAAAGATGTTGGATAAAGTCAATCGTTAGATCGTTAGTTGTTATTAACAAAAATGATTATGCGATTCTAACAAAATTAGTGAGTGGTCCACGCAATGTCTGGGGTCTTTTCATGTCATACATTGTTGAAGCTCTGTTGTATAGATTTGTCTCCAAACAACATGTGTGAGTATCCGATATTGATAAAAGATGAAAGATATGTTCATTTAAGGATAAGGAGCTATTCCCCTTATTGCAGATGAAAATTTAAGATGAAACCCTCTTTAGTCTTGTCAAGGTGTACGGTGTTAACAAGTCGAACTGAAACCGAGCCTGGGCAGACTTGGCTCGGCTTGAAAATGGGTAAAGTGTTGGAGGTATGTCCTTCAGACAATGTGTGTATCTCTAAAAGATAGTTTATAGGATCGGTTACGAGTTACGATAAAATTAGTATAATTAAGTAAATAATTAAGTAATCGATATGTTTAGCTGGAAACCGCTATCGGTTGGCAATATTATTATTAAATATATTTGCGACTTAATTAGTATTTAATCCTATAGGGTCGCACACATTCGCATGGGTCGAACCATGAATATATTTGGGCTAAGGTTGAATAAAGACTATCAAAGGAAACTTTTGGACTACTCTAGCCGAGTCAACCACGGCATTATGCACTTTGTGCATATCCCCATTATGTGGAATTAGTTTCTTGTTAGGATTTTCCTAAAAGTTAGCTAATTCTAATTCTAGGGGATTGTATAAGATATTCATGCTATATATAAGATCTAAGCTATCTTATAATGCACAAGTAGTACATTACGTGATATTGCTTGACCCCAAATCTATTCTACAAAAAGTGAGACACAAAGTACGTGAGAGTAAGAGTCTAAGAGATATACTTTACTCTTCCTGCTCCAAGATCTAAGCTGTCCTTGTGTCGCGGTTCGATCGTGTGGTGTGCTAGCCATTAGAGGGACTTCAAGTGAGGTTCTCAAGAAAGTAACCTGATCGAATCTGCTAATTGGAGGCGCGCTACAAAGGTATATTAATGTGTATAATAGGTTCATGAATTAATATGTGTGTAGTTCCGATTTTGATATGTTTCCGCAAACCATATGTTTTTATCAAAACCCATCATAAAGCCCGACTCTTCTCGAGCTCGAAACTCGTCGAACTTGAAAATGTCGGCTTGGCCCGAGCTCAAGAAAACTAAATATATGCTCGGCTCGACTTGAGTTCAAGACCGCCGAATACGAGCTTGGCTCGACTTGATGCTCGACTCGAACTCGAGCCGATTCATATACCTTTAGTTAGGTATTTGGAGTAGTCCTTTATAAAGAACAAAAACTTTATGTTTCATTCTTCAACCAATGTGAGACTTTATGAAATAGCCTTTAATATTATATAAAAAACAAAAGGTTTTATAATTTATTTCCCAACCAATGAGAGTACTCATAAAATATTCATTGTTCCTTTTATAAAGAACATAGGCTAAAACTTTTGATTTCCGAACTAATGTGAGACAAGATCAAACAATAAGTATAACTAGGGTAGTAAAATTTTATGGACAAACAAAATGTTTTGTTCACAAACTTTCGACCCGAGCCAAGGCTAGATCGAGTTTGGCTCGTTAGAATATCGAGCCGAACTCAAGCTCGACTCGAGCCTCTCGAGCTGGCTTTGACCAAGCTGGGCTCGAATAGTTTATAAGCAGGCTTGACTCATTAACACCCCTAGCTAGTCTTGTCAAGTGAATAGTTCATATATATATATATATATATATATATATATATATATATATATATATATATATGGTACGTGTATGAATTACTATCACTAGTGTAAAGGTGAGGTCCTCGTGGGAGCCCAATGGTTGGTGCTCCCACCTCCCAACCGCAAGGTCGGGTGTTCGACTCTCATCACTCCCCAATTTGGGGAGTTTGTATGAAAATGTTTGCATTTGGGTATAAATCCCCACCCACAATGAGCCAATGGTGGTGTGCCACGCAGCTAGTAGCTAGCAAGGGGTTGGTCTTCGGACCAATTATCTTTCCTGAACAAAAAAAAAAAAAAAAAATCACTAGTGTAAAGGTGATAGATAGTGATATTATGTACCTCCATTGGGGTTTGGAAGAGCTCCACTGTCTTGTTGATCCGGGGCATCCTAATTTAGAACAGTCACAATAATATATCATATATAGGTCAAAGTTATACAGGAAGAAGGTCAGCTATATGAGCATCCATTATAATTATAATTAAGTGGATATTGCATATATGCTCCACTTACTGGTCGACCCGGAATAAAGGGGATAAAAGGGCCTCCGGTAACTTGAACCGCAACTACACCCCCAAGCTGCAACAACAACAAATGTGTTGGAGTAACAATAATATTATATATATATATATATATATATATGAAGATGTCTGAAAAAAGTTTATGATTATATTTCACAATAAATCTATACAAATATATGAAAAGGCGTTCTTAAAGAAGCTTATATGTCACGTGACACTTAAAAAAATATATACATTGTGTAACTGCAAGGTATCGAACACATGACCTTTGAAATGAAAAGTGAGAGTTAGCCATCAATACACTATAATAACTTTATTGTCTACTATTTCAAATAAATATGATAAAGTCTTATAATAATTATACTTAACTCAAAAGACATAAATAAGTATTTACATCTCTAACACTCTTGTTACGGTACTAACAAGAGACTACTACTCTTACCCCAATTCCTTTTAAGCTATTATTTTCAAACTCAAACCTTTAAATTTTTTTTTACTTATCACGTCATGACGTCAATTTTTCAATTTCTCACCAGACAAAAGATACGAAAGGTAACATAAATGAATTATGAAATTCATGAATAATAACATATTTATTTATTGTAATTGGCCCGAGACATCACCCGGACGGATATACTAGTTATTACTTAGATGAGGAGATAAATAATAGTTCAACTGTTATAATGACTCTTCTTATAGAACACGTCAAGTTTATTTTTTAGAAATTAGGACAGTATGACAACTACTTGATTCGACGAAAGATAAAGTAAAAAGTTGAGTGAAATTCAATTCATCATCTAATTATAGTCATTAAGAAATTTCACCTGATAAAGGTCAGCATAAGTAACCTTGGGATGTTTAGTCTTCACTTGCTCTAGACAACAGAAAGCCACAAGCCGTTAAAGAAATTTAAGGTCAACACCTCCACACACACACAAGCACAACTGCACAAACAAAAAAGAGAAAGGAAAGGTATGCAGAACGCTAGTAGAATAATTGAATTGTTAGGCTCACCGCAAAAATCAACAGCATTTTTGATACCATTGTTAGGAGGGTTGCTCAACTCATTTCTAATGGAACCGTTTGGACCCCCTGTCTTCGCGTTGGCGTCATAAGTACCTGCATCGTGAAATCTACAACACCAAAACCAAAAATGCCTAATTATGTTGATCGATCAATTAGAAAGACATTTTATTTACCCAACAAAGTATTTATTAATTATTAGGACTTAGGAGCATAAAGCTTATATATAATATACCATACTTCTATTGTTTTTCAATCCAAAGAAAAAGATAGAAGAAATAAATATTAACGGCTCATTTAGTAAGTGATAATCAGTGGTCACAATCATAATCTTTAAGAAAATTTTATATCAATTTCATAGTAATGAATTTCATCTCCGATATCAAAAAAAGAAAGGAATTTCATCTCAAAGCATGTATTTTTCCTTATAGATTTTCATTGTTACTCAATACTACCTTGAGTACCTTCTCAACTCTCAAGTGGTAATGAATAAACTATGAAATTTTAACAATAAAATAGATGTTTTAGGACATAAATATTTACAGGGTTATCGAATTCTCTATCAAGCAGTGTGAAAATTCAATAACAAAACGAATCAAACGATGTTTGTCTTATTGTATTATGGTAATTCATAAACTTTTCAATCACAAAATATATAATTTCAAAATCACGGAAAATTTCAGAGGTATAGGGTGAATCGAAGAAGAAAGATTACGCTAAGCGAAGCACGATGGGAGCGAATTGCTTGTTGTTCAGCAGCAAATCATGAAGATCTCGACGGGCTCCCTCAATTTGTTTCAGATATTCACAATCCACAATGTGCAACTGTGCATTTGCCATTGTATATTGAGAAGCTTAATAAGAACTTAATAAGGTAGTAAACTGAAGTAGAATGATATACCTCTTATATAACTATAAAGTATGCCTTCATAAGTGGTATACTTATGTAAGCTTTAAAGTCGGAAGAATAAATGCCTGGAAATTTATTCCCCATTAATATGAAGAATACAAATATGTAGAATAAATCTCATTTTCATGCCCTCTTTAAGCATCCAATTCTATTAAAAGTAGGAAGTTCATCCCCCATGCACCCTTGTATAGTTATATATGTACAAACTAGAAATAAAGAACAAATAATTGGTTCACGTTTAGGAATTTGATGAGTTCCACTAAAAATAGTAACCTCCTTATTTGACTTTGACATTGAGTTCTAATAATTATGTTCGCTGTCCGATTTTATAATATTTAAGACATGACTCAAATCAAACCACAATGTTGCACGGGTTATTGTTTATTTTATTTTTTTGTTAATATTGTTGATTTTTTGTTGCTGTGAAATGAGATTTTTCAGCACCATTGTATCTAGAGGTGTCAAAAACTGGGCCGACCCACGGGTGAACCCGCATGCGACCCAGACCCAACCTGTTCCGAGCCGAGAGTGGTCGGTTGGAAAGCCGACCCATTCCGACCCAGTGTTCACCCGTGCCCAGTTTAACCCGTGGAATTAGTAACCCAACCTGAGTTTGGCCGACCCAGCTTGTACCCGTACCCGGTTGCACCCGTGAATAACGACCCGCACCCAACCTCGTTTCCGACCCAAAATGACCCGCACCCAACTTCACCCGCCAATGACCCAGCTTAAACCCACCCGGTTATCACCCAACCCAGTTTATCACCCAACCCAGGTTACCACCCAACCCGAGTTGTGACCCAACCCAGCTATCACCGACCCAGGTTCGACCCAACTCGGCTATCACCGACCCAGTTGTGACCCAACCCAGCCTATCACCGACCCGGTTGTGACCCAACCCAGCTATCACCGACCCGGTTGTGACCCAACCCAGCCTATCACCGACCCAGTTTCGACCCAACCCCGTTAGCACCCGACCCAACTAAACCCGACTCAATGCCATTCCGACCCAACACCATTTATTTGTTTTTGGGGTGCAAGACCGAAGACGTATAAGATTACCATTTATTTCAAGTTTTATCTTTCTTTTATTTTTTTCAAAAATCGATGGAACACATTTTTTGATTTTTTTTCGACAAGTACATTAATATTTGGAGTAGTTCTCGATTAGGCGGAGGCCGGAGATGAAACACATAGTTTCGTTGTTAGACATGCATTTAAGCCATGACTTCCGTACACCATAGGGCATAATCCATAAGGTATCTTAATTCTTAACCTCCAACTTTTTCTTAATTTATGTAAATAGTTGAATTGAATTAATCATTATGTACATTTTCAGCCCATTTATATTTGGAACGTGTTAGAACGTGTTTGAACAAGTGTGTTTGAACGTGTTCATTATGTACATTTTCAGCCCATTTTCAGCCCATTTATATTATCCATAAGACTTAATGTTTAAACGTGTTCGGTCCTTGTTACTTAATGTTTTAATGTCTAATAAAGAAATAGTGAAGACGTCTCTCTCTAACGATCAAACATTTGTTTTACTTAGTATTTAATAAATATTAGAAATAAAATAAATAAAATCGGACTTAAAGTATTAAATAAAAAAAATATATGAAATTAAAATTGAACAAAAACTGCCATTAATCATTCCAAGCTTCCAACATCTTTACAAAATCAAGCAACCCTAATATAAAAGGGGAAACATCCATTACATCCAACAAGTTAGATTATCATTACTAATAAGCAAAAAAATTACATAATGATCATCATTTACATGGCCCAACAAAGCAAGCAAAAAGTTAGTACAAAAAATTCCAATATCCTACCAAGGCAGCCACTAATACTCCCCTTCAATTCCAAAAAATTTCAAATAGTTAGTACAAAAAGTTGGTATCTCATGACCTTCATCAATTTTGCACTTGATGTACCCGAAATTATAAACTCAAAAATTTCTAAATAAAAGAATATTAAAAATAAATACCAAAGACAGATTTTTTGAGAGAAATAAGGCAAAAAAAAGAATAAAATATCTAAAACATTTGGTATAAAAAAATAGCTCTCGGTACAAATTTCACCTCATCATCGAGCACTCGACTCTAATTGACAACACAACTTAACACGACAAGAAAGCCCAGCAAAGAGACACAAGCATCATCAATACCAACCAAGTATGTATCATGTTCAATTAAGGCAAAGAACAGAAATGAGAGATGCATTGTGACACTAAGGGCAAAACAAGTGTGTAAAGTTAAATGTTGGCAAAAAAAGTCGCTAACAACCATAGGGCAAAGGTGGAAGACAAGAGAAAGAACAACTACGGCTCTCGGGTACAAATTTCACCTCATCATCGAGCACTCGACTCTAATTGACAACATAACTTAACACAACAAGAAAGCCAAAGCAAAGTGACACAAGCATCAACAATACCAACCAAGTATGTATCATGTTCAATGAAGGCAAAGCAACAAAAATTAAGAGATGCATTGTGACACTAAGGGCAAAACAAGTGTGTAAAGTTAAATGTAGGCAAAAAAGTCGCTAACAACCATAGGGCAAAGGTGGAAGACAAGGGAAAGAACAACTACAGCTCTCGGTACAAATTTCACCTCATCATCGAGCACTCGACTCTAATTGACAACACAACTTAACACAACAAGAAAGCCAAAGAAAGTGACACAAGCATCAACAATACCAAGCAAGTATGTATCATGTTCAATGAAGGCAAGCAACAAAAATTTAGAGATGCATTGTGACACTAAGGGCAAAACAAGTTGTGTAAAGTTAAATGTAGGCAAAAAAAGTCGCTAACCATAGGACTCCAATTATCTTTGCGCAAGGGACATTAATTTATTAAGCAAAAGGATATTGAACAACTAAACCAAACCCAAAATACAAACCCATCAACAATGGGCCAAAACAAAAACCAAAGCAAACCACCATCACCAAAACAGCCATCAATAATAGGCCAAAACAAAAACCAAAGAAACCACCATCACCAAAACAGCCATCAACAATAGGCCAAAACAAAAACCAAAGAACAAACCATCACCAAAACAGACCATCAAGCAATAGGCCAAAACAAAAACCAAGCAACAAACCATCACCAAAACAGCCATCAACAATAAGCCAAAACAAAAACCAGCAAACCACCATCACCAAAACAGCCATGAAGGCATGAACCATCAAACAAAAACATCACAGTTTAAGGGATTGAATCATAATCAATATCAAAAGGCTCCGTATCCTTAACAACCTCAAGAGACTCCTCATCCTCATCCTTAGAATAACCAAATATCCAATTTTGGCAAGTCACTATAGCCTCAACATTTTTGGGCAGCAAACGTGTGCGGTACTTTGTTAAAATTCTCGCCCCCATACTAAATGAAGACTCGGAAGCCACGGATGTAATGGGGATAGCCAAAACATCTCTAGCCATCCGAGCCACAATAGGATAAACGGTCACATGAGATTTCCAATAAGCCAAAACATCAAAGTGGTCATCTTGGTCGGGAGGAACATGTGGGGCATTGAAATATGATTCCATATCATTTTCAACACCTCTACTAGCAACAACATTGGCACCAAAACTCTAAAAAACAGGCAAAGTAAATAGTATATCACTAAACTATTCCCAAACAAAGAATCACTAATAGATTAAAATGATACACATAATAGCCAACCTTTCCTAAATTGGCCTTCTTAAATGGACGGGCAAGTGACCTTGCAAAACTTGGAGTGGAGGACTCAGAACCGGTAGTCACAGAAGATGTAGTGGAAGAAGATTGTAGGTGAGAATAAACAGTAGCATAGTGCATATACAACTCACTAAAAAGCATCAACAGCTTCTTTAACCTTACCATTAAGATCTTCGGGCAAATAAAAAGTAGCATACAACTCATGAACAAAGTTTTTTTTGTAACGGGGATCAAGCATAATAGCAATAGTAAGAATTAGAGAATAATTTTGCCAATATTTGTTAAATTTTTGATACATAGGAGCCGCCATAAGACGAATAGAATCGGTTGGGTTTTCTTGAGCATAATACAAAAGACTTTCAATCAAAACAATATTCTCCACATATAAGTTAGCAAGTGGGGTAATCGTAACGTAAAAAAGACATGTAATATCATAAAACGGTTCAAGAAAATCACAAACATTTTGGACAGTTTCCCATTCAAAATCACTTATAGAAACATCTAAACCATGCTCAAGCAAACAATACCTATCTACAGCCTCCCTAGCTTCTAAACACCTACGAAGCATAAGAAAAGTAGAATTCCAACGAGTACGTACATCGCCAATTAACAAACCGGAAAAACCAAGTGTTGACATACTTAACACAATCATCAAACCTCTCTTTCCTAATGTTCGAATAAGAAACATATGAAACAACTTGTTGCAACTTTGTAACAGTTTTATCCATAAACTTAAAACCAGCTTGAACAATCAAATTCAATATATGGGCAAAGACATCTAATATGAAAAAATTTACCGACAACAAGGCAAAGATATTAGTCCTATTTAAGTCCCTAACCATTTCTTGAATCATAACATCATTGGCGTAGCATTATCACAAGTTAAAGAAAACACTTTATCTCTAATATTCCACTCATCAAACAAATCAAGAGTAAACTTACCCAACTCCTTACCAGTGTGGGAACCAGGAAAATGTCGAAAAACAAGAATTTTAGAACGTAGCACCCAAGAGTTATCAACATAATGAGCAAGTCAAAACAGTGAAACTAACATTGTTAAGAGCAGACCACAAATCACAAGTACAACAGATTTTTCCTTCTAAATTACCTATAGCTATTTTTAATTGAGTTTTAAGGGCAAAGAACTGATTAGTACAATGCTTAAGCATAGTATTCCTAGAAATATGTTTCACATTAGGATTCAAGTAAGAAAGTAATTCTCTATGCTTAGCATGCTCAACCATCAAAAAAGGATATCCATGACACATAATAGCTTCAGCAAATATACGACGTAAAGTTTTTTGATCATAATGAACCCCAGGTTGAAGTTGCTTAACTTTTAAGTAAGGTTCACATTTTTCTAAGTGTTTATTTTGGTTATTAGTACCTTGTGTTCCCTCAAAGCACGATAGGTTTTAACATTACAGGTGCTTACATGTAGAAAAAATCTTACCATCTTCTCGTTTTAAACAAAGTAAAGTGTCGCCAAACCTTAGCCGTACGCCTCCCAAACGAGACGGGGTCATGGGTTTGGGGAGAAACTGGTTTCCTCATCAACGGGACAAAGAATTTGACCCAATAATAGAGTTGAGTGTCAATGGATGAACTGAAAAACAAGTCAAACGTATTGAATTCTAGGGTTAGGGTTCGGTAATGTGTGGGGTTAGATCGGATTTAAGAGTCAAAGTCAAGTTTAATGGTTTAGGGCGGGTTAAAGAATGTTCCGGATCTCCCATTAAAAAAACAGTCACATAATGAATTTATTATTCAATTCAATATAAAAGAATTTATTCAATTTAATATACAACTATAATTATTATAACAAAATAAATGTTCCGCATCTCACATTTAGGGTTTAGGGCAAGGTTTAAGAATGTTTACAAAATGTATGTTCGAGATCTCACATAAAAAACAGTCACATTATGAATTAATTAATCAATTTAATATAAAAGAATTGGTTCAATTTAATATACAATTTTAATTATTTTACAAAATGTAAGTTCCATATCTCACATAAAAAAAACAAGTCATGTAATGAATTATTCAATTTAATACAAAATAATTGATTCAATTTAGTATACATTTATAATTATTTTTACAAAATCTATGTTGAAAATGTCACATAAAAAAACAGTCACATTATGAATTAATTAATCAATTTAATATAAAAGAATTGGTTCAATTTAATATACAATCGGGGTTTAGGGTTTAGGGTTTTAGGGTTTAGGGTTTAGGGTTAGGGGTTAGGGTTAGGTTTAGGGTTTTAGGGTTTAGGGTTAGGGTTAGGGTTAGGGTTAGGGTTAGGGTTAGGGTTTAGGGAAAGGGTTTAGACCCTAAACGAAACCCTAAACGAAACCCTAAACAATCAAACCCTAAATAGTCAAGCCCTAAATAGTCAAGCCCTAAACCCTAGTCAAGGCCTAAATAGTCAAGCCCTAAAGGCTAAACAAAGCTCAAAAAGACTGTCCAATATAAACAAGAACCCAGAAAAAAGCCCAAAACTTGCACCCAGGAAAAAAGCCCAAAACTTGCACCCGTAAAACAGGAACATACATGAACCGATGAACGGAACTTATGAACCCGAGCAAGTAGAACACAAACCCTAGATCATTTTATTATTTAACATAAATAAATTTTATTAATTTTATTATTCAATTTAAGTAAAAGTGTAAAATCCGAGGCTAGATTCTAGAACACAAACCCTAGATGATTTTATTATTCGGATCTCACATTTTCCGTACATAAATAAAAGGCAAAATAATACAAAAAAAGATAGAAAAAAATCACTATGAAGAACTCGAACTTGAAAAACAGTAGCAAACATGGCAAAAGATCCCAAAATAATCTAGATCCTGGACAAAAAAAAACAAGTAAAGTTCAAAAAAAAAGTATAGATATCGGATCTCACATAGTAACATACTCACATTCATAATTTCACATTAAATTATAATTATGATTTATGAAGTTCCGTGTCCGATTTTAAGGCAAAATAAAAGGCAAACATGGCTTTCTAACATACAAAGGCAAATTCGGATCTCACATTTTCCGTATATAAATAAAAGGCAAAATAATACAAAAAAAGATACAAAAAAATCACTATGAACAAGCGAACTTGAAAAACAAGTAGCAAACATGGCAAAAGATCACAAAATAATCTAGTTCTCGGACACAAAAAAAACTTAAAAACATACAAAAAGTAAAATAGTAAAAAACCGAACTTTCTCGAAATAGCAAACATGGAAAAAAAATCTCACAATCTAGATCTCACATATTCCGTAAAAAACTGAAATAGCAAACATGGAAAAATAATCCCAAAATAATCTAGATCCGGACAAAAAAAACAAGTAAAGGTAAAAAAAAATATAGATCTCAAACAAATGTCACATGATATTCAAAAAATAGTATAGATATCGGATCTCACATAAAAAAACTTTAAAACATAGCCACATACTCACAATCTCACATATTCCATATAAAAATAAAAAGTAAAATAATACAAAAAAAAAGATACAAAAATAAATCACTACGAAGAACTCGAAGTTGAAAAAAAAGTAAGAAACATGGAAAAAAGATCCCAAAATAATCTAGATCTCGGACAAAAACAAGTAAAGTTAAAAAAAAAGTATAGATCTCAAACACATGTCACATGATATTCGAAAATAGTATAGATATCGGATCGTAACATACTCACATTCACAATTTCAAGTAAAATAATAAAAAAATCAAGATCTTCAAAAAAAACAAGTAAAATTAAAAACAAACATCATATTCCGGTAAATCCGCAAACTGGACCAGCATATATTCCCACAATCACATGCAAGGGCAGATCTTCCTAAATCTAAAAAAAAAAAAGGAAAACGAGAACTCTAGGAAACGGAAAACTTACCTGGTGGTTGCGACATAATTTTTTGAAGAATAAATTTGCGTTTTTTTTTTTTTTTTTTGCTTTATTTTGCTTCTTCTTGGACGAAAGCTTTGTTTTTTATGATCTTCACTTCTTAACAGCTTCAGCAATCAGCCCTTAAGTCTTCAACCCTTCTGAGCCGTGTGAAACCCGAATAAGAGAGATTATTACCCCAATCTACAATTTGCAAATAAAGAGTGAAACCGTAATAAGAGAGAGGAGAGCGAGAGAAAAGAAAAGAAAATGAAGAAAATGAGAGATTAGATCCGAATTCGAGGAAGTGAGGAAGTGAGGAAGTGAGAGGATGAGTCATGAGAGAAAAACTCAAAAACCTAATTCGAGAGAAAAGCCGGAATGAGAGAGAAATGAAGTGAGGAAATGATCGTGTGACCTAGAAAATTAGGTTTATATACCAAGGGGCATTAGGGGGAGGTTTAGGGTTAGATCAAGGGTTGAGATTTATTCATTTATGGTTAGATCAACGGTTGAGGTTTAGGGTTAGATCAAAGGTTGAGATTTAACCATTGTTTGAATGAGTGGGTAAGATTAATTTTTGTAAGTTCATTTAGGGTTTTTAGTAAAGATTTCTGATTTTAGATTTCATTTAGAGTTCATTTAAATTTCATTTATAGTTCTTTTAGACATTTAGTATTAATTTGTAAATTTGTTTAGTAATACTAATTACTAATTATTAATATTATAAATTAATAAAATTACAAACTTTAGAAATTTAATTACTATTTTTAATTATGAACAAGATCATTAATGTAAAAATAATTATGAATGAGGTTTACTAAACTGTTTTAATAATTCCTACTTACTTTAAAAGTTCAATGAATAATGATGTAATTGTATTGATGACGAAAGTTTGTGAAACAATGAAAGTTTAAATTATTAATTGTTAAGTATGAAATGCATTAATGTGTGATTATTTAAGTAATGAAATAGACGGATTTATAGTATGCTTTGATTATTGTTAAAGCGTGTAATAACATCGATGATCAATCGTATGATCATTTGATGGTTTTGACTTTTGATTAATGTCGAAGACAATCAATCTTAATATCTTATGATCAATTTGATTTATGTCGCTAAGCTAACTAACAAACTGTTTAAGTTTAATAGTCTATTGACTCTAATATTATAAGTTTATAATCAATAATCCTTATGGTTGTTACTTGTTACATGTTAGTTGTTACTTGTTACTTGAATACTTATGCAATCATCAATAAGAATAACTAAATAAGTGAATAACTAATAGAGTAATAGGCGATACTTAGGCAATAGGCCAACTTTATGATCATTTGATTTATGTCAACCTTAACAGCTTAACCGAACGAAATTCGATCAATGTTTCATCCTCTACCGATACAATGACATGATTATTATTTCATATTGATTATAGACCATGATCTACTTTCATAGCTTCAATATTTCATCTTCATCCTTTAGTGATATAGTGTATGATTATGTATAATCTTCCTGAACGATCATATGACATATTTGATTAAGTGATTAACATTGATGATTGTTACTTGTTGAGTTGTTCCATGATCGATGAAAAGTCGAACAATTTTATAATTACAAATTAATTAAGATGCTTTCATTAATGTTTTAACGTCAACCTAATTCTTTAATTCTAACTCTTTTTGTTGCTATATAGTAACTGATTCAGATTTCAGACAAAGAGTAAGTAAGTCACTAACTAACAAAATGTTTAAGTTTAATAGTTTATTAACCCTAACACTATAAGTCTATTATCTATAACTCTATAATCAATAATCCTTATGGTCTGTTTGTTGTTAGCTGTTACTTGTTACTTGTTATATGTTAGTTGTTACTTGTTACTTGAATACATATGCAATCATGAATAAGAATAACTAAATAACTGAATAACTAATGAGCGATACTTACTAGTTACTACTTAGTAACTTAGTCAATAGGCCAATTGCCAATAGCCAATAATGGTGAATGACCCAATAATATAAGTATAATTTATAAGTCTTATTGTAGTAACATTTCAAATTAATAATAATAATATAAGTATCAAACTATTAATGATTCAATGTATTATTAAAAAATTAACAATTACCCAACCACAATTCACAATATCAGTATAATTACAGATTACTATAATATACCACTATAAGTATAAAGTATAATGACTATAATAGTATAATCTATACCACAATATCATAATACGCCACGGAGCCGCCGGTTCGATATTTAGTCGTTCCAAGAACCAAGTCGGCAAGTCCCACCGAGATCCGATTTTTGTCGACCCAACTCGAAATCCGATTTATTCGACCCAAGTCCCAAGTCATTCCGATAGTCGATTTGTTGAACACTCAATTAATTCGAAGGTCGATTTATTTCGACGCAATTCATTCCCATATCGATTTCTTCCGACCCAAGTTATTCCGATATCGATTTCTTTCGACCCAAGTAACCCGAAAGCCAATTTCTTCCAACCCAAGTAATTCCGAAAGCCGCATTATTCCTACCCAACTTATTCCGATATCGATTTCTTCCGACCCAAGTAACCCGAAAGCCGATTTCTTCCAACCTTAGTAATTCCGGAAGTCGAATTATTCCGACCAAAGTTATTCCGATATCGATTCCGACCCAAGTAACCCGAAAACCAATTTCTTCCGACCCAAGTCATTCGAAACCCGATTTCTTCCGACCCAAGTTATTCGATATCGATTTCTTCCGACCCAAGTAACCCGAAAGCCGTTTTCTTCCGACCCAAGTCATTCCGAAACCCGATTTGTTCCGACCCAAGTTATTCCGATATCTATTTCTTCCGACCCAAGTAACCCGAAAGCCGATTTCTTCCGACCCAAGTCATTCCGAAACCCGATTTCTTCCGACCCAAGTCATTCCGAAAGCCGATTTCTTCCGACCCCAAGTTATTCCGAAAGCCGATTTCTTCCGACCCAAGTCATTCCGAAAGCCGATTTCGACCGACTTCACCTTATTCCATTCCGACCCAAATTCACCCAACCCGATATCGGCCGACCCAGTCTCACCCGACCCATTTCCGACCCAGGTTCGAGATCCTCTCACCCGGTTTCACCCGACCCAAGTTCACCCGACCCACCCAGTTCCGACCCATGACACGGTGTCACCCAGATTATTCCGACCCAAATCATTCCGACCCAGCCTGGGTCAACCCAAACCCAGCCAGTGACCCAGATTGACACCTCTAATTGTATCTATATAATTTCTCCATTCTTTTTCTATTGTAACAATTACCACTTTGGGTAGTTTCATCTATTGGAACCATTCTACTTTTGGTAAAAAAAGCAACTATAGTTGACAACATCGCCTTTACTTCATGTTAATAAAACTCTCATTAATTAACTCGAATTGCCTCATAAAGTTGCGTTTATTAAGGATTTACTTATCCCCAACTCTAGTTAACCTCTTTATGCTAAACTAACCATTTTTTTATTTTCTTAAAAACCATGCCCAAACCCATTGTTGTGGTAGAAAAAGACAGAGAAAATACTTGTCATTATACTTTAATTTATAGATTTGTTATTGTGATATATAAATTTTATATTTTTAATGTTCAATTGAATATTGTAGCTAAGTCTATTATTAAATAGTATCCCGATAATTGGTATAACTAATAATATCTAACACAGTTTTCACATGAAAAATACCCGAATGATACTTTAAGAAAGTAGAGGGTAATAATTTAATAGATGTAGGATAGGATGAATAGAGAAAAATATGAGTGTCAGCCATACCTTCAACTTTTAGTATAGCACATAATGATGGTATCATGAATAAAATAAATTAAATATAAAACTAACCTCTATTAATAATCGAAAATACTATTTATGAGAAAAAATCTCTTCATCAATCATGACCATATCAAGACTTATCAAACTTCCCCCTTCTATGATCTGCGGCCTCAAATAGTCTAGAAACTCGAACCTTGATTTCCCAATTAGTTTTAGTAGAATTAAGTTCATTGAGAAAAGTAAAAGATCTGACATATAGATATATAAAAAAGAAAAATATAAATAATTATTTATACAACAAAAATTCTAGGAATAAAATAATTAATCAATTCATAATACCACTACAATGTCGTTGACAAACTTTCATTTGATTCTTCATGTAATGTCATCATGGTATGCTATAGGTTTAAAACTATATGTATGTGTAACGCCCCGACCTCTAAGCATCTTTATTAGGTTAATTAATCTTGTTTATTAGCAGCGGAAGACCTAGCTCTTGGTCGGTGCGTTACTCTCGTACTTTCCGTTAGGAAAATACAAGGCAACATATTTTCAGAATTATAACATATGATAATGTGAAAACTTAAACATACTAGATTATATAAAGATTAAAGTAAAACATAGTAGTTAATGTTAATTAAACTAACTGATAACTTAGGTTACAAAAACTATAAGTGTTTGAGTCATTTTAATATCAATTCCTTACTGCTAAGCCATTCCGTCATCCCCATCGGTACCTAAAACAGAAAAACAAAACGTCATGAGCCGAGGCCCAGAAATATACTACTCTAACATCGTAAATTCATTTCAACTCATTTTATTTGCATACAGAGAGGGGGAGAATATAGTCAAACCATTTCATAAACATATAATTCAAATCAAGAATTTAAAGAAGGATTCATGTTGTCATTCATAATTTTATCATATTAATTATCGAAAATCTTCCTTTGGTTACTTGGCGAGTAAATAGAAGGCTAAGCCACCGAGTACATATGTCCCCCATCAGATTGTAGCATAAAGCCATACATCAAAACATAAGGCAGAGCCACCGAGGACCTTTGTCCCCCATCTGAAGGTGGCATATAATGCCAAACATAATGCGGGTACCATCGAGGACGTTGTCCCCCATCAGAAGGTGGCGTTGTCGCCATATAACAGAATGACACGTGCACGGCCCACATAACATAGCACCGCCATAAACCATCTTTCACTTTCATTTATCATGTTTCGTGATTTTAAAGTATATTTCATAACACATCTCTTTGAGCATCATGAGAACCAATTTATTATAATAACCTCATCATAAACATCATTTAACAAAACATTTCATATCCCGCAATCCATAAATACATATCATCAAAACATTATGTAAAAGAGTCATAAAACATAGTTGGAAGGGGAGTGCGGGTGTTAGCAGTAGACGTTACCTCGAGGCGCGATTTATTATACTTGATAGCCTGGGGAGGCTTGTAATATCCATTTTCCTTTCTAATTGGGTAAAATAAAGAGAAGACACGAAGAGGGACAGCAGGGGGTGTCGGAGCTCCGGCGGGGCAGGAGTGGCGGCGTACTGGCGTCAGGCGGGGCGGCGGCGCGTCAGATGGGTGGCGGGGACAGCAGGCGGGCATAGGAAGGAGAGAAGCGAGATAGGGGAGGGAGAAGAGGAGTAGCGAGAAGGATGAGGGAGAGGAGGAAGAAAGGACGAGTGCTGCTGGGGGAGGCGAAGGTGGTGCCGGCGGTGGCGGGAAGGCGGCGGCAGGCTGGGCGCGGCAGAAGGGTGGTCTCAGTGGTGGTGTTGGCGGCCGGAATCAATGGTGGTTGGGTGTAGTGTTTGAAATTTTCTGATTTTTGGGTGGTCAAGAATAATGAACTTGGCATGCTATTTATAGTAATTTTAGGAATAAAACTCAATTAAACTAATGGAGGCTTAATGGTGAAGAATACTTGGGGAGCAAGGTCTTTTAAAAGCCTTGGAGAGCAAGGAGAGGGAGCTTGAGGAAAAAGATGGAATGGGTGGTCATGGTGATCTTCTATTTGTAGAAATTTTCTAATTCTTTTGCTATTACTAAAATTAGCAAATTTTCCTACTTTCTTTTAATCTACAACCAAACTAACTTAGTTTATCTTATCAAATACTTGCTTTTATTTTATTCCCAATATATTAAAGAAGTGAATAAATAAATAAATTAATTTTAAACAATTTATTAAGCTAATTATTAATGTTAATTAAGCTTAAATTTTCAGGATATTACAGTATGTATTTTTTGTCTTTATGTAACTTAATTTTTGTATCAGTTTGAAGACATAATTGTTATTGTAACATATAATACACTATTTTTATAGTTAATTTTATATGTATTTAAAATAAATAATAAATAATACGTTATTGTTCATCTAAATAAATATATTTTCATAAGTTGTAAAATTATATTGTATATGGAACTTATTTCGAAACATATTTTGAGCACTATCGGATGGTAAAAAAATATAATATTGCGAATTATGTAGCAAAAGTTATATACAATTTACATAGCTGAATAATTTAGGTTGTTTATTTAAAATCAGAGGGTAATCTTCACTTATTAAAAACACCTTATATGTATTTATATCTATGTTAAACACTATTTTTTTTAAAAAAAAATAAAAAGAATGACATGTCATGCTCTGGTGGAGCTCTCTATTATATTCTAAGGTTGTTTTTTTAAAATGATAATCTAATTTTTTCATCATCCAAAAATCTAATATATATATATATATATATATATATATATATATATATATATATATATATATATATACATATATATATATACATATACATATACATATATATATATACATATACATATACATATATACATATACATATACATATATATATATATACACATATATATGTAACTTTATTGCTATAGAATTTAATTTATGTTGTAACAACAAAAATTCTTTAATAAATTTTGTTGGAATACTAATTTGTTTTGGTTCAGTTGAGTAAGACTGGTGTTTGGATCCTCTAGAGTGTAGAGTTTGAGTAATATCAACCATTGAATAAAAAATCGATAGCTCATATATTATATTTCCAAAACCCCCTCTATTTTTTCTCATCAAAATCCGCCCCCTTATTTGCCCCCTTTCACCAATACACGGCCTTGATTTTAAAATGTATGGTTCATATACAACTCTACCTTGTAGAATTTTATTAAAACTCTAAAGTATCCGGACTCGTAAGACTGAGGTTTTGAAAGATAATATGTTTAATCTTGTAAATTGGACCTATAATATATGCTATAGTCACATATAGTATGTAACACTCCGTCCAATCACAAGCAAAGAATAAACAAAATAGAAAGATTTATTAAATAGTAGACGATAGCGTATCGTTAAGACGGATAGTGTCACTCTAAAGTTCAAAAATGAAATCTAAAACAACATCAAAAATAAATCTCAAAGAACAACAATCCAAAGTATCTATAACGAGATAACATGATCTCAAAATACCATAGTTACAACAATATAAGAAATAAGAAAAATCCTCCTAAATAAGCTCATCAGCCTCTCTCTCATATCCCATGACATAAAACTATACTGCAACATATTAACCTGCAAAATATATCAACAAACATCCACAATCAGAGGGGAGTAACTAACAGCTCTCCCAGCTCAATTAGGATTCACATAGGAGTTATTAAGCAGTAATAAATAAGTCTTAATCAACATAAAATATCAAAACAAACCAAACTAGAACCAAATAATAGCTAATAACAGTTTAGCATGCTTAAATAAAGTAAAACAATAATAATAAACTCAATATAAGCATACAAGATCCATAGCATAAGCCTCTAAAATAATATAACAAAATAATATAATAGGTTTTGAGAAAGAGCATAACGACAGTAGATCGCAACCCACTTCCTAAGGTTTGTCAGATCGAAATCTCCAGACAGCCTATGGGCTTACGTTCTCTACTGCCTCTGTCTAAGTATGGTCAAACTCCCGATGCAGGATAGTACCCAGCTCAGTACTTCACAACCTCTCGGACGACAATAATTAACCCAGGTAATACCTCTAAATCGCAACCTAGGTGGTTGGCATGTTCTTAACTGGGGACTATATCTATCCCACCGGATATCTTATTCTCAATAAAACAGTTCTACAAATATGATTTATTCTTTCATTAATCCTCCAATATAAATAATAAGGATCCCCTTGAGGCCTTACACCCAAAATCACCAGAAACATAGGGTCGCAACCCAGAAGTCTCATTTCAACAATATTTATTCTTCCCAAAGTAATAGTATTATAATACTAATAAAATCATTTCACCAAACTAAAAAGAATAAACCTTCATTAAAACATAATTATACACCAAAAACACAATACAATCAAATACTCCAACTACTACACTCTCGTTGTCTGAGTTTGGGTACAAGGTTAATTACAACGTTAGTTATAATACCCCCGGTACATAACCCTTGGCGAAACGGTACTAAAGACAGTATTATTCTCCCTCGAGTACTGAAACGTTGACAACTTAGATATTGATTTATAAAACTACGACATTATTATACTCCCAACTTGATACCAACAAACCAAACCATCTTAAAATAATTAAATCACCCTTGTCATAATAGAAACTTACCCGAAGCGCTAAATACAAATGACATAGAAACTAAAACATAGTTTAGCTAAATATTGATCATGCGAATTCACAAAAAAAAAAATATAGTCAGAACAAAGCATAGACATCTAACTTCTTGAATGTACAGTAAGGAATATCATAAAGTGAACCATATAATTTGCTTAATACTTCACAGCACTTAACAGAATAATAGTAGTAAAACTTAACTAGAAAAAAAATAAATAATAGCAAAACTTGCATTGATTCATGCCACTTCCTCTTCACCTCCAAGTACAACATGCAAGAAGACAAGAAAAAATGAAGAAACAAAACATGCTTCAGTACGTAACTCTACCACTTTACCATGTAATACACATAAGGCTAGAGATACGAGAATACCACAAGATTTCCAACACCAGCAACCTAAAGAAAGAAGAAATAACCACTAGCACCAGGTTTGGCTAGAACAACCCATTGCTCTAACAGAACTACAAACTCATCTAAGCATCAATCATAAGTATATATCGTCACTCTTCATTCTTCAATAAAAGAAACAAAGAGATTACATCAAGCCATATGATAACTGTAACACCACGGATTTTCGCTAATATTTTATTCGGTTTTAGCGCGTTTTGGACCGTTGCACGACTTTTTAACGTGAAGTTTTATGTTCCTAAAAGCTGACCGAAATAATGTCTTATATGAAAGTTATTTTCAGATTTATTTCAACCTTTGAAATCCCTTTGTAACACCCATTTTATTGCCCCATAATTACCCCATCAATTTCAACTTGTAACCCCTTTTTTTTTCATTTCCCTTTGCTGCTGAACCGATCAGGAAAAAGAAACAGTTTGGAGCCTCCTATCTTGTCTCTTTCGCATTTTCGGCCTTTTCTACACCCATTTTGTTTGCATCATATCTCCTTCGTTTCTTATTGGATTTGGGCGTGTCAGTAGTTGAAATTCATCTACTAGGAGAGATCTTGCTCATGGTGCAATTTGTTTTTGAAGAAAAGGAAAGACGCGACTGCAGTTTCCATTTCAATCAGACGAGTACAGTCACCCGATTTTTCCTATCACACCTTCATGAAAATGACCATCGCCTGAGATCTAACCGTTGGGTCGTCCCAAAATTTGGACCGCATGTTGAGGACATCTGGGCCTTCACTTTTACCGGATGGATTTGGTATCCAAGATTCAGATCATCGGGAATCTTTGTCGGAGCAGAGCAGTGCATAATGGAATTTATAATGTTCAAGAAGAAGAATGCAAGCAATTGGAGGTCTTCGAAGATAACTAACGGTTTTCGTAGAACGATTAAAATTCGCATAGGGATTATATTAGTTTAAATAGTGAAGTTGGGGTGAGTATTATTTTAGGAATTTGGGGTGGGAATAATTTACTTGTTGTATATTTGGTTTCATGAGTTGTGTAAATTATATGATTAATGGTAACTTGTGAAATTGTGTTGTTGGTTTGTTATGTTTATATAGACCCATGATTATTATGTTTAGAATGTTATACATTGTTGTTTTACGCACGACTCTATGTTCTCATTAGCTTGATCATTGTTGATTTGCATATATTTAAAGCATGAAACTTTGAAGTGTAAGTATGTGGTTGTAGTATGGGTTAAGTTTGAATGAGCATGGCTTGATAGAGGTTGGGAAATTTTATCTCACGATTGTTGTTGTGCTTCCGAGCTGCTGCCGACAATAGCGCTGGTGCGCCCGCACCAATGCCACTGTTGGAGTGGTTTTGTTTGTCTCATGGGTCTGTTATTGGTTTGTTTATTTCATGCTTGTTGTTGAACATGAAGATGATGGTGGATACGGCGCCTTACATTAGTGCTGCTCTCTTTCTCTCTCTGGGTTTTTAATGCAGCTTTAGTGAGTTCCATTATGTTTTCATCTTGTTGTGTTGTGTTAGTTACATTATGTCATGTAATGCATGTCATGAGTTGTTCTAGTCATGCATCGTTATATAACGGGCTTGTATTTAAATTTCTATTCTTCTTCTTTTTAAATTATAAATTTGTCTAATATTACATCTTGTGAGTTGTTTGTAGTTAATGGCTACAAACTGTATCTTCGTGAAGTTTATTAGTTTTTGATTCATGATTTTGGATTTCTTGTTCGGATGAAGTTACTTTATTTTGGAAATCTTGGAACTGTTTCCAAGCTATTATACGTATTTCTATGAATTTCTATTTTTCTTAACGAGTTAAAGTATATTTTTCGAAGATGATATTGTTAACATTATAATTATTATTATTATTGAGAAATTATGAAGTTGTTTTGAATTGGAATTGATGGGTTGAGTCCCTAAAATTCCTGCAGTTTGATGTAAATGGAATTGATGGGTGAAGGCCCTAAAATTCTTGCAGTTTGGAATTGATGGTTTAATGCCATAGATTCTTGCAGTTTGATGTAAGACCTTGAAGGGCATTCTGCAAACGATGAAATTATATTATTTTTATTTTTGTTTGAGGATGATGACTAGTGAGACGGCATGGTCTCCTAGGAATGAACAGTCACTGTGTACTGAGCAGGGTACATAGTTTATACTTACGTACTGAGCAAGGTATGTAGGTCCGTTTTGGTTATTAGTTGTCGTCTAAGAGGTCGAGAACTACTGAGCAGGGTACTATCTCGCATCAGGGTGTGGTCATGCTAGACATAGGCGAGCAGGGTCCTAATACTATAACCAAATAGGAACAGTGGGTTGCGATCCACTTACGTTCAGTTCCTCCTCAAATGTGTTAAGAAGATTATTTTGGAAACGTTATAATTATCGTTTATATTGTTCATATTATTATTTCATTTAGATTCGAAGGTTTATCTTGTTGATCCTTGAGTTGATCATATGTATATTTATTTGTCTAATCATTATGTTAACTTTACCCTGTTTGTGGATAGCATGTTGTATTATATTGTTTCTGTTGTACTTATTTATTTATTTGATTATTTGAAGTGTATTTATGAGATATTGTGTATGACTTGATTATTAAAACTTTTATAACTCTTATATGGATCGTAATTGAGCTGGGAGAGCTGTTAGTTACTCCCCACTGATTGTGGATGTTTGTTGATTATTTTGCAGGTACTTTTCAGGCCTAATTATTTTCGTTTTGGGCAATGGGAGAGATTTTATTTAGGATTTTGAAGTAATCTTATCTTTTATTGTTCTAGGTTTTCTATTTTGGGATTTTGAGGTTGTTCGGCCTCTTTATGTTATTTTGAGATAATTCATTTGGGTTTTATTTTCTTTAGTTTATATTTAACCCTTATTTAGAGTGACATTTTTGTCAATCGATATTTCCGCTATTGTCATATCTTTAATAGAATGCTCTATTTTGTTTATATGATGATAATAAAATGACGGAGTGTTATAATGACAATATAATGATTCCAGTCTCATAAAACAAGTATAACAAATTGTACGCCATACATGAACCCAAGAAACATGAACAATCTATACTCTAAAATATCATCCATAACTTATAATTCACGGTCATATATAATCATATTTATCAAACTACAAAACCCAAAATAATCACATAATCGTATAATCATATAATTCACCAAAAAAAAAACATGTCAACAACATATAACATCCCACCCAAATTCCTAAAATCAACACTAACCCAACAACTTAGTATTAAAATTAGATAAATCCTAAACGAACTCTAATCGTACTCGGATCGCCGTTAGTTACCTGGGCCAACTGGAGGAGTGAAGCAAAGTCGTCTACGTCCGATCCTCGTGTGTGGGTTCGTCCTCCAAGTGATCACCTCCTAGCCAAGAAGAAACACTTAGTAACTAGAGGCTCTTAGTAACAAGAGATGGGATTTTTAGTGTGGAAGAGTAGAGCAAAAAGAGGTGATTTTTGGTGAGATGAAGAATGAGAAACTTTGAGCTTTGTTTACCCTCAATTTCACGCAGCAAGCAAGGAAACAATACAACAGTTTTTTTTCTGTCCAAAAGACTCCAAAGAAGGCTAAAACATAAGGTGCAAATGTGGGAGTTATAAGCTAAATTGATGGGCTATGATTATATTAATAATGGGGTATTAAAATGGGTGTTACAAAGTCTAAAAATCAGAAATTCTTCCCTCAAAAATCTAAACAGATTCAGCCCTCATAAAAAAAAAAAATGGGTCCATGTGTCCGAGCTTCAAACAGTCTGAAACACGTACAAAGTCGATAAAATATGAAACGTATCCTAACGCGTATTTTAACTACCTTAAAAATAAATAAATTTTTTTAAATAAATATAATAATAACATATACTAAATAAATATAGTTTTAAACAAGTTGACAAAATATAACTTATACGATATAATTATTTTTAGAATAAAATACTAGACTTTTAGTGAATAAAGATCAACTAAGGGACTAATAAGCGCGAAAAATTAGGAGGGAAAACCATGGTGTTACATAGTACACTATAATTATAACTATTATTATATTTATCTAAAAGAAAGACTAAATAATGCCTTACCATTCATCTAGTTAAATACATTTTCATGAGATGTACAACTATATTGTAAATGGATCTTATTTTGAAGTACATTTCAAGCACTCTCAAATGGGAAAAAATTATAATGTTTTGAATTAGGTAGCAAAAGTTATATTCATATTTACATAGTATAATATTTTAGCTTGTTTATTCAAAACGAAACTTTAATTTCTCGTTATTCAAAACTCCTTTTATGTATTTATATATATGTAGAACTCTATTTTTTAAAATATTTAAAATAAAAATTAATGACATGACAATCCTACGTGGCACTCTCTATTTCATAAGTTGTAGAACTATATTGTAAATGGATCTTATTTCGGAACATATTTCGAGCACTATCCAATGAAACAAAAATTAAAAATTTCAGATTATGTAGCAAAAGTTATACACAATTTACATAATATAATAATTTAGGTTGTTCATGCAAAACCAAACTCTAATTTTAACTTATCTATAACTCCTTGTATGTATTTAAATCTTTGTAGAACTCATTTTTTGTAAAAGATAAAAATAAATTTTGATGACATGGCAATCCTACATGGCGCGACGAAAAGCTCCTCCTTTATTCGTATACTAGTATTGGGACCCGGGCAAATGCCCGGGCTTTTTTTCGCGAAGAAGAATTATAGAGTTTTTAGAAATATTTACACCCCTATTTTTTGCTGTTATTTTTGTCTAACATAGAACAACTAAAAGTTATAATATGATATTGTCATATTTTGACGTTGGTTTCTAAATTATATGTCATGAAGAAATTTACTTTATCATTCAGAAACATACTATATCATGCAAAAACTACATCATTTCTGAACAATCCACTATATCATTTCGACACTCACTATATCATGTAGAAACTCACTATATGGTTTAGACATTCACTCTATCATGCAGAAACCACATATTTTTATATGTTAAACCACATGTCACGATATACTACACAACCTACATCTTCCTACATGTTAAAACATTATAAATAAAACCTTAATCCATAATTCATTAGCAATGTGCAAAGTTGACCGCTGACTATCTAGTATATATAACTTTGAATATTCTAATTCTAACATGAATAAGTTTTGTAGAATAACCCTAATTCTAATTGAATCTCTTATAACAACCCTAATTCCAATTGCAGTAGGTTACTTTAATACTTTAACCCTAATTCTTATTGAATCGCTAATTCCAATTACAATAGGTTACTTTAATACGTTAGTATAGTCAATATTTCCTTTTATAAGTTACTTTAATATAAAATTTTAAATATAGTATAAATGGATCTTATTTTAAAGTACTCCGTATTTTTTAAACACTTTCTAATGGTACACAAATTATAATTTTACGAACTATATATTAAAAGTTATAATCAATTTACTATATTTAAGTTTTTTATTGTGAACCCAACTCTATTTATTCTTATCCTAAATTCTATTTGTATTTTAATCAATTTAGAACTCTATTTATATTTATAAAAAAAAGTATGACATGGCACTTAATGAGCGCGACAAATGGCGTCTAATGAGGATGTCAAATGTCGGGACCTCGTGAGCTGGCTTCCTTTCTTTAGTACTCATTGTGTTTACAAATCAAATAAAAGCATGTCATATAGATATGAAATAATTTGTAAAATTATGAAGAATTGGTAATATTACTACGGTATGTTGCTGAGGTATGTGCTATGTTATGTTGCTACGGTGCCCTTCAAGCCTCAATAGACCAACATGATTAACAATATCAACCCTCTTTCTAATATGTTGACCATGTCCCATCTTATGAAATATTCATGTTTAGAGGAGACGAAAAATGCAGCATTTGTTTCTTATCAAAGGAAAAGAAAATATGAGGAGTATATATATTACAAACCGTACCTTGGGGAAGAACTCAATGTGCAAAGTCGACCGCTAAAAATCTATAATATGTAATTCACTTAATTAGCTTAAGTCGAAATAAAATATAGGGAAGAAAACTCAACGTGCAAAGTTGACCGCTGACAATCTAATATAGATAACTTTGAATATTCTAATTCTAACGTGAATAGGTATTGTAGAACAACCCTAATTCTAATTGAATAGCTAATTCCAATTGTAGTAGGTTACTTTAATACGTTAGTATAGTCAATATTTCCCTTTATATGTTACTTTAATATAAAATTTTAAATATAGAATATGAATCTTATTTTAAAGTACTTTTTAAACACTTTCCAATGGTACAAAAATTATAATTTTACGAACTATATATTACTCCCTCTGTTTCCTAAAGATCATCCGTCTTTTACTTTTTACGCATGTCAATGTAAAACTTTGGACACCAATATCTCTAATTATGTATTTGTAAAAATTATAAAAAATAGATATTTATAAAATACATATTGAGACGAATGTAACAAGATCCCACATGACTGTGTTTTTCTTACATACGAGTCACAAACAACGGTCAAAGCGAAACTTGTGAATAGTGAAAAATGTCAAAGAGGAAAAATCTTTCGGAAACGGAGGTAGTAAAAGTTAGAATCAATTTACTATATTTAAATTGTGAACCCAACTCTATTTATTCTTATCCTAAACTCTATTTGTATTTTAATCAATTTAGAACTCTATTTATATTCAAAAAAATATCACATGGCACTTAATGAGCGCGACAAATGGCGTCCAATGAGGACGCCAAATGTCGCGAAATTCTAATTGAATCGCTAATTCCAATTGCAGTAGGTTACTTTAATACGTTAGTATAGTCAATATTTTCTTTTACGTGTTACTTTAATATAAAAATTTAAATCTAGTATAAATGGATCTTATTTTAAAGTACTTTTTAAAAACTTTCCAATGGTACAAAAATTATAATTTTACGAACTATATATTAAAAGTTATAACCAATTTACTATATTTAAGTTTTTCATTGTGAACCCAACTCTATTTATTATTATCCTAAACTCTATTTGTATTTAAATCAATTTAAAACTCTATTTATATTAAAAAAATATGACATGACATTTAATGAGAGCGACAAATGACGTCCAATGACGATGCCAAATGCCGCGACCTCGTGAGCTGTCTTTCGTACTCTACTTTATATATTAGTTATATGATATATATTGATCATGTTTTAACGATTTACTCGTTTAATTAGTTGAATATGGGTTATGTTACGATTGACATTTCCGACCCAAACCTAACATGTTTGACTTATATATTTCTCATTTCTACAAATCCCAAAATAATATTACATCTGTCTCTTTTTACTTATAAATACTATTCACATAAATTAACTTATTCTTTTACACTTGTTGCATTTCCTTCTTTGGTAATCATAACTCACGTTACAATACCCATATTTTTGTCATTTTTGTCATTTCTCTATCTATTAACTCCCTATTCAAAGATCACCTGACTTCTTGTATTCATAATGATGCATGTAAAGCAAGTATTTAGAAATGTAGGGAGTAAATCTTATAAAAAAAAAATGTAGGGAGTAAATTGATAAATCTTGAATTTGGTCAAACTATCTTAAAATATTGTAACCATCTTAGGATTTTCAAAACATACATGCATATTTTTTATGAACTTATATTATTCAATTATTTTCTATTTAATAATTAATAAAAACTTAAAGTAATATTACTTCTTTCGTTTTTAGTTTTTAGTCAATTGGTCTTGTAAGAGTCCGCATACTTTTATCTTAAAAATAGGCAACAGCTCAAGCCCAATATTAAGAAGAGAATAGATTAGCACTCTGAATATAATGCCTAGCTAGTTTAATCTATTTAATAACTAGTTTAATCCATTCAGAATTCACATCCTTTAATCCATTTAGTGATTAGTTTAATCCATTTAGTGAGTAGCTTAATTCCATTCGGCAAGATTGTAGAGTTACTTTTAAAAAAACTATCTATTGTGGTTCGAAATTTAATGGGATATAAAGGAAGGAGAAGAGAAGAGACAACTTGGTTTGTGTGAAATGTATAAGGATATTGCTGTGTTAAAATTGAGATGGAATAGACTTGTTAAGATAATGTAGGCTTAAGTTTGTATAATTTGATCTTTTCAAAAAAAAAAAAAGTTTGTATAATTTGATATTAAAATTAAACCGCCTATTGTATTAATTGTTGTACTTGAATTGCAATTTTCTTATTTTAGTAAGTTGTATATTACTTGCAAAATTTTCTATTTTTGAGCTTGTTTTGTTGACATAAAAATATATGGGAAGTGGAACTTCCTAAAAATCATATAAGGTAAGGTTCTTTAGTTAATAAAAATGTAGGAAGTAATTTTGCTAGGAAGTTCTATTTTCCACAAAATGAAAAAAGTTATTTACCTAGGGTCTAGTGACCTAGGTAATTACAACTTCCCATAACCAACCAAATAACTTTTGTCGCTTACTATGAAACGAAACTTCGAAGGAAAACCAAAATCTACTTTCTACATCAAACCAAAAGAGTACTTAATAAGTTGAATGTTACTTACGACATTGACTTTTTAGGCAATATATTATTTATTTCCCTCTCCTAGCATATGGTGTCCTTTATTATCTCTCTCCTCTCTTAAATTCTTATGTCATGCTGCAATATATTTGTTTAATAAGTAGTCAAATTATAACTAGGGTGTTCGTTTCGTATTATCCGTTCCGATCCGCAATTTAAGATATCCGAAAATTTCTGATCGGAGAAAGTGTGATACAAATCGGATCAAAAAATTTGGGATCATATATCCGATAACAAGAAGCAATAAATTTTTCTATGAAAAGCTCCAAAAAGAGTTTCAGACCGAATAACCATATATTTTCGAATATCCAGTCACGAACCCGGACATTTTTGGAGATCCTGTTACGAAATCGGATATTTTCGGTTCAGATATCCGAAAATATCCAAAAAAAATATTCGCATGTTTCGTATAGATCCATACCCAATCTGAAAATTTCGGAAATCTGATTCGAAATATCCGAATACAAAAAAAGCGAATCAAATATTAATTTTATCGGATCGGATATTTTTGAACACTCCTGATTGTAACAGAATTTTCTAACTTATATACTCCTTGCGTTTCTTATTAATTTACTAACTTCACTTTGGGGGAGAACCAAGGAGAAAGTACAAAAGTTAGAGAGAGAAACTGAAAAGTGAAAGAGATAAAGTAAAAAGTAGGTTAAAATTAGAGCTGATCAGACAGAGCCCGGCTCGGAAAATCAGCAGGCTTGGGGAGCAAAATGTGGCCCGAAACTAGGCTTCGGGCCTGGTGGCCCGACTGCATTTCGGGCCGGGTCAGGGCAGGCATACAGGCCCGCTTTTTGGCCCGGCCCGGCCCGGGACAGCAAGTTATGAGGGGTTTTTTGGGCTTGGCGCTGCTAGGCTTGTTTTATTTGTTAGTAACTGTCCATGTGTGGTAAAAAAGAAAGGAAAACCGTGCACAAGTGAGGAGAGAGAAATACTGATTTCAATTTTCAAAAGAGAAAGTGTGAAGTGTGTGAAACCCTAGTGGCTAGTGTGAAACTCTCAGCCGTTTTCTTCTCTTCTTCTTCAATCTTCATCGGTTCATCACTTCATCAGTTCATCTCATTGTCTTCCACTCTTCCTCTCTTAGTTTTTCATTCGGGTATGTTGCATCTTTAATTATTTATAACATGTTTATCTATATTTTTTTTAATTTCAGGTTCAATTTGGTAACTTGCGAACATGAAGAATTTGGATTTTTTTGTGGTTGTTGCATTATCGTTTTTTTTTACTGTTTGTTCTTTTTTTATTGCTCCTTTTTTTGTTGTTTCATCCAATCGTCTTTTTTTACGTTATTATGTTACTTGCTTGATTTTTTTTCTGTATTAATAATAATAAATAAAAATGTTGTTTTTATTGTTTATAGAAATAATACTGCTGTTTTTTTTAATTAATAAATTGTTGTTTTTCGATTTCTTGCTGTTTTGTTAAGTTAATGTAGATAGAGTTTTTTCAGTCAATAATAATAAAATAAGAATGTTGTGTTTATTTTATTGTTTGTTGCTGTTTTTTTTGTCATTAATAAATAATAATATTGTTGTTCTTTTCTTCTAAGTATTATTTAGTAGTTTTTTCAGTTTTAATAATGCTATTTAGTATTGGATGGTATTTTTTCTTTGTATTGAATTTTCAGTAAAATGGTTGACAAAGCTAAGGAAAAAGGAAAAAAAAGGTCCGTTTTGGCCCGTTGCAATGGGAAGATTTTTGATGCATGGGCCCGGCCCGGGGTTTGATCAGGTCTAGTTAAAATATTAAAAAATGGATGACATGGGTGGAAAAAGAGGAGAAAGTAGATGTGACATGCTACCAAAAATAGAAAAAGCAATAGTGTGTAGATTAAAAAGAAACAAACCAAAAACGAAAGTGTGTAGATTAAAAAGAAACGGAGGGAGTACTAAATAGATTATATTTGGATCGCAAAATTCTTAATTCGTTTATTATTGACACAAACTCGACCTATCATCCAACCTTAATTGCGAAATTCAACCTTTCCTTCAGTTATTTTTTGGATGCAGAAGATGGAAAACAAATCCAAAGAAACAAAAAGCAAGCCTTTCCTTCAGTCATTTGGTAGTTTGGGAGAAAGTATTCTCCCATATCCGATATTGGACAACTTGTCCCATATCATGGTATTTTTGTAATTTTACTAGCAATTTGATACAACACAATATAGTATAACATTCACTTGATATGATATAATAGCCAATTGATATGATAAGATGGTGTCAAGATATAATATACTAGTGATCTAATACATCAACTAGATTTCAACTAACAATCCCGAAATAAAAATTTATTAAAAAAATATTTTTTTTATAATTTGTGATTTTTTAATATTAATTTTTGTCATAAAAATTACAGACTTGCCATGATATTGGGCAATTTGCCCAATCTCTATTATACTTCCTCCGTTTCTAAATATGTGCAACATAGAGAAAGGGCACACAGACCAATGTTTTTAGAGAGAGAAAGTTGGGGACCAGAATTACAAGGTAAAATGGCAATTTAATTACAATGAAACAGTTAGATTAAACCATTAATCTATGTGATTCTTCAACCAACCCACCACCTACCCACAATCCTGACCACCACCACAACACTGCCGCTGCCATTGCCATCCTTCTTTCACGAACACCAACAACAACACCGCTGCTGTCGGCATTCTTTCACGAACACTATTAACACCATCGTCGTTGCCGCCAATATTTCACGAACACCACCATCACTGCAAATTTGGGGGGAATTGATAAACCCACCGACGAACTCCATTTTCTCAGTCTCTCTCCTCAAATCTCTTCCCCTCGCACGCAAATCAGGGGTAGTCAGTCATGGGGGTGGGTTTCTTGATAAAAACTACCACCAGTCTCGAACTCCATTTTCTAAGTCTATCTCTACCACCTCTCTTTCCCGCTGCCACCTCTGTTTCAGTTTATCTCCATTTCCTAAATTTAAACTTTGACAAGGCTTACGAATCGGCAAAGCCATGGCTAACAAAATGATATTTGCAGATCTACTAGAAAAATTCTAAATGAAAAAATGGGGTATAATTTACAGAGAAGGAAAGATGATTTTGATGGTGAGAAAAATGGAGGTTGGAAGAGGAGAGAGAACATGGAAAAACGAAGATGGAGACGATGAGTTGGTGCCTGGTGGTTTCGAGAGAGAGAATGAATTGTAGAGGCCTTACGGCCATTAATAAAAATACTATCTTTTTGCAGATCTACCAAGTACTTTGCAGATCGACTGAAAAGTGTGGCCGCCGGTGATGGTTTTGGGTGAGTATAGCAGTGGCTCAAAGGGGTTGGGGTTTATTTTTGAGGAGATAGAAAGAAATGGGGGAGGATGGAGAAGGGTTCAGGCGAGAGATCGAGTGTACATGTGTGGTGGTCTGGGTGGTGGGTGAGCTGTAGGGTGAGGGTGGGTGGTGGGTGATCAGACGTGAGGAAGGAGATAGAGGGGTAGTCAGTCATGGGGGTGGGTTCTTTGAGGAGAGTGGATGGGGTTAGAATAGTGACAATGATTAGGCTAGTAGTTAATGATTAATTAGATTAGTGTATAAAATTAGCAATGGCAATTTTGTAATAAAAGCAAATAAAACTTTCTATTTCTAGCTTGGTAGCACTTATTATGACATTTCCTAAAATGGAAAATGTTGCACTTATTTAGAAACGGAGGTAGTATAAGGCAACTCTTGACCTTTTGGTGTTTACCTTTAATTATCTAAATACCCCCAACTACCAACACATATTACAACACCCACCATCTAATAAATTTTTTAGAAAAAAAATAGAAGTGGTTATACGGATATAAACAAGCAGTTACTTCAAGTAATTTCACTGTACCAGCAAAGTAAAAAAAAAAGCATAACACACTACAAATGACAGTTTCTTCTCCATCTTCCTCTTTCAAATTTGCAATCACACTACAACTTCTCTGTTCATCCTCTTGCAATCCCCTACACAGTTCCAAACTGAAAATCAACATTAGGTAATCATAAAACATAAATAAATATGATTTTTTTCATAATCCCGGTGCAAAGTTTGTAAATGATAATTGGAAGAATGATATGGACGTTTATCATTAGATAATATTTATAGTACAAGACTACTGAAGATAGATGTAAGTAGTTACAAAAAGATAATTAAGCCTAACAATAAACAATAGTAATTATCCTATGTAAAAGATAAAACTAAGTATAACAATATGATAGGAATACAAGACTACGTACAGCAGTAGACTATAACAAACTATAGGATAGAGTTTGGACTCTGTCAACTCTTATCCTTAACATCCCCCCGCAAGATGGACGGCCGAGGGGTAAGACCAATCTTGGCTAACAACATGTGCAGACGAGGACGCGCAAGAGGTTTCGTTAGGACATCAGCAAGTTGGTCATCATTAGCCACACGAGTAACACGAATGGATCCAGCTTGAACTTTTTCACGAATGAAGTAAAAAGCAAGGCCAAGATGTTTCATGCGAGAGTGAAAAACTGGATTGGCAGCAAGATGTGTGGCTCCAATATTATCACAATAGATGGTGGGAGTAACTGCGATATGTATGCCAAGCTCGTGAAGTACATTACCCAACCAAGTGAGTTCAGCAGTTGTGTTAGCTAGGGAGCGAAACTCGACCTCAGTGGACGACCGGGCGACAGACCTTTGCTTTTTGGAGCTCCAGGAGATGGGGTTGTGACCAAGATAGACCATATAGGCACCCGTGCTAATAAAATCATCGCGATCACCAACCCAATCCGAGTCGGAATAAGCATGTAAGGTCATTGGTGAGTTGCGGTAGATGTTTAGACCATAGGATAGAATGCCATTTAGGTAGCGAAGTAGTCGCTTGAGAGCTTGCCAGTGGGTTGTTGTTGGTCGTTGCATGAACTGGGAAATTTTATTTACCGCAAACGCAATATCGGGGCGAGTTAGACCAAGATATTGTAGACTTCCCACGAGGGCTCGATATTCAGTTGGGGCATCGAGAGTGGTGCCGGAGTGTAGAGTTAACGATGCATTCGGATCCATGGGTGTGCTCACAGGTTTAGCATCACTCATGTTGGCACGACAGAGCAAGTCAACAATATATTTGCGCTGGCTGAGAAACAAACCATGAGTTGTAGGTTTAACATCCACACCAAGGAAGTAAGAGAGATTACCCAAATCTTTAAGCGAGAATCGTTGCCCAAGATTGTGAATAAAATCCGAAACCAATTGTGGAGATGAACCTGTGATGATGATGTCGTCGACGTAAACCAGTACATAGAGAGGTTGTGAGCTTTGAGTGTAAAAGAGTGAGGTGTCGGATAATGAGTTTTTGAACCCAATACTTGTGAGATAATTTCGAAGCTCGGTGTACCATGCTCTTGGTGCTTGTTTCAAGCCGTAAATAGCTTTGCGCAAGCGGCATACATGAGTTGGATGAGCCGGGTCAATGAATCCTGGTGGTTGGACCATGTAAACATCCTCCGTTAGAGTTCCCTGCAAAAAGACGTCATTAATATCAAGTTGGCGCAAAGGCCAACAGTTAGTTACAGCAAGACTTAATATGAGATGCACGGTTGCGGGTTTGACAACGGGAGAGAAGGTTTCAGTGTAGTCGAGGCCCGGACGTTGGTGGAAGCCTTTGGCAACAAGACGGGCCTTGTGCTTTTGGAAGGTGCCATCTGAGTTATATTTGGTGCGGAAGACCCACTTACAGTCGACTAAATTTTGGGTGGGTGTGCGACGTACGAGTGCCCAAGTTTGGTTATTGATGAGGGCATTGTATTGGATGGCCATGGCATGTTTCCAAGCGGGTTGGGCGAGAGCTTGTTTAAGGGGTGTAGGCTCAGTGGGTTGGACTTGAGCGTGTAGGTTGAGTTTGTGGATAAGTTTGTAGATGTTGTTGGATGCTCGAGTGGAATAAGGGTGAGATGGGGGAGGTGGTGGATGAGGTGCGGAAGCTGATGAGGGGTAGGTGAAGGAGGGGGAGTGATAGAGGATGGGGGTGTGTATGGCTGGGTAGCACGACGGGATAGAGGGGGCTGTTATTTGGCGGAGGGAGCGCTGGAGCGAGAGTAGAAGGAGGGGGAGTAGCAGCGTGAGGTGGGAGAAGGGGGCACGAGAATTCACACCAGACAGTAGTGGTGGGTAGTGTGTTGGCGGGTGGGTGTGAGAAAGGAGTGGAAAAGGGGTATGTGGTGTCGACGAAGCGAACATGCCTCGATGAGTAGAGGCGACAAGTGGTAGGGTCAAGGCAAAGGTATGCGTGTTGGGTAGGAGAGTATCCTACAAAAACGCAGGGCTTTGAGCGAGGGTCAAGTTTGTGGGTGGAGTAGGGTCGGAGCCATGGGTAGCATAGGCAACCAAAGTTGCGTAGGTGATCATATTTGGGTGGAATGCCATGAAATTTGGAGTATGGAGTGTGATTGTGAAGGGTGGGAGTGGGCATACGGTTGATGAGATAAACAGCGGCTTGAAAGGCGTGAGGCCATAATGGAAGGGGCATGGAGGCATGTGAAAGAAGGGAGAGGCTAGTTTCAACAATGTGACGATGTCTACGTTCCGCATAGCCATTATGTTGAGGGGTGTGAGGAGGGGAGGTTAGATGACTGATGCCGTGAGAGGCAAGAAATGGAGTGAGTTTGAGAAATTCGCCACCATTGTCAGAATAGAGGGTGATAATGGGGCGACTGAAGCGTTTCTCAACAAGAGCTTTGAATTGGGGAAAGATGATTGAAGTGTCAGATTTCTTTTTGAGCGGATATAGCCAAATGAATTTGGTATAGTGATCCACAAAGATTATGTAATACTTAAAAGAGTCATAAGAATACACCAGGGAGGACCAAAGGTCACTAAATACAACTTCAAGAGGAAAAGTAGTACTTAGAGAAGACTCGCCAAAAGGGAGTTTATGACTTTTATTAATATGACAAGCATTACATGGCAAATGAGAAACTTTAGGAATAGCAAGAGTAGACAGCAGGTTATTTAAGATTGAAGATGACGGATGACCGAAACGATGATGCTAGTTGATAGATTTTGTGACAGATATAAAAGCTAGTGGTGGAGATGCAAGAGGCCATTGGTAAACACCATCTTTAGTTTGGCCTTGAAGAAGGGGCTTCCTCGTGGCTCGATCCTTAACACAAAAAGTAAAAGAAGTGAGTTCGACAATAACATCATTATCCAAACAAAGTTGGGAGAGGGAGATAATGTTTTTGTGCATGGTAGGAACGTAAAGGACATTCGATAGAGTGAGAAAAGAAGTAGGAGTGGAGAAATGAGCGAGACTCGTATGCGTAATTGGTAGACCAGCACCATCACCAATAACAAGTTCATCCGTGCCGTCATAGGGGTAGTGTAGAGAGAGATTGGCAAGATCAGTTGTTACGTGGTGCGAAGCACCACTATCCAGCAGCCACGTGGGAGAGGTTGCAGCAACAGAGGGTTGTGATGGGGAGAGGGAGGTGGCGTGGACTTGAGGAGAGGATTCGGGATGGCGGGAGGGGCGGGGGGGAGGTTGGATAGCAAGGTGTAGGGTCTTGAAGGTGGGGCAGTAGGACAAGGTGTGGCCTTGGACGTTGCACCATTGGCAGCGTCCTTTGAAGGGGTTACGTGGGTTTTGGTTAGTGGCGTGGGAGGGTGGGTTTTTTGTATGGAAGGAGAATGAGCGTGAGTGAGGGGGATGGGCAGCGCGTGTGTTAGTGGGATGAGCAGTGGGCGGATAGAAAGGGGAGGGGGAGTGTGAAGGTTCGGGTAAGGTGAGGGAGTGTCGAAGAAGTTTTTCATCAAGGGCGTCAATGGAGATGGGTTGGTCACGGTGAATGATAGCATCAATGAGGGGTTTGTAGTCCGAGTCGAGACCGTCAAGGACATAGTCAGTGACATCTTCAGGGTCAAGGGGGGCTCCAAGTAGAGCTAATTTATCGACGATGCGTCGAAATTTATTCATGTACTCATCAATGGAAGAGGAGCCTTTCTTAATGTTTTCAATTTGAGTTTTGAGTTGTTTAATGTGACCTCGAGAGGGCTTAGCATAGGTATGGGCAAGAATTCCCCAAGCTTCTTTGGAAGAGGTTGCTCGAGAAATGAGGGGGCCCAAAGAGGGTGAGAGAGTGCCAACAAGCGCACCAAAAAGTAGTTTGTCTTGGCGAATCCAAGTGACATACATGAGCAGGGTTAAGAGTGGAGTCACCAGAGGTTTTGGTGATTGTCGGAGGGGGTGGCGTGGAGGAACCATCAACAAAATGATGAAGGTCATAGCCAATGAGGAGGGCTTCAAGCTGGGTTTTCCAAATGATGTAGTTGGAAGTAGTCAGTTTTTGAACGGAGGTAGCATTCATGACAGTTAACGGCTTGGAAGGCTCAGAGGAGTTAATGAGGGAGTTGGATTCGGTAGTCATGGCTGGGTGTGGAAAAAAAAAATTGTTGGAGAGGATCAGTGGCTTGATACCATGTAAATGATAATTGGAAGAATGATGTGGACGTTTATCATTAGATAATATTTATAGTACAAGACTACTGAAGATAGATGTAAGTAGTTACAAAAAGATAATTAAGCCTAACAATAAACAATAGTAGTTATCCTATGTAAAAGATAAAACTAAGTATAACAATATGATAGGAATACAAGACTACGTACAGCAGTAGACTATAACAAACTATAGGATAGAGTTTGGACTCTGTCAACTCTTATCCTTAACAAAGTTAAAGTCTAACATTCTTTTTGTGTGTGATTTTAATTATGGACACTAAGATAATTCAAGCACCAAATTAATTCAAGAGGAACAAGCAAAGCAGTTGTAGCTTCAGGAAACGAAAAAAGGTATGTTTTTACATAACTTGAAATGCAAACCTTTTGTATGAACAATAAGGAATAAACCAAAATTTGCACAAGACTCCGAGAATTCTAGTAGAGATTTTAATACCATTCGCAACCAAAACTTCGAAACAAATTGAAGTAAGCACCCTCGATCAGTTAATATCAATGTTACTACTCCATATCTGAAAATTTTATCTCATATCAAATCACGCAATTCTCATTAGTCGTTACCTTAAAAGACGTTGATGTTGGAAGCTATTAGCTAATTCCACATGTAAGAACTCAAGCCATAGAAAATATCTTCTTCATGTTTAGAGAGGAAAATGAATGACAGAGAGAGAATGAAATTATATTTTCAGTTGTTGTAATTACAAGCTAGGGAAACCTTATATACAGTGAGAGAGGTTAACTTCTAACTAACTGAGCTAACTAATTGTGCCAGCATGGCATCAAAGCTAATCAGAAAATAACATAACTAAAACTAACTTGCAATTCATTACAATAGAAGTTAATTGTAGAAGTTAACTAGCATAACCAATATCCCCCCTCAAGATGGGGATGGATGAGAAACAGACATGCCCAGCTTGGAAAGTAGCAGCTTCAAGTGAGGAGAAGGAAGAACTTTTGTAAATAAATCAGCAAGCTGAGATTTGGTAGGTAAATAAGTTAATTGAATCAAACCCTCTAGGACCTTGTCGTCCCTTGTAAAATGACAATCTATGTCAATATGTTTTGTCCTCTCATCGAAGACTGGGTTCTTTGCTATATGAAGAGCTGAAATATTGTCACAGTGTAAGGTAACTGGAGTGAGATTATGAACACTAAGCTCGTGAAGCAATCTAACCATCCAAGTTACTTCAGAAGCAGCAGAGGCCATGGCCCTGTATTTTGCTTCAGAAGATGACTTTGAGACTATGTTCTGCTTCTTAGATTTCCATGTAATGGGAGAGTTCCCTAAGAGAAGAACATAGCCAGTGATAGATCGTCTAGTATCAATGCAAGAAGCCCAATCTGAGTCAGAGTAGGCTTGGAGAGTGAGAGAATTATTGGCAGCTAGAAGAATGCCCTGACCAGCAGAATGATGAATATATCTGAGAGTGTGATGTAATGCAGAGAGATGAGAAGATCTAGGAACTTGCATAAACTGGCCGAGACTCTGAACTGCATAGGAGATGTTAGGTCTTGTGTTAGTTAGGAAATTAAGCTTCCCAACTAATGATCTGTAATATTCAGGATCAGGTAAAAGATCTCCTTCAGAAGCTTGAAGTTTGAGATTAAGAGGAAGTGGAGTCACAGCTTTCTTGGAAAGATCCAAACCAGCAACATCTAACAACTCTTTAGTAAACTTTTCTTGACTTAGAATAATGCCCTCAGGCACATAACAAACTTCAATACCAAGGAAGTAATTGAGCCTGCCCAGATCTTTAATGCTAAAAGCATTATGAAGATCTAGTTTAATAGCATCTATGCTTGCAATGTCAGTGCCTGTGAAAATTATATCGTCCACATAAACTGCAGTAATGCAAATTAAGCCATTAACTTTCTTGATGAATAAATTGTAGTCACTTTTGGACTGAATAAAGCCTTGGGAAGTCAAAGCTGAAATCGGCTTAGCATGCCACTGTCTTGAAGCCTGTTTTAGGCCATATAGTGACTTTTTAAGCTTGCAAACTTGATTAAAAGGGTTAGGAATCCCATCTAGAACCTTCATGTATACATCTTCAGATAAATCTCCATGTAGAAAAGCGTTATTCACGTCCATTTGGAATAAAGGCCATTGTTTAGATGCTGCTAAGGCAATAAGACACCTGACAATACTCATTTTAACCACAGGAGAAAACGTCTCCTCATAGTCTACTCCATACTTTTGGTTGAAGCCCTTTGCAACCAACCTAGCCTTAAACCTCTCCAATGTGCCATCAGATTACAATTTGACTTTAAAAACCCATTTGCTGCCAATAGGTTTCTTCCCATGAGGAAGATCAACTAACTCCCATGTATTATTATTAGAATGAAGAGCATTGATCTCCTTGGTCATTGCTTCAACCCAGAGTGGATTAAGAGAAGCCTCGGCATAGGATGTTGGTTCAATAATATCACATGATTGACTTAGACAAGCTTTGTGATATTCAGGAAAATTAGTGTATGACACTAAGTTACACCAGTGAGAAGTGAGATGGGAAGATGTCTGAGTGGATGTGTTACAAATGTAATCATTGAGATAAGAAGGAGGGTGATGTTGTCTGGTAGGTCTAGTATGAGTAAAAGAAGGTGTATTTGTTGTAGACAAAGAAAGATCAAGTAGATCAGAAGAAGATTGAGATTGAACAGGAGAACTTTCAGGAGGAGAGGTAGGTGTATGTGAGTGTGAATTGGTGGGAGAATGTGTCTGGAAAGGATTAGTTTGAGTAAGAGAAGGAAAAATAGCATCCTCAAAAGTAGAGGAAGAAGTAGTAACAGGAAGATAAATGGCAGAAGGTAAAGATTTTGGAGTGGTGAAGTGAAAAGGAAAGGTGTGTTCATGGAATAACACATCTCTGGAAACAAAAACTTTGTTTGAAGCTAGATCTAAGACTTTATAGCCTTTTTGAGAAGTAGAATACCCAATGAATTCACAAGGAGAAGCTCTAGGATCAAATTTTGATCTGTGAACTCTAGATGTTGAAACATAGCACAAACACCCAAATATTCTGAGATGAGTCAAAGAGACTTCAGATTTGTGTAACACAGCATAAGGAGTATTATTTTGCAATGGTTTAAGTGGCATTCGATTTATCAAATATGCAGCACATAGGACACAATCACCCCAGAATTTATCAGGAATTTTAGACTGAAAATAGAGAGCTTTAGCAGTAGCTAACAAGTGTCTGTGTTTTCTTTCAGCTACTCCATGTTGCTGAGAAGTATCACTACAACTAGTTTGATGAAGAATTCCATTTTGTTGAAAGAAAACTTTCATAGGTCCTTCGCAGAGTTCCTGAGCATTATCAGATCTAATGCAAAGGATTTTAGATCCAAACTGTGTCTCAACATACTTAGCAAAATTAACCATAACAGACACAGCATCATTTTTATGCTTGAGCAAATGTATCCATGTGAATCTAGAAAAATCATCAACTATGGTGATAAATTGATTACATCCAGTGTATGATTTGACTTTGTAAGGGCCCCATACATCAATATGAACCAATTGAAAAGGTGATGATGTATGTGAAGTACTAATAGGAAAAGAAAGCCTAGGTTGTTTGGAAACAGGACAAACCTGGCAAATAGTATCTTCCATACATTCTTTGACATCACAATCAGGCTGAACTAGTTTTATTTGTGAGAAAGGAAGATGCCCCAATCTCAAATGCCATAGTCTGGCCTTATTAACAGCAGCAGAAGATGTAGCAGCAGAAGGTATACTAGCAGCAGTAGAACCACAAGATGTACCAGTAAAAGGTTTATCTTCAATACAGTATAACCCATCCTTCAATTCACCAAGAAGAATTGGTTTCTTGATCTGAGAGTGATCCTGAATAAAGCAATGCTTGTGAGAGAAAGAAACATCACACTGAAGATCCTTTCATAATTTATTCACAGAAATCAAGTTAAATTTGAAATATGGAACATGCAAGACTTTGTGAAGTGTAATATGTTTGTTGAGAATAACTGTGCCAATATGAGCAACAACAACTTTACTACCATCTGGTATTGTGATATAGTTATGAGTATCAGTTAATACTTCATATTCAGAAAACCAGGACAGTTGAGAACAAATGTGGTCAGTAGCACCACTGTCCAAGAGCCATTTTACTTTGGCAGAAGACAAAAGACAGAATGTACCTGCCAACATAGCATGAGAAGAGGATTCTAGTTCAGCAAATTGTGCTCCAGAATGATTGAATGAAGATTTGTGACTATTCAGTATCTCCATAAGCTGATTGTATTGAGCAGCAGAAATGTTGTGATTGCTGTCAGAAGAATCATTAACATTAGATGGTGTAACAATAGCAGCAGCTGTAGATCTCTTATCTTTAAATCCCTTAAAGCCAGGTGGATAGCCATGGAGCCTGAAGCATCTTTCATTGCTGTGGCTAGGCACCTTGCAATGAGTGCAATAATAGTTTGCTCCAGGTCTCTTATTGCCAGAAAAAGAATTGTTGCTAGTATTGCCAGGATTGGAAAATTTCTGAGAAGCATTCTGAGAAGAATTGTTGAACTTCTGAAAATTACCATAAGGTTTATAACCTCTGTTATTAAACCTTCGATTATCAGCATAGAAAGCCAGTGATTCAATTTGAGTAGAACTTGTCGCTATTTCCTTGTGTCTTTCTTCTTGAGAGAGTAATTTGTAGGCTTGTGTAAGCTTAGGTAAAGGCTGCAGCATCAGCACATTACCTCTGATAGTAGAATATTGATCATTCAATTTCATCATAAAATGTATGAGTCTCCTTTCCTGCTGCCTATCAACAATCTTCTTAGTGAGATTGCAGGTACATTTATTGCAAGTACATGTTGGAAGAGGATGTGCATCATTCAAAACATCCCATAGAGTTTTCATGTTAGTAAAGAATTCAGCAATACTCATTGATCCTTGAGAAAGATCACTTAATTTCTGTTCCAATGTATAAACCTGAGCCATAGAAGCATAACCAAAACGTTCTTCTAATTCTCTCCATATATCTGCTGCATTAACTAAGAATAAAACACTCTTAGCTATTGATCTTCAAGATTGAATATTAGCCATGAACATACCAAATCATTGCATCTTTCCCAAGGTTTCAGATCAGACGAAGTAGCATCAGGTTTTTGAATTTCACCAGTGACAAATCCAAGTTTATTCTTAGCAGAAAGAGTGAGAATCATAGCTCTTTTCCAATTGGAAAAACCTTCTCCATTAAATTTCACAGATACTAATTGATTAGAATTAGCATCAGATGGATGAATATAGTAGATACTTGTAGGATTCTGGTTAGGAGGTAGAACTGAGTCGGATTCAGGCATAATGAAGAATAGGATTGAATTCAGATGAAGAATTGAAGAATTTGAAGGAATTCAGATAAGAAAATGATGAAAAATGAGGTTGAATTCAGTCTTGCAAATTATCAAACACTTAGTGTGCAAATTTAGAATTAGAATCAATCAAGAAAGATCAATCAATTCACAATTAAGAATGATGAATTCGAAGAATCAGAATGAGAAATTTCAGAGAATTCAGATCAATCTTTAGCATATTCAAGAAAATTCCAAAGATTCAGGAAGATTTCAGAGAATTCAGACAGAAATTCAGATGTTTCAGATAAATTTCGGACAAGAAATTGAAATTTTAGACAAGAGATTTCAGCGATCTAGAGGAATGATCAGATGATTACCAAAGAACTCTAACTGTAAATCAATGATTCAGATGATAACAGGTAAGAATTTCAGAAGATATTACCAGAATTCAGATGAATTTTGTCAAACGATAAAGAACAATGCTTGAATTTGCGCAAAAAATGATCGAAATAGCTCAGCAAGCTCTAATACCATGTAAGAACTCAAGCCAGAGAAAATATCTTCTTCATGTTTAGAGAGGAAAATGAATGACAGAGAGAGAATGATATTATATTTTCAGTTGTTGTAATTACAAGCTAGGGAAACCTTATATACAGTGAGAGAGGTTAGAACTTCTAACTAACTGACCTAACTAATTGTGCCATCATGGCATTAAAGCTAATCAGAAAATAACAGAACTAAAACTAACTTGCAATTCATTACAATAGAAGTTAACTGTAGAAGTTAACTAGCATAACCAATACCACAGTCGCCTCCACACAAAAGACATTGAGAAAAACACAAACTTTGTTGCATAAATTGCTGAAGAAGAACATCAACGTGCTGCGATCTGGGGTTTCCGTTGACGGGTTGGGGTTGTAGACAACTGCCAATTCGGGTATATGAGGGGATGATGGTGGTGGAAGGTGGGGTGGTTGTGGCGGTGGAAGGAAGGTGAAGGTGGTAAGATTGGTTTTTCTGGTAGGGTGGTCGAGTGAGGAGAGAGAGATGGGTGAAGGTGGTTGTGGTTGTGGTGGTATATCAGATTCTTTAATGGTGGTGAAAGGGACTAGGGAGGTGAGAGAGATGGAGAGATGGATTAGGAGATTAGGGATTGTGTATTTCTCCATAATTTTTTATACTGATTGTCGCCAAAAAAGAAATTGATACATTGAGATTAGAGATGTGGGAAGCTTTATTCTTTTTGCCATTTGTAGAGATGGAGTATGATTTTAGAGAGAGATATCAAGGGGTAGTTCTAAAAAGAGAGATTTGGTATAGGGGAGCAATGGTGTCCCTTTGTAATTTACTTAATTGTCCATCCACAACATAATTATTACATTCCAAATTTCTACCTAGAGCCTCCACCAGTTAATCAAAACCAATTCTACACATAAACTTGCCAAAAAAAAATCAATCTAATCTTTATTAAGCCCAATAAACTTACATAACGTTCAATCACATAAGCTTGCCAATAAAAAAGATTCATTAAAAAAGATTCATAATCAATAACTTACCCAATATTAATACCACAAACAATAACAAAAAATATACACGACATTCTCATTATAGAGACAACTCAAATTCAAACTCAAATAAATTTTTCCATAACACAAACTCAATTACAAACACAAACTCCAAACCCAAAATGAAATCAGTTCTTTTCATAGACTGGAGCTTCAAGTCATTGTCAAATACGACATTTTCAAATTTACAAATAGTTTGTTGTCAATCAGGTACACAGTTCGTTATTGAAAATAAAATTATGTGTAAAGTTCTATGTTCAGTAAATCTTAAGAATATGTACGATGTTCGAATAAATCTAAACTCAAATTACATTAAATCTTACGAATATGCGCTGTGTTAGAAATATTTTCTTAAAAATTAAACTCAAATTACAGTTTATTTAAAATTTAATTCAAATATAATTGAAATTCAAGTTAAAATTACATTAGAAATGGTAAAAAAAAAAAAAAATTCAAATTTCTTAAAAAAAAAAACTTCAAATTTGTGTCCATATTTAAAAATAAAATAAAATTGAGACAAAATACTTCAACTCGAATTGTTTTTGTTCCCAGATATTAAAAAGAATTTGAGAAAAAAATACTTTACCCATATATTAAAATCAAAAATTTGTGTCCATAATCAAATTTCAGCCCATCAACTCGAGAAAGTGAGGAATTGCGTGGAAATTGAGAGAGATGGGTCTGGGAAGTGGGGGAGTATGTAGCTAAGAAAAAGGACTGCATTATGATGTGTGTAATTTAATCAAATTTAGTATTAAAAACGCATAGTGTGCCACTTTTTGGGTGCAAAAAAAGTGTACCAATTGACTACAATTCATAATTTTAATATAAGCTTCTCTCATAGTAATCATGTCATGTATAGCATTTATGTCTCTTAGTTTCTCACGCTCATAAAAAAAAATTCATACTACACTGAAAATTGTTATACTTACATGATAGTTGGTTGACTTAGACTTAGCTTACTATTATAAGTTGGTTCTATAATCTTTTATTGATTTAGGCCATATTCTTTTGGACCGAACCGCGCTGAACCGAACTAAACTAAACTGAACTGAATGAAAACTGTGAGAGAAAACTACTGAACTGAACTTAGTTGAACTGAACTGAACTGAAAATAAGTCCAAAAGAACAAGCCTTACTTATCTCTCCCTTTATGCACACTTATAAAATTGTTTAGTACTGTAAACTATTTGAAAACAACAGTACCAACCTTTATAATAGAATTTTTTTTGGTTGAATGATTATTGTATCTAAATTCAGTTTTAAGAACTTGATATAAATTGCAAATGCACAATGGGAGAGCAACAGTTTTCCACAAAGTAATGAAAGTTTTCGGATTTAAAGAATATTCATGGTTTTTACGTCCACCATGTAAGACCATAGATATAAATCAGTTCCACAATGTTGATTACATATTTGAAGTTGACTGGGCTGATAAATGTGCGTGGATTTTCAGGAAAATTAATTAAAGTTAAAAAAAACAGTATTTTTCTATTCACAAAATGGAGCTTTTGTTTTTTATTTATTTTATTACTGAGTAACAGTTATTCCCAAAATGTCGACGCACACATAGCGTGCATAGAGCTAATATTAGGGGTGTCAAAACAGGTTCTCAAACAGGTTCTGGGTATACCCACGGTGAACCAGTCGAACCCGGACAAGTCGGGATTCGATTGTCGGTGCCCCAGGTCATGATTGGTCGGGTTTTGTTCAACCTGGGTCGAACACATTTGAATCATTGGATTCCCGGGTGCCGGACAGGTTTGAACGTTCCATTTACAAGTCGATTCATTCCCGGATATGATCGCCCCTTGACTTTTTTTTTTGTCGGGTTTGCGCAAGTCGTATTTAGGTTTCATGTACGGTTGAGTTAAGCCAAATGTACTCGGGTTGAATTAGTAATGACCTTAGTTCGATCATTGTAAAACATCGGGTCCATTCGCTATTGAACGTCAACTCAACTTCGGGTAACTCCTGATCGGGCCATCTTGATTTTGTTATGGATTTTGTAAACGAAACATATTAATAAAAGTATTAAGATCGACATATATATACATATGTGTGTGTACGATAAATATATGGATGACAACGAAAAACCAATAAAAACACTATATTGATTACCGTGATGTTTAGTGTATTCTCTTACTCAACTCTTATATTCTCTTACTCAACTCTTATTTCGAATAATCAACTGCGTAAAACCACTCTAATGAGTAAAGGAGTATAACGACTCTTCATATGTTTTAATATTATATATTATAACCAACGACAATAATAACGAGTAGACGATCAATTCCAAACTTTATATAAATGATTTATTATTATAAGCGTTATGATTGATATATAAGTTTGCAAATAGTTATGATGGTAATGAGAATAATAATACTAATAAACATAAAGCGACAATGATAATAGGTAAAAATACAAATAATAACAGTAATAGTAACAAGGCTAACAATAGCAATAGTAATACAAATAAGAACAGGAGTACTAACAAAAACAATATAAATATTAATATGTTGAATCATTTTAATATAAGGTTGATATCAAAATAATTGTAAAACCAATCTAATACTCTATTGATTATAAATTAGTATAACGACTCTTAATATATTATAATATTATAACAAATGACAATCATACATTCATATGTTTACAACGACGGTTCATATGAGGCCTAAGTTGATTATAACGAGGGTTCATATGTTCCAAGCTTTATATAAATGATTTATTATTATAAGCATTATGATTGATATATAAGTTTGTAAATAACTATGATGATAATGAGAATAATAATTGTAAAACGAACCTAATACTCTATTGATTATAAATTAGTAAAATGACTCTTGATATGTTATATATAATACTATAACAAATGACAATCATACATTCATATGTTTACAATGATGGTTCATATGAGGTTTAAGTGATTATAACAAGTACTTGCTAGTTACTATATAGTTGGATTAAAATAAGTTGTTATTATTAGATAAGATCAATATAATGAACGTATGAATGTAAGTCGATAGTTCAAGATAACAATACTCCATTTAAGTTCATCACCTTTATGATGATAATATAACAAACAATCACTATCAACTCAATGAAGTTCATATATATAAGTTATATCGTTACACTATAAGTTCACTAAATAGATATTATAAACAAACAATTACATAATTGAGTGATATTTGCATACGTAACGTAACACTATAAGAATACTAGCTTAAGAAGTAAATCACTAATAGTTGTATAAGTTATATCGTTACACTATAAGTTCATATATATAAGTTCATATGAAGTTCATATATATAAGTTATATCGTTAGACTATAAGTTCACTAAATAGGGAGGTTTGTTAAATTACTATATCTTATTGCAATACTATGTCTATAGTTCACGTAAATGACTATAATCAAAACATTAATTGAGCAACTAATAGTTGTATAAGTAATTTTCCAAGAAGTTTAGTTTAATAAGTAATGACCTTAGAGCAATATAACTAGCATAACTATAAGTCTATAACCGATTAATGCTTACGCTCTTTGTTATTCCCTAATCAATTCACCGACAAATGAGATAATTGACACGAGTAAATTTCGGTTAAACAAATAATATAAATTATGAAAATTTTAATTATTACTTTAGATAATTATGATTATTATTTAAAAATGGGATTATAGAGTATGAGATTTGGATTTTGGGGTTTAGTTGTTTTGAATAATAATTTTTTTGCCATAATCCATAATCCATAAACATTATCATTCTCAAATCTCATTGGTCAAAAAACAAACACATGGATCCTAATTTTTAGCCTTTGATTTGTAAAAGAGCAAAATGCCAAAACATTGATCCAATGGCCCAAAATAAACCAAATTTCCCTTCTTTTTCAGAAATTCTCATATATCCTTTATTTCTATCCTAAATTCCTAACCATTAGATCTAATCTAACGGTTGAAACAACCCCAAATAACCCCCCTATAAAAACTAACCCTAAAATGAAACCCTAAATTTCTCTCATTTCTCAATTCTCTCTCATCAATTCTCTCGGCGCCTCTAGTCTCCCTCTCACGACTCTCACAGTCTCACACTCTCACTTCTCGAGTTCTCGTCTTCTCAGTCTTCTTCACTTCTTCATTCCGTCACTATCTCGCCGGAAAATACATAGATCTTGTCGAAAAACATTTTCTTTTCTCGAGTTCTCACCGGTTCCGTTTATATCTCGGCGAAAAACGAAAAGATCTCGCCGGAAAACGTAAAGATCTCGCCGAAAAGCGTAAAAATTTGACCGGAAAACAAAAATCCTTGCCGGAAATCACAAAATCTCTCCTCGATCGACTGTTTTTCCGAGGTTTGTTTAATTTCCTTTTTTTTTTTATCTTTTTTATTTTATGTAAGATGCCTCATTTTCTTTGTTTGAGTTTCGAATGTGATGATTAACTTTGGTTGGTTTTTTTTAATTTCGAGTTTCGATTCATGTGAAGTTGTTTAATAGTAAGATGCCTGATTTTATGCCTAATTTCGAGTTTCTGATTTTTTTAATTTCGAGTTTCGATTAACTTTGGTTGGTTTTTTTTTAATTTCGAGTTTCGAATGTAAGATGCCTGATTTTATGTAAGATGCCTGATTTTCTTTGTTTGAGTTTCGAGTTTCGATTTTTTTAATATGTTTTAGGGTTAGGTTTTAGGGTTTCTGGTTAGGGTTAGGGATTTTGATTAGGGTTTAGGGTTAGGGTTTAGGGTTAGGGTTTAGGGTTAGGGTTAGGGTTAGGGTTAGGGTTAGCCCTAACTTGAAACCTAATCCTAACAAGAAACCCTAACTAGAAACCCTAACCCTAACTCAAAACCCTAACCAAAAACCCTAACCCTAACTAGAAACCCTAACAGAGACCCTAACCAGAAATCCTAACTAGAAACCTAACACTTAATCTTTATATTTCAGTTATAAATGGAGGACATTGACGATGTTGTTTCGACTATGCTTCAATTGTTCAACCAAATTCTCGCCGTCGCTACTACCGGTGATGATGTTGTTTCGCTCCTTTACTCCGATCCTTCACTCTTTGGTAAACGCACTTCCCTTGTTTGGAAGCATTTCGTTTTATACAAATCGGAGGGTAAGATATTTTCTACTTGCATTCACCGTAGAAACCTGTCATTTGCGTCTTGAAAGTGCTAGAGGTACCACTAATCAAAATAGGCATTTACTTAAATGTGATCCTTATTTATTAAGTGTTAAAGGTAATGATGCGGGAAATACTTTTAGTCAAAAAATCTTTTGTCGTATGTTTGCCGAAGCCATAATGGTCCATGCTTATCCTTTACTTATTGTTGAACATGTTAGAACTAGGGCTTTGTTGTCTTATTTGGAACCTAGAGTGAAACATATAAGTCGAAATACGATGCTTAAGATTTGTGTTAATGAGTTTGAGACCATGAAAAAGAGTTTGCGTAACTTGTTGATGGATTTGGATGGTAAAATATGTTTTACTTGTGATCTTTGGACTTCCATGAATCATAGCTATATGGTACTTACTGCTCATTTTGTTGATAAGTCTTGGACACTACGTTCTAAAATACTTGTCTTTCGATCTTGTCCTCAACCCCATACCGGTTTAGAATTGAGTAGATTTTTTTCGGATTTGCTTGAGGAATGGGGCCTTAAAGATAAGGTTTTTACATTGACTTGTGATAATGCTAGTAATAATAATGTTATGGTTTCGAAATTGTTGATGATTTGAACAAAGTCAATCCTTTGGTTTGTGGTGGTAAATTTTTTCATATTAGATGTTCGGCACATATTTTAAATTTAGTTGTACAAAGTGGTTTGTCTATGATTGATGAGAGTGTTAAAAACTTGCATTCAATTGTCACTTACATTGGTTTAAATATGGCTAGACTTTAACGATTTGATGATTGTGTTACATATGTTAATACGTATGCTAATACTCGGATTTTGTGGTAAGTTGATTTCGATGTTTGTACTCGTTGGAACTCCACTTATTTAATGCTTCGTCGTTGTTTAGAAGGAAGGGAAGCTATTGATAGGTTTGTTAGATATGAGCCAGGGTTTGAAATTCGTATTACTTGTGCCAATTGGGAAATCATACAAAATGTTTGTGATTTTTGGAACCTTTTTATGATATAACCGTGCTATTTTCGGTTCCGAGTACCCTACTCGCCAACTTGTATTTTTCTAACATTGCATTAATTGAGAATTTGATTGTTAATGCACATAATCATGCAACTGATTGCATTAAGGGTATGGTTGAACCTATGTATGCTAAGTTTAACAAGTATTGTGAGGACTATTCTCCTATTCTTTGTGTTCTTTGTCATGCTTGATCCACGCTATAAAAAACAATTTGTTAGTGATTTATATGGTAGTTTATATGCTGATTCCGAGCGTGATAAACGTGTTAAACTTGCCGTTGATCATTTTACCGAATTGTATACATATTATTCTCAAACTTATCCATCTTCTTTTGGTTCTTTGAGTTCGGTTCAAAGTGATGTTAATCCTTGTCCATCGAGTCTAAGATCTACCCTTCGCCCATATAAGAAAATAAACCTTGCTAAAGAGTATGGTCGTGTTGCTAGCACTAGTGTTGGTGCTTCTAGTGTTCAAAGTGTAACTTATGAAATTAATGCATACTTTGATGCCCCCCTTGTTCCTTGTGTTAGTGATGTTGATTTTGATGTTCTTTCATATTGGCGTGCTAATGTGGTTCAATTTCCTATTTTTGCTCGCATGGCTAGAGATATTTTAGCCATCCCTATTACCTCTGTTGCATCCGAATCCTCATTTAGCATAGGAGGTAGAATTTTGAACAAGTATCGTTCGCGTTTGTTGCCTCATAATGTTGAAGCTTTGGTAACTTGTCAAAATTGGCTCTCTGGTTATACCCCAATTGAGGATGAAAGAACTGTTGATGTTGGTGTTGTAGGTGAACCTAGTGATATAGACTATGATTCTATTCCGTGATTCATTTGCTCTCTGTTTTGTTGCTGCCCATGTTATGTTGCTTTGGTTGTGGTTGTTGTGGTCTTGTGCTGCTGCTTGTAGGATGGTGATGTGCTTGTGGTTTGTTGGTGTTCTTTGTGCTTGTGGTTTGTTGGTGTTCTTTGTGCTTGTGGGATGGTGCCGATGTTCATGTGGATGGACCGGTGTTGTATTGGTTTTTTATTTTGGTACCCGTATGTTAGACTATCAACTCCAAAATTAATTATGTATTTGTTGCCCTTAGCTTTGTGAGGCGGCGCTTTTTCTAGGCATGTATTTAAGAATATGATACACACTTGAGAGCCAATTTTTTTATTAGTGCCTTGGAATTGCCGCCCGCCCACAATTGCTTTGTGGCTCGTTTACATTTTTACATTTTGTGACGTTGATGGAGTCTAAGTGCTCGATGATGATTCTTACGGTAATGCTTTTTAAAACTTTGTTATAAGATCCGAGAGCCCAAAAAATATAAAAAAGTATTTTTGTACTTTGTTGTTGTGGTTGTCGTGGTGTTGTTGCTTGTTGGATCTTTGCTGCTGCTTGCTTGTGGCGTGCTCTTTTGCTGTGTGGCTCGCTCTTGTGGCTCTTGCTTGTGGCTCTTCTCTGTGGCCTGCTTGCTTGTGGCCTGTTGCTCCTGCTTGCTTGTGGCCTTGTTGCTCCTCGCTCGCTCTGCTCTCGCTCCTCTTTGCTTGCCGCTGCTTGTGGCTCCGCTTGTGGCCTCTGCTGCTTGTGGCCTCGCTTGTGGCCTACTCCTCCTGCCGCCGCTACTTGTGGTCCGCTCTTTGCTGCGCTTGTGGCTCGCTTTGCTTGGCCGTGGCTCTGGCTCCTCGCTGCTTGTGGCTCGCTCCTCGCTTCTTCTTCGCTTGCTTGTGGCAGGCTTGTGGCCTACCGCTGCTTTGTTTTTTGGCTCCGTATGCTTGAATTTCTTGTGGTTTCGTTGCTTGGTTTGGCTCGGAAATTCTAGATGGTGGTTGTTCTTTGTTGTTGGCTTCCTAGTTCCTACATATAATAAATTCAGCAATTTGATTTTTGTAATTTCGTTTGACATTGACACATGTCTTTTGAATGATTTTATGATATTATATTAACTCGACCCAATTACCAAACTTTGTTCTTCACTCAAACAAGTTACGATCTTAATTATATGTTGTGGAAAAATTAAAGTATAGTATTTTACGGAAGCATTTGCATTATACAAAGCAATCGAAAAATTAATAAGAAGACATTCTATAATATGCACTAAGAAACTAGCAGTTAAAAAGTGACTATTATAATCTCATCAATAGTTAAAACACTATGACATGATCCAAAATTACATCAAAAATAATTTAATTGAGAATGTAATTTATTTTTTTATTAAATTATTATTAAATGCAAGTAATTTTATAAATTACCATATTGAAATGATTTTGTAGATATAGAAAAATAATTGAATTTTAGTAATTTTGTTGTGTTTAGTCGTCAAAATAAGTTGGTTAGAAAAATTGCGTAAAATTAGGTAGATTTTATTTTCAGATCAATTATAATTCGAGTTGAACCAGGTATTTATTGGGCCTAATTGAGTTTTGGGTTAATATCTGGTTTAGTTCGGTCGGGTTCGGGTTTGAATGCAGGTCTATGTGGTCAGGTCGGAATATAATCCCTAGCCGGGTGCTTCGGTCCGGGTTTGTCAGGTCTGTGGACCGACCTCACAGGCGAACAGGCTTGAGTCAGGTCGAGATCGGGTTGGCCGGCGGTCGGCCAGGCCCGTTTCGACACCCCTAGCTAATATCAGATATAACACCAGTGCTCGGTAGTTTAGTACTATGATTCTTGGAGATCTTGTTAATTCCAAATTCCAATAGTCAATTCCTCTAATGACTTGTCATAGCCACTTGGCCATTACCAAAAAAAAAAAAAAACAAACAAAGACGCTTAAATCCCATTGGCCAATAAGTAGAAACACGGATCACTATCCGTATCACCCAACACAAAACAACCTCATAACCATTGATCAAAAAACACACTTTCAATCCAACGCCTCTCAATTCATCTCCCCAAACTCTTTCATTTCCTTGAAATTCCCGCTCATTCCTTTAAATACTCCCACCAAACCCTCACTCACTCAAAAACATAAACAAAAAAAATCAGAGAAAAAAATCCAAAACTCAGAAAAAAGCTTAAAATTTACAACAATGGCGAGAACAAAGCAAACAGCGCGAAAATCAACCGGAGGGAAAGCGCCACGAAAGCAACTGGCAACAAAAGCTGCTCGGAAATCAGCTCCGGCGACCGGAGGAGTGAAGAAACCTCATAGATTCCGGCCAGGAACTGTGGCGTTGCGAGAGATTCGCAAGTATCAGAAGAGTACTGAGCTTCTTATCAGAAAGCTTCCATTTCAGAGGTTAGTGAGAGAAATTGCGCAAGATTTTAAAACAGATCTTCGATTTCAGAGTTCTGCTGTTGCTGCTCTTCAAGAAGCTGCTGAAGCTTATCTTGTTGGATTGTTTGAGGATACTAATTTGTGCGCCATTCATGCTAAGAGAGTTACGATTATGCCTAAAGATATTCAGCTTGCTAGGAGGATTCGAGGAGAACGAGCTTAATTTTTAGGTTTCATTTTGGAATTTCGATGTAATTTTGGGAATTTAGAATGTTGGATCTTGGATGTAATTGGAAATCTAGAATGAAGTGTTGTGTTTTGGTTGAATTTTTTGTGTGGATTTGTGTTTGTTGCATATTTTTTTATCTGAATGACTATGCTTTTAGTTGAATTTGTGAAATTCTATGAGATTAGACCTTAGAAATTTGACTATAACATTACCGAAACAAAAAAGGAGGAAGTTAATGTGATTAAAACGAAATGGATCAATGTGAAAAAAGGGCAAAAAAAAAGAAGGTACATAAAAGTGAGGAACTGAGGATTGTACCAACTTTCCTCAATCTTCCACTTTTTTCATACTTCACTATTTCCCTAATATGAAAATTGCATATTAATTTCCTAAATTGGTATAATGTGTTCTCTCTCCTAATACCCTACTCCTCTCGTTTCTTTATAATAGTTATATATTACCTTTTTACATTTGTTAATGTTATAATAGTTATATATTACCTTTTTACATTGGTTAATGTAAATGTTTGAACGTTAATATTTCTAAATTTGCATTGTAAAAACGAGGTTTGTTAATTTACTATTTGATGTCTTAAAATTTCTTACTACGATCATCTACATTGGTTAACCTTCCCTTATTTTTTCTCCCCTTATCTTATTAGTCCACATCACTTCCTACTAATTTTATCATCTATCTTTTTCATTTTACAATTTCATACCTACATTCATTAATCTCCCAATTTACCTTTTACTATCTCGTATTGTTCCATACCCCACCACCTTTTCTTTCTCCCACTTTTCCTTTCCACTTGACTATGGTTGATTGCTTGGAGATATGGGAAGGGTCTACATCATTGGTGTTTCACTTTTTTAGGGAACAATCCAATAATAGTGGGCAGGTTTATTTTACCCATTTTTTGAAATGGGGACCTTAAATTCCCACCAATGTTGATGCTCTAACTAGGGGTGATAATGAGCCTAGGGGTGTGCACAATTCGGTCCGGACTGGAATTTGGACCGGACCGGACCGGACAGGAGATTCCGGTCCGGTCCCCGGTCCGCCGAAAACCAGGATTGCGGTCCACCGGTCCGGTCCGGTCCAAACCCGGAAAATTCCGGTCCGGACCGGTTGGACCGGAATTTCTATTATTTTAGTAAAAAAAAATTTATATGTTCAAAAAAAATTAAAAGGTAGAAAGTTAGAAACTTAAAAACCTACTATTTATTCTTTTAGGATTATTGACATTAAAATTATTAATTTTTAATGTATTTAATTTATAAATATATTTAAAAAAAATGAAAAAGATTTTTTTTCTAAAAAAAAAATAAATTCCGGTCCAAAAGGTCCAGGACCGGACCGGACCGGAAAAATTCCGGTCCGGTCCACCGGTCCAGCCGGTTCCGGTCCGGTCCTGGACCGGTGCACACCCCTAAATGAGCCTGACATCTTCGCGAACAGTTCGGAATCGGCTCGCTCAAAGCTCAGCTCGTAGTGGCTCGGCTCAGATTCAAACTCGGCTCGAGATTTTAACGAGCCGAGCTGAGCTAGGCAAAGCTCGTGAATGGGCTCGATTATACTTTTATATAGAAAAATAATATATTTATATATATACATATATAGATATATTAACCCACATATCACACAATAATAAGTTAATAGTTACATTGTCTAAAAGAAAACCTATAAATCTCAAATATATAACAAGGAAAAACAAAGAAAAGATGTAAAAACTATGGTGATAAAGAGTCAAGCATGTTCGTGAACAGTTCGAGCTCGGCTCGTTTAACATTTGGCAAAGCTCGCTTCGAATAAAATTCGGCTCGTGAAGCTTTAAGCTCGGCTCGAGCTCGAATAAACTTAAACGAACACAAGTCGAGCAGACCAAGTCGGGCTCGTCTGGACTAGAGATAGAAATGGATCGGGTTCGGGGCGGGTGGACCATCACCCGCCTCCATCCACCCCACCCGATCCATCCATCACCCGGTCAAACATCCACCCGAATCCATCCATCCATCACCCAAGGGTGAAACGGATGGATCGGGTGATAATAGGATGAACTAAATTAGATTAACTAGGTGGTTTAACTAAATTAACATAACCAAAAATCAGTTTATAAAATTAGTCCAGTTAGCTAGATAACTAAGTGATTCATATTAAAGCCCAACAACTATGGTTAATAATCAAATAGAACTAAGATGACTTAATAGAATACTTAATCAGATCTAGGCTCAAATTTATAACTAAGTATTAAAGGATAAAATTGGGCTTGGGTAAAAAACTAAGAAGTCAGAATTAAGAACAAAGAGGTACGTTTATACCTCTGGTCACTTGGAGCAGGGAAGACACGATAGGGGTATTTCGAAGCTTCGGTGAATGGCGTCAAGCTACGGCATGGCTGAGCAGCAAGTATGGTGGTGCGGCAGCACTCCGGTGTCGTTTGTTGGCCTCGGGTTCCGGTGCTGCAGGGAACACTAAGGAGAGGGTAGAGCTAGCGAGAGAGAAAGGATCGGCTACAGCAGCACGTCACAGGTGAGGCGACGTTCTCCGTCGAGGCTGGGCAGAAAGGTGGCGGTGGCAAGGTCGTGCAGCGGCAGTAGTAGCATCAGGCGAGAGGAGAGAGAAACAAGGGGTTAGTTGGGTTTTGGGTCTTTGGGTGAGAGAATGACGAGAGATAGAGAGATCGGATTTTTGGGGGTTTGGGGTTTCTACATGACTCAGGAGTGAGAAAGTAAGATGGGCTGCTGCTGCTGCCTGCTAGGAACTACTTAACTTGCTTAGTTTGGGCTTTGGACCATTGGGTTTGACACTTGACAGTGGCTTGTAAAAATTAAAAAGTCAAAAATAAAAAAAAAAAAATATTTTTTACTTTAAACGGGTGACGGGTCGGGTGGTAAACGGGTGATGGGTCGGGTTATGAATGAAAAAATGTCACCCGAACCCGACCCACATCGGTCACCCAGTTATCCGTCACCCAGCTATCATCCGTTTAAACCGGATTTTTCACCCACTTAATAAATCGGGTGGAGCAGGTGGTCGGGTGATCCACTGGATATTTCCATCTCTAAGCTGGACAGATAAGCAGCCCTAGCTCAAACACCCTAATTAAATAAGCATATCTTTATATTGAATTTATATACCTTTGAATTTCTTTTCCCTCTCTCTCCTTCCTTCACTTCCCCTTCCTCTTTCCCGTCTTCCACCACTGCCACTTCAACATTCCTGAGAACTAGAGATGGCCATTGGTGCGGGCTGGGCGGGCTAGTCCGTGGGACATAGCGGGCCGGGCTGAGATTTTACGGCCTAGGACCAGACCGTGAAATTCACGGTTTGGGTGGGCTGGTCCACAGGTTGAAAAATCTTGGCCCACACCGGTCTGTTACCGATTTTCACGGTTCGCGAAGCGGTTCTTGCGGTTCGTGGGCCTAGCGGGCTGACGGGCCGGCTTGATATTTTTTTTCAAAATTATTGATATGATTCATAATTGTTACATAAAACCTCTAAAATTAATTAAAAAATATATAATTATTAATATTAATGAATGATTTCATTATTTTTGAATTTGATTTAATTATAATATATGCACTTTGATTAGAATATATACAATTTGATTAGAATATACACAATTTGGTTGAATAATTACTTGGGCTAGGCTGGTCTTGTTCATGGGTCGGGCTGGGCGGTTTTAGTAGCGGGATTTCGTGGGTTAGGCTCAAAAATTCCGGCCCACGATCCAACCACCAATTTCACGGTTCAAGGCGGGTTGGACCCACACGGCCCACGAGGTGGGCTGGCTTGGATTAGCCCGCACTGTTGGCCATCTCTACTGAGAACTAAAAGCGGTGAATGCCTGATGGTTCAGAGTTGAGTTTTGCTGCACTTGAATCCTAAAAGTTGAAGCTTTTATCCAATTTTCTGCATTTGGACTATTTCTTTAAATTCATCTTTAAATTCTGAACAAGCACAATTCCAACTATCATCAGACCTGGATTAATCACATAAATGAAACATTAACCACGCACTGGAGCCGCCGTCGCCTCCACCTTCACGGCCTACCATCAACACCAACTTCACTACCATCATTACAACCGCCTCACCAGATTGGATGATCTTTTTTTTTTTTTTTTTTAAAAAAAAGACAGGGGTCTGCCATAGTCATCCATGACAGATGCTCCACCACAGGTAGAAGTGTCTCTCATGACGCCGGTGGTGGGGCATCCATGAAAGACGCCTATCCTTTTTTTTAAAAAAAATCATCCAATTTAATAGAAAAAGGGAATGAGAAGTAAGGGGAAATGCCGGTGGTGGTGGCGGCGGCGGCGATGCTAGTAATGGTGGTGAAAGGGAAAGGGGATGCGTGGAGGTATGGGTTGTAAGCACATTTAAGGCGGTGGAGTTATTTTTTTTATACAATATACAATCAATCGGAGGAAAAGCGTCGAGAAAGCAACTAGCAACAAAAGAAGCTCAGATATCAGCTCCGACGACCGGAGGAGTGAAGAAACCCCATAGATTTCGGCCAGGAACTGTGGCGTTGCGAGAGATTCGGAAGTATCAGAAGAGTACTAGGCGTCTTATTAGAAAGCTTCCATTTCAGAGGTTAATCAGTGAGAGAAATTGCGCAAGATTTTAAAACTGATCTTCGATTTCAAAGCTCTGCACGTTGCTGCTCTTCAAGAAGCTTCTGAAGCTTATCTTGTTGGATTGTTTAACGATACTAATTTGTGCGCGATTCATGCTAAAAGAGTTATGATTATGCCTAAAGATATCCAGCTTGCTAGGCGGATTCGAGGAGAACGAGCTTAATTGTTAGGTTTAATTTTGGAATTTTGATGTAATTTTGGAATTTAGAATGTTGGATCTTGGATGGAATTGGAAATCTAGAATACAGTGTTGTGTTTTGGTTGAATTTTTTGTGTGGATTTGTGTTTGTTGCATGGAGTATTTTTTTTTTTTCTGAATGACTATGGTTTTAGTTGAATTTGTGAAATTCTATGAGATTAGACCTCAGAATTTTGACTATAACATTACTGAAAAAAGAACGAAGTTAATGTGATTAAAGCAAAATGAAATACTTGAATGTGGAAGTTTATGGATTGAAAAAAAAAACCCTACACCTTTAGCCGCTCTCCAGCCTTCCCCCGAAAACAACAAACTCTACAGAGCCGGTTAAGCAGGCTCGCTGGTGGCCGCACGCTCTACTGGTCACCGGCATGCCTTACTCCCCTTATATTTTAGTTTGTAGTGCGTCGCCCTTCTCCTTCACCTGCTCGTGAGTCGCCTTTCCCCTTCCCCTCTCGTGCGTCACTCCCCCTCCCCTGGTTTTTTCGTCGGCCTCGGGCGTAGCCCTTCCCCCTCCCCATGGTCCCTAGTCGGTTATCTTTCTCGTGTCAGTCCCTGTCTCCCTTCCCCCTCCCCTGCGTCGGTTCCTTATGGTTTAGGACTTTAGGCTGGCTCAGGTTTCCTCTGTTTGGTTTTTCATTGGTTTGTTGTTTTAGGATTGCTTAGTTTGGTGAGCCGCTTATCCGTACGCACCACCGTGGGCCTAGGGTAGTTCGTCCCTGCTTTAGGTTCGTGTCTCCCCGTCCCCTTCACCATGCGTCCTTGTATCGGTTTGTTCGTGTCTCCCCTTTTGCTCCCGTTCGTTCTTGGTTTTGGTTGGTTCGAGTCTCCCCTTCCCATTCCCAGGTCTTCCCTGTTAGGTGCTTAGTGTCTCCCCTTCCCCGATCCCTGTTCAGTGTGTAAGTTGTTGGTTTTGTGGGTTTGTGTAATTGAAGGTTGGTTCAAGTTATGGTGATCAATCCTTCAGTTTGTCTCGGTTATGTTTTCTGGTTTAGTATTAGTTTAATCTTATCCAGATCCAATTATCCTTGCCATTTTAGGTATGGTTGTGCTAGGGTGGTTTGTAGTAGTACTAGGTGGGTATATGAAGGATTTTGGTTTCCTATGACGAGGGATGATCTAGGAAATCAGATCTACACTGCAATTGCTCCTGAAGATTGGCCTTTGCTTGGTTCAAGCATCTTTGGGAGTCAAAGTGTTGGGTAAGATGAGAGGCAGTTCTCATTCTTGGGTAGGACTTATGTTTGTTGTGGCTCAATCTTCTGATTTCATGATTGCAGAATTGGATCTTCGAATCCGAAGAATGGACGAATTCAATCAAGCTAATTCGTCCCAAGTTCGTGTGATGATAGTCATCACACATAAAAAACGCATCTTGTGGGAGGCCCTCCAATTTGATTTGGGGCAAGTTTCGACCTCCACGTATTATGAGTTTCGGCCTTATGAGGCAAAACTCTGGGTACCCTCGAAGCTGGGTTTGAAGTCATCAAAGGAGGTGGCTTCTTTAGTAGTTCCAATCAGTAGAATCCCAGGATAAAATGTCTACTCAAGGACCTTGGAATTTACCATTTTGTGAGCAAAGGGTTCAACAGGATGAACTACAACAATCTATCTCTGAAGATCGTTCAAGCTCAATATCTCAACAGGCTCTCTCTCATTATATTAGGTCTTTTTCGACAATACATGTTACCAAACCCACCAAAAATAGCTTAAGACAAGGTTCATTTGGATTGGATCAACAATAAGTTTGTTTTTCTTAGTAGCATCTGTAAGAGCCAGTGAAGCTCATAGTAATGTTTGTTTACTTTCTATTTCATGTTTCGTTGTAATAGCTTTAAGATGTAATTCCATCTTATAATTAATACAAATTTTTGCGACGTAAAAAAAAAAACGAAATGGATCAATGTGAAAAAAGGGAAAAAAAAAGGTACATAAAAGTGAGGATTGTACCAACTTTCCTCAATCTTCCCCTTTTTTCCCTAAGATGAAAATTGCATATTAATTTTCTAAATTGGTATAATGTGTTCTCTTCTCTCTCTCCTAATATCCTACTCCTCGTTTCATTATAATAGTTATACTTTACCTTTTCACGTTTGTCAATATAAATATTTGAATGTTAATATTTTTAAATTTGCATTGTAAAAACTATGTTGCTAATTTGCTATTTGACGCCCTAACATTTCTTACTAAGAGCATCTACATTGGTTAACCTTCCCTTATTTTCTCTCTCCCCACCTCATTAGTGCATATCACTTTCCACTAACTTTATCATCTACGCTTCCCATTTCACAATTTCATACCTACATTCCTTAACCTCCCCATTTACCTTTTCTCTCCTACTTTTCCATACCCCACCACCTTTTCTCTCTCTCTCCCACTTTCCCTTTGTACTTGGCAATGGCTGATTGCTTGGAGATATGGGAAGGGTCTACATTTATTGGTGTTCCACTTTTTTGGGAAACAATCCAATAATAGTGGGAAGGTTCATTTTACCCATTTTTTTGGAATAGCAGGGAACCTAAATTTCCACCAATGATGATGCTCTAACGCCCTGATTAAATATATGTATTTTTATATTGTATTTATATACCTTTTCATTTCTTTTCTCTCTCTCTCTCTCCTTCCCTCACTTCCCCTTCCTTTTTCCATTCTTCTCCCACATCTACCACTTCAACGTTCCTGAGAACTAAAAGCGGTGAACGACTGATGGTTCAGAGATGAGTTTTGCTGCACTTGATTCGTGAAAGTTGAAGCTTTTATCCTATTTTCTGAATTTGGACTATTTTTTTACATTCATCTTTAAATTCTTATCAAGCAAGCACAATTCCAACTATCGTCAGACCTGGATTAATCACATAAACGAAACATTAATCAACACCCACCCACTGGAGCCATCGCCGTCTCCACCTTCACGCCCCCCCACTACCACCATCATCACAACCGCCTCACCAGATTAGATTATTTTTTTAAAAAAAAGATAGGTGTCTGCCATGGGCGTCCCACCATTGGCGTATGCGTCCATGACAGACGCTCCACCACAAGTTGAGGCGTCTCTCATGATGTCGGGCATCCATGGCAGACGCATATCCATTTTTAAAAAAAAAAACATAATCCAATTGAATAGGAAAGGGGAAGGGGAAGGGGAAGGGGAAGTAAGGGGAAAATGCCGGTGGTGATGGCAGCGGCGGTGCCAGTGGTGGTGGAAGGGAAAGGGGTTGTGTGGAGGTATGGGTTGTAAGGATAGCTAAGGCGGTGGAGTGATCCATGGTTTGTTGTGATTGAGGGATTGAGAAAATGAGTGGGTTTGAATGTTTGATAGTTGAGTGTTTTTTTGATACAATATAAAATACGTATTTATGGCATTAGTAAGAAATTTTAGGGCGTCGAATAGCAATACAAAAATTATAAAAAGTTGATATTTCAAAAGTACATATCGAGACGAATCAAACAAGATATGACATTATATTTTTCCTTACCCATTAATCACAAATGATAGTCAAACATAAAATTTTGAATAGTGTCAAAATTCAAAGTGTAACCATAAAAAGAAACAGAGGAAATAGTAAATACGGAATTTTCCTTTGTATCTTTATATACTAGCAATTTATACACGCGATGCGTGCCTCATTTTTTAAAAAATATAAATTCTAGCTTTTTTGGGCATTAACAAAGGTAAATTTTGAACATTAGACATAATTGTTTTTTTGGCTAGCTAAATTTCGTTGGTTAAGCCTATATCACTTGACCAGTTATCCCGTCTTTTATTTTATTTATACTATCTTTAAGGTTTTTAATATTAAAAATGATGAGCAATAAAAGAATGTTACGTAGATTTATTTAGGATTTCTTATATTCTTATCAACAAAGTATTTTGTGTTAATTGATTGTATTGTCCTTTTTGATGTAATACTTGATTGTGTATTGATTGATCAAATATTTGATTGATATAATTTTATTTTTTATTTTTTTCAACATGAATGTACTAAGTTTTGTGTCTCATCCAAAAAAATTGTACTAAGTAAGTCTTGTGCTCAATTGTTTTTTTTGTGTGGCTCTATTATTACTTAATTGCCTCAAACATTTTAATTAATTTTTTTTATGCTATATTTGAGTTTGACTTTATTTTATCCTTTTTTGGTAGAGTAGTTGATTTACTAATGGTCTAATGGACAATTAAGTAAATTTATAAGGGGATACTACAACTCCCCCCTTTCCTTATATAATAGAGATATCTCTCTCTATTATTCATATATTTTACTTTCACTTTAATCTATTTAAACCAAGGATGTCTTGGCCTAGTGGTTACGATTGAGGTGCTGTGAACAATGGGTCACAGGTTCGAATCCTCCTTCCCCTTCTTTGTACTGCCTTCGTGGCTCATATGGATAAAAAAAAAATCTATTTAAGAAAAACATGTCACCGTATGAGAATTTATTATATTTATCTTGTTATTCCGGTTAAAAAAAAGAAAGGTTATTTATCTTGTTATATAGTGTTAAAATGTCATACTTTTTTTTAATGTTTATTCATATATAATTAGAAACAATAATGTCCAAATTTTGACAAACATACTAAATCATTTATACAATCAAAAGAAAACGGATGTTCATTGATAAGATAATACAAGTCCAACTCCTGAGGATATATAATCCCAAATTAAACATTAGCATAATTAAGCATGAGACCACGGAAATAAGTGTATCCAATTAAATTATTAAATTATTTAAGGGTCTAGGCTGCCTTGCATAGTTGCATCTTCGATCAAGCTTTCACTGGAAACTTGGGTGGGTTGAACCCGAGCTCCGACATCTTCTTGTGTGACTCCGCATAATGTGCGAAGAATGCTTTTTCGTCCTGCAGCCATTTTTGAAATGAGAATTATTTCTTCATGAATTATCTGACAATTTACCAAATCTTTGAAGATCTAGGCATAACATAGAAATTGCTAAATAATTAGCGTTGTGGGAAATCTGGTAAGGTTACATAATTGATGAGACATGATCATTTTCCCTTTGATTGAGGCATAATTTCTCCACGAATATAATTAAATCAAGTTTCTAGAACTATGTCAACTTAATGGTCCAAACATATGTATCTTAATCTACATGTGAATTGAATTTCAATAAATTTTATTGCTCTTGAACTTAACTCATTTGAACTTATAATCCTTAATTATGTTAAGGTCCTTGGTAGCATAACTTAAGGATTGTATATACAAACTTGTTATTACTAAGAAAGAGTGTTTTGCAACCTTAAACATACATTACGAGTATTGCTCAAATAAAGAATAGAGTACCTTAGCATATAGTTGAACATATTGACGGAAAGAAGGATTTTCTGCGAGAACTTTGTCTGTGGGGAATTTCACCAGTCCAGGACTGTCACCCTTCCTCAACTCTCTAATAAGAGGAATTAGATATTTGAGAAAACTTAGTTAAGATGTTGCCAAAAAAAACCTTAAGTTGAGACTTCACACTATTAACATGACTAAAAACCTAGCTATTTGATAAAATGACTAAAAATCTAGCTATTTGATAAAACGACTTCCATAAATAATAGTCTTACACAAAGTAGGAATTGTCAAATTTGAAAGGATCCTGGGTGAAAGGACCATCAAAACCCGATCTATCCTTGTTTGCTCGACCCTGTAAGTAAAGAATTGTATACATTTGTAAATTACTATTTGAAGTACTTAATCAATTCCATGAATTTAATGATACTAGCTCCCTTCATCTCGTACGATATCGTATGTCATTTTTTGCACTCAAGTCAGATATAGATAGAAAAATGGATAAGTAAATGTGGGCCGAACTCCAGATTTGATGACACAGAGTGGAAAGAAAAAGTTTTAATAAAGAGTACTTTCATGTTTAAGTAATGTTTTACGAGATGGAGAATAGCTAGCATACTACTTATGGTGTATAAAGAAGTTAACCTACCAGTGAATGAGACCCTGATAGAGCCACAATATCCCTGTCGTTCAAGCCCATTCGATAGAATACATCCTTCAGATGTTGAGCATCTAAAACCACAAAACAATCCATACATCTGTTAATTGTGATAGATACACTTACTATATGACACGTAGTGAATGCGTGGCTCAATTAAACATCCACCATATTGTTTATTTATACTTTGCTCAATAAGGGACGATATATAAATGAAATAGAGGTACGTAGCTAGGATTGCATCTTATGTAATGCACGAGATCTGTTCAGTAAAAAGTTAAATTTTCTCATATATATGATGCCGTGGATTGTTAGAAACATTGCATCATGTGGACAACCCGCTACAATTAGGTGATGCTAAGTTAGACAACTAGTTGTGGGCTAGGGAAAAGGGAATACATAACATCATAATTACAAATTTACAATGGTCGTTATGCAAGGAACTGAGGAAGGGACTAATTACCTAATTGAACTCTCTTCTTTTCTCCATATAGTCACATTACCGTGATTAATAGCTCTTTTTGCTACTAACCATTCAGCATCATCTATTTTAAGTCCTCCTTTATTCTTTTATTTTTTTCCCAAAGGCAGATAAATATTTTTAATAAAATAATATACGTACATGCCAAATAGTACAAAAGTCAAATTATGTACTTGAATGAATTAATGGTCAAAATTGTGTATCGATGATTATTGAAAAGAAAAATACAAAAAGCAAGTGTAACACTTATTGACGAAATGGAGATAAGATAAAGGTGATAAAATAGTGTTCTTTTGTACCTCCATTGGGATTTGGAAGAGCTCCACTGTCTTGTTGTTTAGGAGCATCCTATATATTTAAAACAGTCACAATATAGTTTAATCTGCAATCATAGTAATTATAAGTGAAAGCAACTATATACTACAAAGTTGATGCTGCATGTTCCGGCCACTTACTGGTCGACCGGGGATAAAAGGGATAATAGGCCCCCCAGTAACTTCAACTGCAATTATACCAGCAAGCTGAAAAAACAAACAGTGAATGCTGAGAAAGTGCGGCCGTAATATATACGGTTTAGTAAGCGACAGTGTAATGTACTATATAAAGAAATGTAGTAATACACATTTTTTGGAACTTTGATGCATTCATTTAAGTAAAAAAATACTCCCGTCAAAATTACACACGCATAGGTAATCAAGCCTTGAATTGTGTTTATATATTTGAGAGTATTATTCTCTTAGTTTCTAAAAGATGTAAAAAACTTATATGGACTTGGTCCACACTAAACTCGTGTGTAGACCTGGGCATGGGCCGGGCTTAGGGAAATGGCGGGCCGGGCCGGGCCCGAGCCCGTGAGTAACGGGCCGTGCCGGGCCGGGCTTGAAATTTCCAGGTTTTGTCCACGGCCCGGCCCAGGCCCGCGGGCCGGGCTTGTGCTTCCTGCGGGCCTGGCCCGTGTTTTATGTTGTTTTTTTGTATTTTTAACAGTTTTAGGCTAAAAAATAAAGGAAATGAGCATTCGGCCCGCGGGCCGGCCCACGCAAGCTCGTGCCGGTGCGGGCCGGAAATAAAATTTCTTGACCGTGGCAGGCCCACGGCCCACGGAGCGGACAACGGGCCGGGCCGGGTCTTGAACGGGCTCGTGCCGGGCCGGCCCGGCCCGCATGCTGGCCCGGCCCATGCCCACCTCTACTAGTGTGGACTTAATACTAATTCATGTGATTTATTAAAAAGAAAGGATCACTATATAAAAAAACAAATATAAAAGATGAATAAATATAAATTATAAAGTTTGACTATGAAAAAAAAAAAGTGACTATGTCACAAAGTGAAAATTTCATTATGATAAACTAATATGAGAAAGAGACACTATATTAAAAAAAACAGTCACTAAGGTAGATAGTGACGGTACAGTGTAACATAAAATTTGAAAAGGTTACTATATGGAAAAAAGGATCACTATATTAAATAAGTGGTTTTGGTCCACAATAATATTATTGTGGACCAGGTCCACGCAAGACTAACTCCTGAAAGATAACCTCATTTTTTTATATGGTTTCTAAAAGATTGTCCCATTTCCACTCATAGTCACATGGTTTTAAGTTTTAATAATCCCTCTCTACTTTATCTCCTATCTTACATATATACAAAATTACAAAACTAACCCACTCAAAACTTTTAAAAAGAGTAACCAAATTGACATAGGGAAAAACATTAGGGGACTAAAGGAGTACTCCCTCTGTATTTTTTTATCTTTCCTACTTTGACTTTGCACGTTTGCCAATGCACTTATTCTACCTTAAATATCTTTCATTACATATTAGTAAAATTATAATAATTGAATATTAATAAACTACTAATTTAGACGAATCAAACAAGACCCCACATGACTATATTTTTTCTTATATATTGAGAAAAATTTAAAAGATTCTCTCTAGTTGTGAATAGTGTCAAGATTCTAAGTGAGAAAGATAAAAAAATACAGAGGGAGTACGTAAATTCCTTTGACGGACAATTCTGCCCCTATTCAAATTTCTACTTGTCTTCGATAACCTTGTAAGAATTTGAATTTCCTTGTTTGTAACCTGACTAATACTCTCTCCATTTCTTTTTAATCTACAACTGTATTTTTTGGTCTGTTTCCTTTTAATCTATACATTGTTGCTTTTTCTATTTTTGGTAATACGTCATATCAAGTATCAACTTTCTCCTCTTTTTCCATTTATGTTATCCACTTTTTGATATTTTAACCTACTATTCAGTTCCTCTCCCCACCTTTTCAGTTCTCTATTATACTTTTGTACGTCCTCCTTAGTTATCCCCCAAAGTGAAGTGAGTAAATAAAAAAGAAACGGAGGGAGTAATGTATAGTTGGTGGGCCACGAAGTGAATTTGTGGGTCCATTAATTATTTGCTCTTTTTTTTTGTTACATTAGTTTTAACATTAGCGTTACATAGATGTACAAGCGAGTTGTCATGAGTCATGATATATATTGCCTTCCGTCGCTGAAAGATTTACCCGTATACATTCATCAAAGTTAAAGCTCATCAAGTTTTTCCCATATTTTTCACGAAAACAATATAGTTTTATGATGGATGTGAAATCTTGTTAAATGCCGCTCATCATGTATAATATATATCAAAATATTAAACTTTTATATTTTCGTTACGCAATTTAAGATATCAACTAGTGAGTGTCCCAGGCGATGCCCCGGGTTGTTACTTTTAGTATTTTTTTGCCTAGTGAGAAAAAATTGATGTAATGACATGATAAGTAATTGCATGATATTTTCAAAAATAAACCCTTAAAAGTTTGGGGATGAAAACAATAGCGTAACTTTCTACAAGGAATTGGAGTAAAAGTTTATGTCTACAAAAGTCTCTTGTTATTATCATAAAAAGGTTAGGTATCTAACTACTTGCGTAAATCTTTTAATGAGATATAATTATAAGATCTTATGATATTTAATTTTGAAATACTAAACAATGGTGTTATGTTGGATTCATGGTTAAGCTTTCACTATTCATTTCAAAGGTCACATGTTCGGTACCTTGTAACTACACAACATTATTTTTTTAATTGAAGCTTTAACTTAAAGCAATTACATTAGAGATTTAGAGGAGAGTGTCACGTGGCACACAAACTTTCTTTGGAACACCTTTTGATATATTAGTATAGATGTTCAGCAGTCTTGAACATCGTGGAAAAAAAAATCAAATGGGTTAGGCTTTGGAGGAAATATGGAATATATGGAGTATTGTTTTGAGATGTCTAAAAGAAATGATCATCTTTCATAAAGTAATCCCTCAGATGAAGTGATGAATGGGATGAGAACCCTCTTATAACGAGAACCGTGAAAACCACTTAAAATGAGTAAAAATGAGCAAAAGCATAAAATGAGTAGAAAACATTAAATGAGCAAAAACGTAGAATGAGTAAAAATGTAAAATGATTGAGAAAAACATAGAATGAGCATAAAAAAGCTAAATGAGAAAAAACGTAAAATAACCCTGTTTTTGTCTCCTTCTTAGACTTAGAAGGACTAGTAGTAGTTTTCTTCTTAGATCCAAGAAAAACATAAAATGAGTAAAAACATTGCAAAATGAGCATAAGAATGTTAAATGAGCAAAAACATAAAATAAGCAAAACATAAAATGAGCAAAAAGTTGTGAAATGAGCAAAATCTTAGTAAAATAAGGAAAAATGAGTGGTTTTCACGGTTTTCACCATAAGGGTGGTTCTCATATGAACTTAAACATATATATATACATATATATATAAGTGAGTTCATATGAGAATGCATATTTACATGAGAAATGAGAATGGATTTTACGCGCTATAACTCTAATGAACAAGTGATGTAACTCTATGAAAAATTGATGTAACTCTAAAGAACAAAAATTAGAAGAAAAAAAATTCAAATTTTTTTTTTTTTTTGGCTCGAATTTTTTTCGGGGGTATAACTTTAATGAACAAGTGTTGTAACTCTAATCCAATCGTGTGGTTGAGATTCATTCTCATTTCTCATGTAAGGAGCATTTTCATGTGATCTTGCTCCTATATATATATATATATATATATATATATATATATATGACAAGTAATTTTGAACAAAGTCGTGTACATAAAATTCTTAAATTAAATTTATTGCAATCATTTACCTGATAAAGATCAGCATAAGTAACCTTTGGGAATTTAGTCTTCACTTGCTCTGAAACAGCATAAAGTCATAAAGTCAGTAAAGAAAATAGGATAATTGCCTCTTCATCCACACACATCTTTTGTCACATAAAATCTACAATGAACACAAGGAGAAGGGAGATATAAAGGAAGATTAAATAAGCAGCCTAGTAGAATATTACTAGATTGGTGTCTATATGTATCTCTAAATTAAAGCATCAACTTTGCCCTAAATGTTTACTTATTAATAATTAAAAAGATTAAAAACGTCAAGGTTTTGTATTAACATATTGTAAATTTGTAATTACAAACGGTATAGATTAAAAAAAAAAAAAAACACAAGTAGTTGTTTGTTTGGCTCACCGCAAAAGTCAACAGCAACTTTGATACCATTGTTGGCAGGGCTGTTCAACTCATTCCTAATTGAACCATTTGGACCCCCTGTCTTTGCTTTAGCGTCATAAGTACCTGCATCGTGAAATCTACAACACCATATCCAAAAAGGGTCCTATATCATCCTTGGTGATCATTGAGAGAAATTATATATATGTTGGAACTTTTATTTTATTTTAACAGGAGCATGAAAGTATTCATTTATAATCAACAATTTTCATGATGAAACTTTCTAATCCCAAGAAGGAAAATGACTACTATCCTCGAAGATTAATACAAATACTAATTTTTGTACATGCATCTCTAACTGTTAATAATAAGGTATAAAATGTACTATGTGTTTGTTAATGTGGTAAGCATTAGTTAAGGTATTTGTAACAAAAGCATGCGTTAACCCCTACTGTATTAATCTTGCTTAATTATTGTTGTTTAATGTTACTACTTTTAACGTCTTATTATATACTATTAGTTATTAGGCCCGGCTACGCTCCAGATAAGGAAATTTTTTATTTATTAATATTATACCTTAAGATGATAATGCTAAATGTTATTTGGTCTAGTGGTTAAGACTTTAGTATATGTTCTTGAGGTATCGGGATCAAACCCTCTATTACGCAATTTCTAATTTTTTTATTGTTGTGGATTGCATGGAGTAAAACTCCCTTAGGGAGAGAGCCACGTGGCACCATTTCTTGTTTAAGCACGCCTTTTAATATATTGGTATAGATATAGATATGTAGCTTTTAGGGTTGCACATCAGTGGCGAGACTATGTTGGGGACTAAGAGGACTATTGCCCCAACATAACTTTGAAGAAAATCAATGATAATTAATGGTTGTATCTTATTGTATTGGTAAACTGGCCCCTCTCCACAACCATATTTAGAATTCTTTGTTAAATTGCCCCCCTCAACAACCAAGTCTGGCTTTGTCCCTGCTGTACATATCATAATTTTCCATAAAAAAACCAATCAAATTGGTGGAACTAATAATGTTTGAAAATTTTTAAAATGAAATTCTGATAGAAATAATTCCAAATTTGGAACAGATAAATTAGATCTCAAGTTTGACAAACTTTAATAATATATTAAGTTTGCTATATGTCACATGGGTAAAACTAATAATAAAAGTAGTTATCTGCCGTTACTTCTTCATTACTTGAAACCCTTAAAATTAATACTCCTTTCCTACATGTTGTCAGTCCGGCCTCCACCACCAAAGTTGTCTAATGGAACGAAGGGGTGTGTGCTAGCATTTCAACTTTTATGTGATGTAAAAATAACAGAACTTTAACTTCATATGTAGTAATTAACTCATGTAACAACATAGCAAATTTAAGATTGTTTTAAGAATTTGTCAAATTTTAATTTTTTTAATGGCCTAATCTCTAAACTTGTAATTATTCTGGTTAGATTTTTCTATTTAAAGCTATAATAACATCGCCCTTTTCTTAATCAAAGAAACTACTCACTGGTCATAAACTTGGGAGATTATACATCATGTGTTATATAGAATATAAAAAGTTAAAGTCCTACAAAGATTACCTCATCTTATATAAGAAGAAGAAAAGTACTATAGATTAGTAGCAAGTACACTTCTTCACAAAACCTAGATTTCTTAGGTTATTAAATATTTTGTCCTTCCAGAATTTTTCACTTCTGTATTTATGGTATTTTGTATATTATTTTTAAATGTTTACTAATTAGTAATTACTAGTTAATATCTACACGAATATAGTATACTATTAGTGTAAGCTAGCATCATATGCACTGTACCGTAGTAACATTAGAAATACTTCAACTATAATAATTTTCAACAGTTACAAAACAGAGTTAGAGAAGAAGAAATATTACGCTAAGCGAAGCACGATGGGAGCAAATTGCTTGTTCTTCAGAAGATTATGAAGTTCTTTTCGAGCACCCTCAATTTGTTTAAGATATTCTGCATCTACTATAGACTTTGCTCCTGCCATTATATTTATATTGAAAGTATAACTGAAGAAAATGAACACAACTTATACATATGGCTTCATCCGTGGTCTACTTATATAAGCTTCATATAAAATAAGAAAAGGCATAAACTTTAATTACAAGTTGTCATGTGCTAAATTTTGTAATCTGCAAACTAGTAGTATACCATAATAAATTACAAATTGCAAGATATGCTTTATTTTCATGGGCGGCACAGCACTTCTACAAAAGTGTCCGATTCTAGATAGAGTAGGTAATAATATTAATTGGTCCTTAGTCCTCACCCTTGTGTGTGAACAGACTAGAATAAGATTCAGTTGGTTGTTGCGGATTTGCGGTAGTCAAATGCTAAAGGTCTATTATATTAGATCAGTAAAATTCGAACCTTGAACTTTTGAAAGATGATAGATATAGTTTTTTACACTATGTGATAATGCGATCCACCACAATTATTTGGGTGTACTATATACGCAAATATTCAAAGTAATAATAAGAATGTTGTCAAGTTAAAGTAATAGCTAGAGCTAACTATGTTGTGTTAATATATACTAACTTTATATGCACGCGATGCGTGCTAAATTATATAAGTGCTGCATAACAATACACTAGTTAACAATTATTTATTGGAAGAGAGAAGAGGGAGAAGATTATGGAAGGGAAAAGAGGAAAAAACAATATTTTACTTTGGTATCTTGTATTTTTAAAAAATTAAAACTGTAAAGTTGTGTGTAACAGTGCGTTAATAGATCATTAGGAGTCGGTAGATCTACCCACTCCTAATAGATCATTAAAAAATAATTGTTAATGTTGAGTTGGATCTCACCTTACATTAATTTTATTAGTAGTGGATAATCTATGTAATGGATCAACCAAGTTTTATCATGTAAATTAAAAAGAAATGGAGGGACTAATAAAACCGTGTGTTTTTTATTTAAAGAAAAAGAAATAGACTACTTTAATCCATAAAGTCCATTGGAAAAAAAAAAAAATCCATACTATCAAAGACGAAAGGAATTAAATTATGTCATCTAACTTCAGTCTTGTCAGGGAACCGAATTCAATTTTGTCCAAAAGCTTTTGCAAAAGTGATTCTTAGGAATTACCTCAAAAGAAGTGATTTTGAGGAAAGGGAAGTTTCGGTTCATTTACGCTCTATGGACCAATTACTCCCTCCGCTTTTTTTTATTTGCTACATTTGTTTCCTTGGGAATAAAACCACTACTTTGACCAATTATTTTGATTATTTTATAAGTAAAAATATAGTCATGTGTGATCTTGTTAGATTCGTCTTGACGTGTAGATTCATAATATCAAATTTTTATAATTTTTACTTAAGCGAAATAAGAGATATTAAGAGTTAAATAATGCTTTGAAAACCGTGCAAGTCAAATGTAGCAAATAAAAAAAAGCAGAGGTAGTATAAGGGAATTGGGATTTGGGACCGCATTTTATTGTATTGCTACTTGGAATTTGGAAATACCCAATATGAAAGAATCAAATTTAATTCAACAATCCAGTAGAGTATATAAAATCTCATATAAGATCACCTTATTATATTAGAAACTACTCCATCCGTTCCATAATATAGTGCTCACATTCATTTTTTAGTGTTCCAAAATGTTGTGCATATATTCTTTTTTATCAATTTGTTTGGACTCAATTGCCCTTTATTTCTACATAAAATTTTCAAAATACTTCTACCTTTCTTTCAAAATATGTGCCCCTATTTATTATTTTACATCATTCCAATAAACACTCATTGCATTTTCATTTTATTTAAAAGGAAAAAGAAAAAAAAACTAGTTCCAAGACAAAAGTACTCAAAAAATATTTATTTAAGTAGATGTATTTAGGAAATCCTAGAACTCCTTCTATTTTCCTTAATTCTCGTGAAAAATGAGAAGTAAGCACTATATTATGGGACGGAGGGAGTAGTTATTAGATCCGGATTATGTTTCGGATAAGGAAAATTTTCATTTGTTAATATTATACTTTAAAATGATAACACTAAATATCACTTGGCACGGTCTAGTGGTTAAGACTTTAGTATATAAACTTGAAGTCACGGGATCAAACCCTATACTATGCAGTTTCTATTTTTTTTATTGTATGTGGATTACATGGAATGAAACTCCTTTAGGAAGAGTGCCATGTGGCACCGTTCCTTGTTTAAGAACGCCTTTTAATGTATTAGTATAGATATAGATTGGAGTTGGCTCAAGTGGTGAGCTTTCCCATCTTCCCTAACGAAGTCTAGGGTTCAATTCCTACCCAAACATTTGCATTGCTTGGGATTTAGGGGCGGTTGTGGGTGTATGGTTGTGATGGGACTCTGGATGAGGGCTCTGTGCGAGGACAACCCAGAGAATTTCTTTCTACCTATTTAAAAAAAAAAAATACTTCCTTAATATATTATATAGTAGATGAAGATAACTTGTTATTTTAAAGGGGTCATTTATAGTAGTTTTAATCCCCTTAAGGTACGGTATAAGGTATTATATCTATAGACTAAAAGTGACCCATTTAACTTCCAAAGCGACCCCTTTAATTTAACTCGGTCATTTAGACTCGAATCACATAACTCGAACCGAGGCTCAACTTCAATCCGGCAACAATGACCTATAACTCAACCCGAAATATGAAATAAATCGAACCAAAACGAAACTGACCCGAGATTAGTATGACCTAATATTGACTCAATACCAGAAGTGACCCGAACCAAATCAACCCAAAATTAATTTTCCCAATTCTATGCGAACTAACCAAACCCCATTTGACTAAAATGAGCCTATATGTCTATATGGACCAGGGGTTCATGGGTGAATGAGATTTATATGGGTATAAGATTTCATAGCAAAGTTATTTCAATCAAACACTTTATCATCTTTCAGAACATTTTTTTTTATATATGCTCGAATATATTTAAGGAGAGTAATACCTCAAGTAACTATACAATAGGGAAAAAAATTGATTTTATTGTTGTGAGGACTTGTTAAATGGTTTAAAACTTGTGGTTAAGGTCTTAATTAAGGATCTCAATTTAGCTGATCAGCTGATAGTAATTATAGGTCCTGAAAAATAGAGATTTCAAATATTATTAGGCCCTTAAATAATTTATGAAAACATAAAATATTGTTGGGGCAATGATATGTAGCGCACAACACATGTGAGTGCCCCACATTGATAAAAGAAGAGAGATAAAATTTACTTTATAATGCAAAGGGGAAACTCCCCTTATTACCATATGATTTTTAGGTGGAACCTCCTAAGTCTTGTGAAATTGACTCTCTCTCCTTATGATGGGTGTTGCCCAGACCCATATTTAACATGGTATCAAATTAAGGCCCACAATTGGGACCGTTAATTTACATGTGAGTGTTCTACATTGATAAAAGAAGATAAATGATTTCACTTTATAATGCAATGCAAAAGGGAAACTCCCCTTATTAAAAGTTGATCAAGGAGTGCATTTTGATTATATTTTTTTTGATCCATATGAGCCACAAAGGCAGTATAAAGTACAAAGAAGGGAAAGGGGGATTCAAACACTAGTAGAAAAATGATAATTTGCGTCTCCCTATTTGTGTGCACAGAAGAAAGACTGACGCAAATGTTCAAGAACAAATGATTTGCGTCGAATGTCAGCATAGATCCGACGCAAATAACCACAACAAATAAGTAAAAATAGGATTTGCATCGGATGATCTGTGGTACGCGACGCAAATGACTCCAACAATATGCGTCGGACGAGCCCAAGGATACGACGCAGATGCCATCTGCGACAGACGTCTACAAATGTTCGACGCAGTTGATTAAAGCCCAATTATGACAAAGGATTCATGATTTGCGTCGGACCTATAAGGCCCATCCGACGCAAATCACTTACAATATATAAACGGCTTAACCAATTCACTTCAATTTCTACCCTAGATCTCAATTCTCACCGCATCTCTCTCTTTCTCACTAGCCGCATCTCACCAAAACCCTAAATCCTTCTCCATGTTTCCTCCTGTCTCAGTATCCACACTCTCAATTCTCAAACTCACGCCGCATTTCTCCGGTTCTTCCACTTCTCAACACCCACCCACACACATTCTCTCTATCTCCTCCCACTACTTTCCTCAACAACGAACTTCCCAAAAACGCAGAAAACTCAAACGTAGAAGAAACCACAACTTTCTTATTCATCTGAGATTCGAGATTATCAAAATTGAAGTCATATTTTAAAGAAAAAGGCGAAATTCGATGAAGATGATGATAACCGTCGAGTTCCTGTTGATGTTGAAGAGATCAAGGTTTTAGAAATTAGTTTTAGTTGAATTTTTTTTTATAGATCTAGAATTTGCTGCTGATTTTTATATGTTGTTGATTATTTCTTCGTTCTAATGTTTCTAAAAATTTCAGATGTAAATTAAACTAGTAACATATGTTTGTCAGAATCTTAGATGCGTTATTCTTTGTCAGATTTTTTTTTACGTTTCAAATCCTGATTTTTGGGAGGGGATTTTACGATGATTTTGTGGGATTTCAGTGTAAAAAGAGGTGAATTTGGGAGTGAAACGTAACGAATTTCAGTTTACATATCAAAGAAATGAAGTCTAGATTGCGTTGACAAAAAGCAGGGGCTCATATAAACTGAAATGATAACGAATTTCACCGAAATTTTCAGAAAAAGAAGATTAAGTTTAGAACAACAGATTTAAAGTTTTGACAGGAGAATAAAAATTGCTACAAAAATAATTTGAAGAAGAAACGAACTGTCTACTGCTGATTTAATTTTTAGTATTTGCGTCGGACATTGAACCATAAACGACGCAGATGACTCGATGTTGTGCTTGTGTGGACGATTTGCGTCAGACTTAGCACCATAAACGACGCATATGTGGTGAATAATGTGCTTGTGTGGACTACTTGCGTCGCACTAAGCCTAGGGTGCGACGCAGATGTAGTACTGCTGGGCTGGAGGATATGTGCGTCGCACATAGTTTGATGTCCGACACAAATAGTTTTTAAATTGCGTCGTGTCCTTGTCTGACGCAGATCTGCTACGATACATTTGCGACGAGGCCTCTCGCGTCGGACCCATGTCCGACGCAAATCGTGGATTCTGTACTAGTGGAACCTGTGACCTATTGTTCACAGCACCTCAATCTTAACCACTAGGCCAAGACATCCTTGGTTGCATTTTGATTATATTAATTGTATGTAATGTATCTATAATAGCCATAGTATTCGTATCTAGCCAAAAGAGAGGCAACTTGATTTAAAAATTATTATTGAGAAATCCATAAGTGTTCATTTCCCTTTATATTTGGAGCTCATGAGCCTAATAGTATATATTGGATAACTTGATGCAATAAGGTTTAGTTTAGAAAAATAAGGTACAATTCTATATGAATTCAATTTCACTATTATCTTCTCATACATATTTTTCCTCTTTTGCTCTTGTTCATAAATCACAATAATCCTAATCGTTCTTCCCCATACTTAATGATGCTCAATGGTCAAAATCAAAAATAGAATTCATTCTACATAATAAATAAATAAGAGAAACAAAACCTTTTAAAAGTTCAATTTTTGCTTAAAAAACCTTTCAAAACATTATTTACAAAAACAAACCACAAACTTAATTTTTTTTGCAAGATGAAACCTATTCCCATTTTCTGATGTGGTTTTTGAGATGCATAGAGGTGGTGCTGCAGTTAATTAAAATAGGGGGTTAAAGGAAAATAGAAGGGTCACCCCTATGCATTCAAAAACCACACAGGAAAATAGGAATAGGTTTCATCTTGCAATGAAAATCAAGTTTGTGGTTTTTTTTGCAAAGAATGCTTTACAAGTTTTTTTTTCGCAAAATTGAACTTTTAAAAGATTTTGTTTGACAAATTTTTTTATTAATTTATAATTGTCAGATAATAAAAATATAGAGTACTAAAGTTTTTGCATCGTTTATTGCATTCATGCAGGGAAGCCAAGACGCTGATTATATAAGCAACCGCGCCCCCAGCCAAGTAGAAATGCCCCATTTCTACCCGCCAGTTATTATTGTTATTACATATTCCACACATAACGTAAAACATTATATCTTGGGGAAATTATATATAACCCCAAGAAACTGTAATATCAGCACAGCATAGCACACTAAGAACTGTTATAGTTCACACATATATATAGTCTATAGATTATAGTGACTCATTTTAGTAATAGCTAGCTGGACAGCCATTTCCAACAGCATAGGGTCGAGCATACCCAAACTGTGCTGGACAGCAGCCATCTTCAACTGCATAGGACTGAGCACAGCCAACCGACTCGTCGCAGCTGTCATCTTCAGATAAGTCGGATTCTTGATGCTTAAACCCTAGCTCTGATAGCTTCTTGTGTGATTCTGCATAATCTCTGAAAAATGCTCTTTGATCCTGTCATAAATTTTGAGCACATATATTTATGTTTTCTAGTATACGCGCAACATTTACTTTAAAGCAATCTGGAATTAACTATAGAGCAAAAGTTGATTTCAATAAAAAACAGAATTAACTAATATTGTAACTGAGTGCAGGGAGCTCCAATTCCAGATCAAGGAAGTTCGAGTTATGCATCTGCCTAGGCTGCAAAACATGGTTGCGGATCGATTGGCGAAGGAAGCTTTAAAACTTGATGATTGCATGAATGTAACAAGATTTTTTAGAACCCCACCCCCTTGTTGCAAGAATGAGTACATCTTGGACTGTAATGACTTTTTATTGTGTTTGACTTAGTTAATGTTATGTTCGTCTGTTCACAAAAAAAAAAAAAAAAAAAAAAAAGTAGCAAAGGCAGAAATTTATAGCCAAAATAGGTCTCTTTGTTTAAAAAACCTAGAACATCGGATATTTTATCGGTTTTCAAGGCAAAATTTATCATTAATATATTTCGTAACATAAAATTAAACTTACAAAAAAAAATTATTTGTAATTTTTTTTGACAAGATCCCACGTAATAAAGTCTTTATCTATGTATTTTAAACTTAACACGGTGAAATTTGACATACCCTAGCGTAGAGTTCAACAAAGCGACGAAAGACGGAATCATTCAAGAGAGCCTTATCCGTGGGTAGTTTCACCAATCCTGGAGTATCACCTCTTAGCAGCTCTCTGATCACCAAAAATGAAAATAAAAAGAAATATCATGACATTAATTAGCAATTACAGTAGTTATGATGAGTATAGATGTACACAATCTCATTGACCTCACTAGCGTATTTAATTAAGTACTGTTACTTGGAAAAAATTATTGCTTAGGCAGTTTGTTTTGATAGATGTGTTGAAGAACTTCTGCGAATTCTTCACTAGCTGATCATGGCAATAAGAAAAACTAATTTATAGGTAACTTTGCAAATACATTAATTGTCGTTTCATAAAGAAACATAACGAAAAACTAATTTATAGGTAACTTCGCAATTATAGGTAAATCTGCTACAATTAATGCGTTATGTCCTGGGGAGCTTTTTTCACCTTTAAAATTAGAGTCCGTTTTTTAAGAGACAGTCTCATGTTAGTGTTAATGTGAGACTAGCTGATGTCATGCTGACATCACGCGCGTGCATCAAACCAGCACCAGAATTAGTTAAGCGCTTGAACCTATTAGTTATGCTAGCCTTAAATTGCTTCTGGATGAATTAGTTAAGTGCTGAAGCATATTAGTTAAGCGGTGAAGTACATTAGTTAAGTGGTGAAGTATATTAGTTAACCGCTGAAATATATTAGTCATAACATAAAAACCAGATTATAACACATCTTATTTGTTCAATCACAACAATACCACATAGGTACATATGCAAAAGGTGGACTAGATTTGCAAAGAGCGAAGTGTGGAAAAGAGAAATTTCTGGAGCAGTTATAAATAACATAACCCCATGGCGATATGAAATCGAAAGAAAGTTCTCCAATCTCATTCTCAAAAGTCAAGATAATGAAGATGCAAGAAAGGAAATACAAGAAGTCTACAAGACTACTGCTGCAAGTATAACCAAAGTCTTAACTACAAAACCAATTATATATAGACGAACAATGCTCATCAAGTACAACTACATTGATTATTTTAGACTCCGATCGTGCAAAAACAAATTAAAGGGAAGAAATGTAAGGAAGAAAAGTAATTTTAAGAAGACTAAAAAAATAAATTCCAAGAACCAAACTGAAATTGGTACAATTATTTCAAATGCTAGGTTGTTTTAAGTTCTTTTTTCAGGTTGTCTTTTGTATTTGACATTTTAGATTTGTAAGAAAAGTTATTTCTTCGTTTATATTGGAAACTAAATAATGCTCAATAGATCTTAACTTATTATAGAACAACACTAACTAATGTACTGGATATGTTAACTAAAAAATAATATAAGTCTACATATAAATTACCAGCTCTAAACTATTGTATTAAAATACTTAACTAATTGGCCAAAAACATTAACTAATTCGCCAAAAAATATTATTGTGAGAACTTGTGAGACGCGGTCCGTTTTTGAAAAACATATCTTTTGGATCTGGCCAGGTCTCACGTTAAGACTAACGTGAGACCGTCTTTTTCAAGAATTTGGGTAAAAATTATGTTTCATGTTTAATAAGTTTAAATAATTTCAAATTATTAGTTTCAATAAGTTCAGATAAGTTTCCGTAAGTTCCAACACCTTATAAAATAATCTCAATAAGTTCAGATAAATTTGGTTAGGTTTTAGTAAATTCAGATAAGTTCAGTATACATAAGGTGAAGAGAACACTTACCACTTACCAGCGGATTATGGGCGACAGGGCGAGGTATGAAGCCAAGCATGTTTTGTGAAGTTTTTTCTTTTTGTTTTTTCACAATAATCTTGAAAAGGATAAATATAGATTATGTAACTAACTAAATAACTAATAAATAGTCATTAAATCAAATATTTGCAGTTGTAGTAATACATACATACACGAACAGTATAGATTAAAATAGCTGAATATGCGAACAAATATTGATATTCAAAGATCTTACACAAAGTAGGAGTTATCAAACTTGAGAGGATTTCGGGTGAAATTGCCATCAAATCCTGATCTGTCCTTATGTGCTCCACCCTTCAAGTTCCAAAACCAATCAAAATATTAAAAATCAAGAATTTTTTTCTCTTAAAGATATACTAGCTTGTAACGTCCCTAACTTAGCATATTAATATCTTTTGATACGATTTAGATAACATACAAAATTACATGGACACTGAAAGGAAAGCACATGACATGAGTAAAAAAAAAAAAAAAAAGTGAAATGAAAGCAGAGTTAGCCAGAATCACTCACCAGTGCATGGGCCCCTGAAAGTACCACGATATCTTTGTCATTGAGGCCCATTCGGTAGAATATTGTTCTGAGATGATCCACTCCTAAAACCCATCATTAAATAGAAGTTATATTTTGCAACATGTAACTAGCAAAATGAGTAGCTAAATTACTTTGCTAAGACTCTCTTCTTCTCCTATTCTTCTTTATGTTGCCTTCTTTTTTTGGTATAGTGAAATGTGTCGTTTTTTGACGCTATCTTTCGGAGTTAAGGTACCACAATAATGACACTTCGCGCCCAACTGTGTATTTTTTCACACTACTTTGCTCGGCTCGTTTTTTCTTTTTCTAGTGGAAAGACATTTATTTCTGAGAAAAACACACAAATTTTTTTCGCTTATGTAAGCCTAAACATGTCCTATGTGTAAGTCCGACGACTATAATTTTTTTTCAAAAAAAGAACGAAATAGTTTGTACCTCCTCTAGGGTTCGGAAGGCCGTCTGCATCTGGTGAATCGATATCCTATTTCAAAGATGATATTGGTAACCATCAGGTATAATATTAATATGCCCAAGAAAAGAACAGCTAGAATATAACAGCTAGAATATTATGACACGACTTTAATTTAAACCTGATATACTTGTACATTACAAGATATTTTTTGTGTTACTGCAAGTATCCTACAACAGTTATGCGATTTGATATCCTATTATTCCTCCCCTTATTGTTTTTGTTATCTACCTTTACTATATTGTTAACAATAACCATTGCATCTCTATTCTATATGTGAACTCCTGACCCTTTAGTGTCCACCCTTAATTACCTAAATACCTCCAATTACTAATAAATATTACTAAACCAATTCAAATCTCTATTATATATGGCAACTACCTACTTTAATTAAACAAAAAAAAAAATTAAGATCACCATGTTTCTATCTTTGTTATATATGAAGAAATTTTATATGCTTTCGCATGCATCGCGTGTATATAAGAGTAGTTTCTCTATAAGCTAAGAGAATAAAATAGGTGAACTTTCTCAATAAGGTACGCGAATAATAATTAGGTGATCATTCTCTTGACAGTGGGCTTCGTTGGGGAAGTATTTTAGTTACCTTAAATGATAAGGTGCTAACATATTGTAGGTGCTAAAATGATTAGTAGTGTTTGGGAGTACCTAAAATAAAGTTTTAGGTGGTTAGTATGACTTAAATGATGAGTTAGAATTTGAACTTCTTAAAATCAGGTGACTGAAATTTTAGAAAACCTTTTTAAATTTTTGATAACATTTACTTTGCCAAAATAATTTATCAACTTAAGCAACTAGTTTTGCCTAATAGTCAAGCTAAAACAACTATCTTATCAGTTCCAGCATCTTATCTGTAATAATTTTATCTTATTAGTTTCAGTTAACTTATCAGTTTCAGTTTGTTTTCAGCTAATATTGCCAAATAGAGCTTTGTTTGAGGAAGCATTTTAGTTACCTTAAATGATGACGTACATATTCATATAAATAAGCCAATGAAAAAGTTAGTAATACTTACAGCCCGACCTGGAACAAATTCAATAGCAGGACCTCCAGTTACCTCAACTGCAACAATTCCCGCAAGCTACGAGAAATAATGAATAAATATTAATTTTATACAAGGTAACATTTCTTTATTTTTAAGATGAGAGGAAGAGATAATACGAAAATTTGGATCTCCGAATTTATACTATCTTGATCATGTGAGTTACAAATTACAACTAGCTATAAACTGTTATGTAGTAATTACATACTCATATCGTTTTTTGGAATTACTCATCAACCAACTTTTTGTTAAGCTATCTCGTATCATTATATAAGAAAAAATAATAGTCAAGGGGGATCTTGTTAGATTCATCTCAATGCAAGGATTTCAAATATCAAATTTTATAATTTTACATATACGCAATTAGAGATATTGATATTAAAAAAAGCGATCGACAAACGTGAAAAATAAAATGGTGCAATTAAAAATACAGAGGAGGTATATTATTTTAGGATATGTTATCACTTTTACACAACAGTAATTAATGACTTATAGTTGGGTTTTCCAATGTGTCCTTAGTACTGATGGAAAGAGGATATAAAGAACACAACTACTATAAATTACTTCTTTCGTTCTTTTATAATTGCAACCCTTGTTGATCATAGTATTTTTCCTAATATATATATAAGTACGACATAAATGTTAGCATGCTGGAATACATTTCTAGATTAGTATTTTTTTAAATATATTTTATTATAAAAGTGTGTTAATTAATTTTATTTTCAAGGGCCACTGAGAATGTAATTCTTGATATTCCCTGTAAAAAATGTCATTTTTGTCGAAAGGAATATATATTGTCCCAAATGTGAAGTTTATATTTATGTATATTGAAGGAAACATTTTAAATGTTCCAATTGTTATGCTCAGTTTGTTGTACTTATATATACTAGTAAATTATGCACGTGATGCGTGCTGGTTTTTTTTTTCCAAACTTAAATTTTAACATTTTTGGGCATAAATAGGGGTAAAATTTGAACATTAAACATTTTTTGTGCTATATTTCGTATGTTAAGCCTTTATCACTTAAACCTTATTTTATTAATTTTTTTTAACTTATTCTTTCTTTCTGGTCTTTAAGATTAAACTTGATGAACGATAAAAGAATGTTAAGTTGATTTATTTAGGATTTCTTATATATGTTGTATCACAGTCTTCTGTGTTAAATAAATCATTTCACTTTGTTAATTGATTGAATTTTCCGTTTTGATGTAATACTTGATTGGTGTAATATCTTTTTTACTTTTTTCAGCATAAATGTACTAAATCTTATAGTCAATGTTTCTTTTTTTGGTGGCTCAATTATAACTTGATTGTCTTTAACATTTAAGTTCATTTTTTTAATGCTATATCTGAGTTTGACTTTGTTTTTTTTCCCTTTTTTGATAGTAGTTGATTTAATAATGGGTAATTAAGTAAATTTATAGAGGGACACCATAGCTCCCCCTTCCCTTATATAATAGAGATTAAGAAAAACTTGTTTAAATCATACGAGAAGATAACATATCTGACTATACTAGAAGTACTCAAGTCATTAATGATAACCAAATAACGACGGATTCACCCATCGCGGATGCCTTTTGTGACAGGTTAACGACAAAATTTTGCATCAATGACGGCCCCCTTTTATGACTGGTTCGAGAGTAGAAATCCCGTCACTATTGGTCTTTAGCGGGTTTCCTGTCGTTAATGATGCAATTTATTGTAGTGATATAATGTCGGACAAAACCATAAACATTGGGACCAGACTAGATGCTACGTACGTTAATCTTTTTGTATTTTCTTGATTTACCCCTGGGCTTATTCACTTATTTGAACATTAATATCTCAAAGCACATATTTATAGAAATTATAAAATATTGATATCTTTAATTTATACATTGATAAGAATATAATAAGATCCATATCTTAATATGTTTAATATTATTTGTTACTGATAAAAAAATGGTCGAAGTAACTTTTGACTCTAAATTAGCAAATGGATACACTACTAAAAAATGGATATGGAGTACAACTTATCATCAGCAACATTACTATCAATGTTTTTATTACTATTACTAAAAGACGAGATATTCATACTAAGCAAACTTGAGAAGACTAAATCTTATAGATATTAAACCATAACGCATCATTTTAGTTGAAGATAATAGGCCCTTGATTGGAAAACAAAGTTGTATTGCTTTTTTAGGGGGAAACTAGATTGTATTGCTATAAAAAAAATGAAATTTTCTAAATTTGTATTAACAGTAACTTTTATTTATTAACAATGGGTAAGATAAATTCGTTGACTTAGGGTCCCAAACATCTTATCTCAAATCCCTAGTTCATGGAAGATGAGGTAGCTCCCAACTGAGCTATTCAGCGACCTTTTCTATTACTAATGAGTAGTGACTTGATGTTGGAATTTACCTGATAAAGATCAGCATATGTAATATCAGGGTGTCTGCGCTTTACCGGTTCTGCAAAAAAGACAAAGAGAGAGTTCATTCATCATACACCCGATTGTATTATGTGCATGATACACCCAAGACTAATTTATACTCATTTGCTTATTTGGTACTCTCCTTATTAATATAGTACATTTTGCTTATTTAGATGATTTTAAATGAGCAATGAGAAGAAAAAAATTAATTCTTGATGAAATAAAAGCTATCCGAATACACTTGCTATGATTATTAACTAGTGAGTGTCCCGGGCGATGCCCCGGTTTGTTACTTTTCATAACTTTTTATCAAGTGATGTAAAATTGACGTAATGACATGATAAATGATTGCATAATTTTTGAAAAATAAACCCTTGAAGTTTGGGATGAAAGCAACAGCTTAACTTTATACAAGGAATTGGAGTAAGAGTTTATGTCTCTAATAGTCTTGTTATTATCATAAAAAGGTTATGTATCTAACTACTTGTGCAAGTCTTTTAATGAGGTATAATTATAAGACCTTATGATATTTTATTTTGAAATACTAAACAATGGTGTAATATTGGATTAATGGTTAAGATTTCAATTTTCCTTTCAAAGGTCATGTGTTCGATACCTAATAACTACACAACATTCTTTTTTCAATTGAGGGTTTGGCTTGAAAATAAAGCATTTGCATTAGAGCTTTAGAGGAGAATGCCACGTGGCACACAAACTTTCTTATGTACACCTTTTAATATATTAGTATAGATTTTGCATGTATCGTACTATCGTAATTACTCAAAAACTCCCGTCAAATAATTTGCATGTGTGTAACAAAATAGATAATTAGATAATCTCACCACAAAGTTTAATAGCGTTTTCCATGCCCTTGTTGACGGGACGGTTCAACTCTTGAGTAAATCTAACTGAACCATTTGCACCCCCGCGCTTTGCTCTTGCATCGTAGTTTCCTGCATCATGAAATCTACAATACCCACGCCACACTACTAAATGTTATTATGATCATTATTTGCAAATAATTCTGTCCACACTATATCATATGATTTGAACTACACTACGGTAAGATTATTTGATATATTCATCATTACAAACAAACCACTTATTCTAGCCTTTTTAAAACAATACTACTTCCCTCAAAATACCACACTTATCATCAAGTATAAATCTCAACTGATTACTGAATACTACTAGCTAACACTCCAAAAAAAAAAATTAAACACCATAAGTAAGTTTATACTCTATCTGTTTAAAAAGATGCTTCATTTTAACTTGCACACTTGTCAATGCACAACTTTGACCATTATGATCTCTAATTATCTAATACTATAATGTTATAAAAATTTATCTCTTGAAAATATACAACGAGACAAATTAACAACATCATGTATGCTAACATTGTGTTTTATAAATGTGTAGAAAGATATGGTCCAAGTACAGTATGTGAATAGTGCAAAAGTCAAAATTGAACATTTATTAAAAAAACAGATGGAGTATTATAAACTCGTACACGCATGATGCAATTTAGGCCGGAGTTGACTTGACAATAACAAGTTAACAAGTTTGTCCATTAATAAATTAAACCTCCTATTCCTGTTTCCCATGCCAATCAATCCCTTGCTATAGGCCACGAGTAGAAGATGATAATCAAATCCTCTCCTTCCCAATTCTCATTTAAATGAATTGACATATGATGCATGATAGGAAATGAATTGGAAGATATTATACCCGATTATAAATTATAGTTACAATTTTCGAGTCCGATGGACGATAAGAAGATTTATTTTTAGAGATGAAGTGAAGAAAATTGTTGTTAAAGACAAAGAGGGAGAAATATTACGATAAGCGGAGGAGAATAGGAGCTGCGTTCTTATTGTTTTGGATGACAGAACGGAGGTCTCTACGAGCAGCCTCAATGACCCTGCAATAGTTTTCGTTCACCACTGGCACTCTCCCCATCTTTGCCTTAGATCAATCACAATCCAAAACACTGGTTCAAGTTTTTTGAATTCTTGCGTAATTATAATATTTGGCTCACTCCTTTGCTTAATTATATAGGCAAGGGGATATTATTTTTTAATAATTACACCATGTGGAATTTAGTTGGAGAGTGGTGTCCAAATATGCTACTTTCAAAAAGAGTATTCATCTGTTAAGAAAGCAAAGATTCTAAGATAAAGTTAATTTAAATCCTGGGTGGTATTACCAATTAACCAAATTCTTTTCAACCAATCAAGAAATATTAAAAGTTATTTTCAATTTTCATGAATTCCCAAAACCCTCTATTTATCCAGGGTTGTGAGAGAACTTGTATTGCCACGCAAAGTGCAATGGTTGTATCTTAGACAATTTTCGTTTGATGCTAATGGAAAATCTTTTAGACATAAAAGTAAAAACACTTACAAGTTTAGTGAAAGCCTAGCTAATTCCTGAAGAATCACAATTGAGTATCTAATCTAATGCGATCAATAGCTTTAGCTTTAGCCTATTCTTAACAATCATATCAATCGTTTTAAAATTAAGCAAAAAAATAAAAATATCTCCTCCTCCATTTAACATTTGCGAAAAAGCATCTGCTCAGGGATATGCTATTTACTTCAAATATCAAATTGAATCAATTAATGAGAAAAATTGAATATCGGAATAAACTCTACAACTATAGACAATGTGTTGATGCCTGAAGCTTGCTTTAAAAATATCATTTATCATCTTATAGAAGATAGTTGATTTCACCATATATCATGTACCTGTGCTTTAAAAGAGTAATTTTTACAAAATTAACATATTCCAATGTCATCATAGAAAAGCAAAATAGAAGCAGTTCCATCTCTCTTGTTGTAAATAGCTTGCAGCACCTTCAAATTAAATCGTCGCACTCATGAATGTCATTTTGGAAACAAATCGACTCGCCTGCTCGATGTGAAAAAGTGAAGCAGCAACTTCCGCCACTTCCGCCACTTCAACTAGCAAATTACGCGTCTCTAGATCTATTGATACCTGATAACATCTTTTGACGCTGAAAATATTCGGAGATGGTGGACGTTTTAAGTTACTTTCAACTTTCTCAAATCAGAAATAAGCATACAAGAATATCATTCTCTATACAGAATTCTGCGTGCTTTGAACGCATCGGAATAACTGTAACATCAATTACTATTGTAGTTATCCTGATGGAGATATATATTACAGCATCACTAGCTGAAATTCACCGTTGTTCGCCTCGATTTAGTTGTTACAAATGTTGGTTACTCCCTCGTTCTATAATATAGTGTTGTTTCTCATTTATCAAGGGAATATAGAAAGTGAAAAAAGGTCAATTGACCAAATTGGTAAACAAAAAACTAACCCTCAACGATAATTTGGTAAAAGAACTTCTTCTGGCGAGGCGGCGACAAATTGGTAATTAAAATGAGCTTCGGTGACAAATTGGTAAATAAAATAAATTCTGACAACATTTATGCCATTTTTCTATGATTTTCCAATTTGATCAACATTCAACGTATTACATTCCTTTTATTTTGATTTTTCATGTTTTTATCTAGTTAACTCTCCATTTCCCTACACATTTATTTACCTAAATCGAAATAAAATCATGTAAAGTTCACGAGTTCGTTGCCAAATCGGAAAATTATAGAAAAATTGGCCTAAATGTCGCTGGAGCTCATTTTGTTTACCAAATTGTCACCAGAGCAAGTTTTTTACCAAACTGTCAATTGTCATTTTAGTTAATTTTAATATAAAAAAAATCTATGGCTAAAAATAATTAAAATCACATTGAACTTACAAAATTATTATGCATAGCAGCAATTTTCTTTTTTTTTTTTTTTTTTTTGAGAACGGGAAAACGTACAAACAAAGGAAGGGAACCTAAAAAGACATAAAGAGAAATAGAGAGGAGCGACAACGTTTAGCCAAATCATGTGCTGGAGCGACATTATCCCTGTGGACCTTGATGATCTGGCACCAATCAAACCGGGTAGCAAGAGAGCGAATGGTAGAAATAGTGTGATGGATCGAAATATCTCGCATTTTAGAAGATTGAAGAAGAGTAACTAACATACTCGAATCAAGTCGTATTCTGAGTCGAGTGAACGATCTAGTAGTAGCCCAAGTGAGCGCAAGGAGACATAATATAGCCTCCGTATGAAGAGCTGAACAAGCAATGAAACGCTGAGCATGACTGTTGTAATTTGGCATACCAGGTGCATCAGCTACCCAAGCGGCAGCACCATGGAGTGTATTCTTCACCCATGAGCCATCTATACACATATTAAGTTTGGGTGTGCTATGCTTCTGACGACCAATATTGGCATAGAAAAAAACCAGGGGCCGGCCCTCCTTCCAGAGCATGCTGCCTATCAGCCCTCACATCCTGGGTGAACACTAGATGTTGCTGCTTACTCCTCTCGATATGTTGCTGAAGAACCTCCACGGTTGCACGAGTCCTTCGGAAGATCTGCTCATTACGAGTTATCCATATAGCCCAAAGCGTACCAATGTAATCACGCACATGGGGACTGTTCACTCCACCCTCATTCATGAAGCAAAAAATGCATTGCATGAGCCGATCCGTAAAGGTAGTGTGACTAGAAGCGATATCTAGGCGCAGTATATCAGTAATGGCACAGGCTTCTAGAGCAAGAGGACAATCCCTAAATAGATGATGAAGAGATTCGGCGGCCCCCAAGCAAATCGGGCAACTATCCGAATCAGATAATTGACGTTAAAATAAATTGGTCGAAGTCGCAAGACTATTGTGCCAAAGTTTCCAAAGAAATATTTTCCATTTTGGCATGATGTTCAATCTCCAAATTATGCGAAAGAAACGCATATGAGATTGAGTTGTCATGCTGCAGATATCGTTTTGCTGATGCTTGATAAGACAAGCGTAGGATGATTTAGTAGAGTACTCACCAGGTTTTGTAAGCGGCCAATAGGGGTGAAAGTTCGGTGTACGGTTTGGATTAGGGCCTAATCCAATCCGATCCGAACAAAATTTGGATTTTAATTTTCCAATCTGAATCCAAACCAATTAGAGTTTGAATCCGATCCGATCCAATCGGAATTTTCATACTCTAGATTGGATCCGATCCGAAAATCCGATTTTTAAAAGCTCTAGCTTTTCGATGAAATAAATTAAGCACAACTGCAGCCTAGTAGATTTAGGAAATGAGGAATTAAGTGCGGTTAGGGTTTTAGGGGAAGGGTTGAAGTGCTACGCCTACTAGGCTATGGACTAGGCTTTTTCAAAAAAAAAAAAAAAATCAGATAATACAATCCAATATAACTGAATAGTAATATGCCATGAATTACTATTCGGTTATATTGGATTTTTGGATCCAATTACCCTCAATCCAATCCGATCCGAAAATCCAATTTTTTCAAAAAATCTCAATCCGAATCCAATCCGAACAAAGTTCGAATCCGATCCGAATTACTAATTCGAATTGGATTGGATTGGATTTTGGATTTTATCCGAATAACTTTCACCCCTAGCGGCCAATATAAGGTATCCTCTGTATTAGTATCAGTGGGGAGTTCCAGACCCAAAATTTAGCGAGCACTAGACGGGACAAAAAGACTTCGAACTTTCATTGAATCCCAATTTGCACCATTAGGGGAGTTAAGATCAGAAACCTTAAGCCGCCACAATAAGAGGAACTTCATCTTTCATGATTGGGATCTGCCTATTTACCCATTTATTTTTTGTGGCCCAAATGTGACTCCCACTCCCAACTTTTCCAGGCACACTGCTGTTGTAGAATATGATGCGCTCTTAAAATCCCGCGCGCACCCCAAGAGGAATTCGGCCGTCGAATAAACCCTTCATTAGTATTATAGACTCGAGATAGCAATAATTGCGGATTCTGGTGAATATGCCATGCCTTCCGCATTAATAAAGCATCGTTAAAAGTGCCCACACTTCGTAGACCAAGACCCCCAAGGCCCTTTGGGAGATGCATAACCTCCCTTTTCCTCCAGTGGATCCCCCGATTTTGCGTACCAGACCAGAAACACCCGGCGAGCATTCCATCAAGTTTATTAATAATGGTTTAGGGAATGCGGAACACTGCTAACTGGTGCATTATAGTGCCGATAAGAATAGAGTTGATGATGATCATCTTTGTTGACTGAGATAATGAACGATGACGCTATTGCGAAATTTTTGTAGAGACCTTGTCAAGGAGTGGCGTAAAATGCTGAATCTTTGAATCTTGAATATCCACATGGATACCCAGGTACGTACCTAGAGAAGAATGAGACTCCATCCGGAGGATTTTCTTATAAACTTGCTGGTGATGGGGTGAAATATTAGGGCTAAATTTGACAAAAGATTTTTGCAGATTCAACATTTGCCCTGAAATGCCGCAAAATCGCTCTATCATAGCTTTAATATTAGTGCAGGCCGCCTCTGAGGCTCTGAAGAAGAATTGGGAATCATCTGCAAAGAAGAGATGAGAAATAGTTGGCCCTCTTTGACAAGAACGAATACCCTGAAACTGCTTGATGTCGACACCCAGAGATGTCATTCGAGACAGAATGTCCATGAAGAACAAGAATAAATAGGGAGAAAGAGGATCACCCTGTCGCAATCCACATTTAGGAGCAGAAGGCTCTGTGACTTTGCCATTGATGAGTATTCGATAAGCAACTGTGGAGATGCACTGGTGGATCATATGAATCCATTTAGCTGTGAGCCATATGCAGTGAGGATTTTGAGTATAGATAGCCAACTCACCCGATCATAGGCTTTATTCATATCTAGCTTAAGAGCAGCTAGTTGTCTCATTCCTGAACGTTGCTTGTTGATGATGTGAATTAATTCATGAGAAATGAGAATATTGTCTCCCATTTGCAGACCGGGAACAAAAGCATTATGATAATCCTCAATTATTTTGGGGAGTAAAGGTTTCATCCTATTGACCATACATTTAGAAACACATTTATAAATGACATTGCATAGGCTAATAGGACGAAGATGAGATACCTCCTCCGGAGAGTCCACTTTGGGAATAAGCACCAAGAGAGATCTGTTCCATTCTTTCAGGAGATGACCTGTTGAGAAAAACCGATTAACAGCCTGAATAAAATGCACCCCAAGGCAGACCAGTAAGCTTTAAAAAATTCCGAAGGAAATCCGTCTAGCCTTGGAGATTTATCGTTCGCAATATCAAACATAGCTTCCTGAATATCCTTATCCAAGAAAGGTTGCAATAAAGTTGCGGCATCTTCCACTGAAATAGCGGGAACGTGTAATTCTTGTAAAACTAAAATAATATTTTCTGCATGGCTTTGATAATTCTGCAACTCTGGAGCAGAAGGTGTGAAAATAGTTTTAAAGTGATCCATGATGAGAGTAACAATTTCCTGTTGATCATCAATCCAGTTACCATTTGCATCCTGAAGCATATAAACTTGGTTGCGACGCTTTCAATGTTTGATTCTATTGAACATAAAGGAAGATGGAAGCTCGCCAAGTCGAATATTTTGATCTTTTATCCTTTGTCTCCAATAAGCATAAGCCATAGAAGCTTCATCCACTAGAGCTCGTCTGCGTGTCCCATAAAGAATGCCCTGAGAAATAGTATCCACACTTGCACCCACATCCTGGAGTTGCGACATGATGGTGGACCAATCTATACCCCAAAAAAGTTTTTTATCCAGACACCAAGCCCTTAGACGATCTCGAAGAATATGCAATTTCCGAGAAAGGATATACATGTCTGACCCTGCAATTTGTAAACCCCGTGTTGCATGAACTATGACCTTAACTTCAAGCCGATGTAAGCACCAACTCTCGATATGATATGGCCTACGATTTGAAAACAGTGGAGGCTCCGTATGCAGAAGAATCGGAGCATGATCAGAGACCGTAATTGGAAAGTTTCGAATCACTGTATTAGGAAATTCCTCAAGCCAATCTGGAGAAGCATAAGGTCGATCTAATCGTTCCATGATTAAATCATTATTTGCCCGGTTGTTTGCCCAAGTGAATCTCGGACCACAGAAGGGAATATCTTGCAGATTAAGTGAATGCTTCCAGTTCACAATATCTTCCAAACCCCTGATTAAGCTGGATCCCCCCAATTTATCGCTAAATTTCTCAACTTGATTTATATCACCTATAATTAGGAAGTTTTGATGGTGTTGGAGTAGACTCTGAAGCTCGCTCCACAGGCTTGAGCGATGTTGATGTTGCGACTCGCCATACAAGAATAGCAGATGCCTTATTTTTCCATTTCTAGTAGATATTTTACAAAAGATAATTTGCCTAGTGCTACATATAACATCAACGTCAAAGGGACCCCAACAAAAAAGTCCAAGACCACCCCTAGACTCCTGGGCATCTACACCACAAACGAAACGAGGATTAGTACTAGGAAAAACATTTTGTACATAAGCAACACTAGATTTAGTTTCCTGCAGGAACAAAAAACATGGAGAGTGTTGAGACAAAAGCCAAAATATATAAGGAACTGTCGGATTATCACTGGCATTTAATCCTCGACGGTTCCAGGAGAGGATATCCATCACTCCAATGAAGGCTGATTTGGATCAGCCGCATCCCTTTCCATATTGTTGTCGTTGGATGAACTTGTTTGAGAGAGCTTCCTGCTGCGTTTCAAAGACCATGGACTGTGATCAGTCGGTGCAGAATTAGTTGCAGGCCTTTTCTTTCTGGCAGTGGAACCATTATTCATCGAGCTTGAAGAGGCAGAGACATTTGTAGGAGGCCGAAATCGTTTCCTAGGTCGCCGCATAACATCTTAAGCCAACACAATGGGACTACCTCTGCCATAGGCCGGGGACCCCATACCTGAGGAACTCAGTTTTTCTGAAGATAAGTGTATTGAAGACCCTGTACTTGGAGTAGAAGGGTGCTAGTGAAAGGAGTGTGTACTTGATGCGACTGTGATCCGTGGCTGACTATACTTGCAATGGCCTAAAACATTTCGATCCAAGATAGGAGCACTTGCCGCTGAATGCTGTTGGCAGCCATGGTGAAGAAGGTGGGTGGAGCACTCACCAGGCTCAAAAGTAAACCCTCTACTAACACCCGGAGTAGGAACATCCTGATCTCCTTCCCGCCAGTTTGGACCTTGCACCAGACAAGCATTACCTGGCTGACTTATAAGTGATCGCTGGAAAGCACTAGGGTGAAAGGTATGAAGCGAATCAGAAGGCCTGCTGGACCGTTGCACGGGAGGATTCGTGTGCAGAGCTTGTAACTATCTACATCCCCTAATGCATGTATAAAATGTGGTGTAACTTCCCTAACATTGGCATAAGAGTGGCAAGGTGAGGATGATTCACTGAGCGTAGTTTCACTTGAATCCGATCCGCTTGAATCAGATCCATGCATGTCATTCCTATCCTCATTCACAAAAATATGGGGATTCTCATCCTGCTCAAAGTTAGTCTCAGGCACAGGTGGATCATCATCACAATTAGCATAAGAAAGTAAATCAACACGAGTGTTACGAAACTGAAACCGATCAGGAAGTCCCTCAATCATATTAGTATACAAAGGTTGAGAACTGTGACCATCGAAATAGCCAAACCATTGGTGGCTAATTGGCTAAGATGAGACAAAAAGCGGCTTCGAGCTTTAAACATATTATCGTGGCAATGACTTGTATAGTGATCCACCAAGCCACATTTCTTACAGAATTTAAAACACCTTCATATCGAAAGAAAACCCATACCTGGGAGGAAGAAGTGGAGACAAAACAACCTGGAATTAAGGGACGAGATAGATCAACCAACACTTGGGCTCGAAGGTCCGATCCCGATATATCAGATTCAATATGAAGAATGTGTCCCACTGGACTTAGGCCTTGAACGCCCCACTCCACATTCAAATGACTTAAAGGGAGCCCAACAACCCTAACCCAGAGCTGAGCAAAGTCAAAATTGAGAGAGGTAAGCACCAAGTCACCAAACCCTCGACATAATCTGATTATGTGACCATCTATAATAGCAGTATGTTGTTGGAGCAAAGCTTGAGCATCTTCAGAACAGGAACATAAAAAGATGAAATAGGTGCCTAACTTACGAATTTGAATAGGAGCTCGGCACACCTACCTTTGTGAGACCATATTCTGCACTACCTCTTGTGAGGGAGGATGTCCGGCAAACCTACCTATGACTGCCAAGTCCCAGTTGATAGGAGAACCTGTTTGTGAAGCCAAGGGAGGGGGGATTAACAGGCCCACTCTGTGGTTAAAGTAGCTGGGAGGTTGAGTAGAGTTTAGGTTTGTCATATTTTCCTTTTGTGGTTTTTAAAGAGTATGAAAGGATGATAATACTACAACAAGGAAATAAATCACAAACTACTTAGAAGATGATACTGATTAAAAGGAAACACATATGCTTAAGCCAGAGACAAAGAAGAGCAGCGCTCGAGAATCGAGAAACAAACCGAGTACTCTAGGAACCTTGCATGAAACCGGTTGACCCAACCGACTTCGATCTTCGTTTTTATGGAACTCAGTTGTGTGAAATTTCTTCAATACCACACGGACGTATGTTTCACCGCCTCAAATGAAAAACGAAGAAAGTTGATGAAATAATTTTGCTGTTGTGAGTTTTAGTTATGTACTAGACCTAATCTTAACCTCCTCAAACGAAAAACGAAGAAGTTTGACGAAAGATCTTCGCTTTTGTGAATTTGAGTTGACTGAAAATTTCCCAGCTACCACACCTACATGCTAGCCACCTGGGATAAGTATATGGTGGAATGAAAATGGTGGGAGTAGATTTGCATGAAGCTACAGAGGATGTCAGTGAAAGAAAAATGGCGCCTTGGTGTTGAGACCTCGCGTCTCAGTTGGGTTACTCTCAAAATGAGAGAAAATACTCTAGAAACCCTAGAGAGAGAAGTACTTTTACGTGTTTATAGTAATTTTCTTTACACATATCTTTACCCTTCTTACTTCATTAATTTTCTTTTCTAATATAACCAACAACAATACCTATATAGGTTAGATACTACTACATTCTAAAATCATATGGCAATGGGAGAAGTGCCTACTTATGTTATAAACTAAAAACAATTTACTCTAACTTTCAGTTTGGGGAAATTGCCCAGACTTGTACCTAACTATACATGTAAATGTATCTTTCTTTTTGTTAGCATGCATTAGAAGTAAGAATTAGTTACATCAAATAATAAGTATGTGGCAAGCATGATGGACCAACATAATATGTTCATCACGATCCAATAGCGTAAAATCATCATGCATGCAGCTTAAGTTCCCTAACCTCTTCGTGCATAAACAGAGATATATCCTCCTCAACTACAGCACACCACAACACACTTACTATCAAACTTACTACATAACAAGTTTCATCGACTTCCTAAGCTAAGAAAATGGCTCAGGCAATCGCTAAGGTGCGGAGTTGCTAATTTGATAGTCTTTCACTTTCTCTATGCATCCTTCATAATCTATGTACCCATTCCTGATAATGTCATTAAATAAATATTGGTCCTTATTATTAATGTGTATCTTAAATTTATGTTGTGGCAGGACCAAATTCTTGTCAAGTACGGGCCTTATGGTTTACAATTGCCAGAAAACTACTGCATGGTACTCCAAGAAGGTGAACACATCAAAGAAGTAATCATAAGGCACGGATACATTGTCGACGCCCTTGGGTTTGTGATATCTAAGCCATGTGGGGGTACATACACCAAAATGTTTGGTGGCAATTGCAGAGACGAGTCCAGGGTTAGTACACAATCATATAATATCCAAGACAATTTTTTGATCTCAAAATTACGTAAAATTTTATTAGTAGGAGGAAGTTTGGAAAATATAAAACAGAAAATAGATTTCATTTCATTTCATAATAAACTTTACAACCTAAATCTTTGAACTTTTCTCTCTGCGGGCAACCAGTTTTGCTGGGCGCCATGGGATGACCCAAAAGGTCGAAGAATTCAAAGAGCTAGAGCTTGAAGATGAAGTCTGGTGGTCCGATGTCTGCTGATGCTAGGAAAACTCGCTCTATGGATGAAGTTTTGGGAGTGGGAAATCTCGCAATTCCTTACCCTGTTTCGTTGGTGGAAGAGGGTGAGATTTTATCGCCTAATTCTTCTTTAATTGATTTGCAAAAACAATCTGTAGAGAAGCATTTGTTTTCTGAATGGTTAACTGTCATTAATAATGGTGCAAAATCTATGCAATCGATTAAGGAAATTGGGAATGGGTCGAAACAAAGGGTCTCTGGTTTTTTTTGACCAATAATGTAAATTTGCAATTGAATGATGATACTAGGGATTGTATGCAATTGAATGATGATAGTGTTGATAATGTGGGTCAATTACCTCCTTCAATTGATGTTAATTGTCATATTCCTGAAATTGGTTGGGATGATATTCAAGATGAAGTGAGTTATTGGGAATCTGCAGTGGTTTGTTATATTTTGGGGGCAAATCCTCCACAACATGTAATTGAGGGGTTCTTGAGAAGAATTTAGGGCAAGAAAGGGATTGATAAAATTGCAGGTATTGGGAATGGGATTTTCATGGTGCGTATGAACTCCATTGATTCGAAGGATAGTATTCTTGGTGAAGATTGGCATTTCTTTGATGGAAAATCGTTGATTGTGCAAGGGTGGCAACCTGATATTGAATAGAATAAACACAATGTGAAAAGAATACCAATCTGGGTGGAGTTACATGGATTAGATTTTAAATATTGGGGAGAAAAAAGTATGAGCAAGATTGTAGGAACAATTGGGAAATACTTGAAGGCTGATTTAGCAACGATGAATATGGAAAAATTGATGTATGCTAAAGTATTGATTGAGGTGGAGATTAATCATTTTTTTCCTGAATTGTTAAATTCAGGAATGAGAAAGAATGTATTATTGAGCAAAAGGTATTCTATACTTGGAAACATGTGATATGTCAACAATGTAAAGGGTATGGTCATTCTCACATTGAGTGTATTAAGAAGCAGCAGAGTAGAAAGAGTAAGAAGATTTGGAGGGTGAAGGAAACTAGAGTGATACCACCTGCTGATGATAAAAGTGCGACTATAGAGATGGTGACTGCACCAATAATAGTTGATACTAGTAGTGGGAAGGTGCAACTGGTGGACCTGCTCTGAGTCAACATGTGACTAAAAAACCAACTCCTATCAAGAATAGATTTGATGTCTTGAACCTGGCTAGTACTGAAAAGCTATTTTATGAGGTGAATGCTGAGGAGATGCAGGGGTTAGAGGCCCCTGAGGGTCATGGATAACAATCTAGTTTGGAATGTCAGGGGGTTAAACAGGATTACCAAGCAACTAGATGTGAAGAGATTTATTTCATTGCATAAAGTTGGTCTGTTTAGCCTCCTGGAGCCTAAGGTAAAGATGTCCAAAATGGGGACTCTTTATCAAAACCTTTGCTCTGGTTGGTGTTTCACTATAAACAATAGTATGGTGGATTCAGGGAGAATTATTGTAGCATGGCTTCCAATTAAGCTCTTTTGATGTGTCAATTGAGTTAATGACTGATCAATTGATACATTATAGGGAAATTCTCATTGGTAACCTTGTAGTATTGGAAATTGTATTTGGTAACCAATCTCATTGGAAATTCTCATTGGTAACCTTGTAGTTAGTAAATTATTACCAGACGTGACATTAATGAGGTAATTGGTTAACTTTTCCGTTAAATGTCATCTTTGAACACACCATCCCTGCACCCCCCACCATCCCCACCCATGCCGGCCCTCACTCCACCCCCCCCCCCACCTCCACCCATGCCGCCCCCACTCCACCCCCCACCCCCGCAACCCCCCCCGCCCCTCTGCGGTTCCCCACCGCATTCTGCGCAGGCCGCCAGCCCCCCACACCACCCTTCGCCTCCCTCCTTAGGCCGTTCTTTGCCCCTCCCCCCCTCTCCTACCCTTCCCCCTTCGCATACCCTCTTTCCCTGCTACCCATCGCCCCTCTCCTACCTTTCCCCCTTTGATCATCACAAAATAATAAAAAGAGTAATATCTAAGTTAGAATCCAAATTCTCTCTTTTAACGAAGGAGCAAGTACCCACCACCAACCCGGAACCAACGCATCGAAACCCTCCATTGTTGATCAAATTCTGAAGAAAATCCAATAACAAATTTCACCCAAATCAAAAAAAACAAACTCCGGATAAAAATCAACAACGGAAAATAGAAAATAAAAAACGGGGTTTTAATCTGCGAAAACCGACCTCGGAATGTGCGCGAAGATGGTGCGGGCCACGAACCGGTTCGGGCTTGGAGAAGAGTGAAGAGCGTGGAATTCGCGCAGAGGTGATGGTAGGATTTCCATTGGAAGAAGGTTTGGTAGGATTGCCATTAATGTCGGGATTAGGGATTAAGGTTGGTGGTGGTGGATCTCGTTTCATTTCCATGGTGAGAGTGGTGTGGGGCTGGCCTGCGGGAATGCGGTGGGGAAGGGAACGCAGTGGGGGGTTGTTGTGGGGGGGTTGCGGGGGTGGGGGTGGTGGGTGAGGGCTGGGCGGGGGTGGGGGTGGGGGTGGGGGTGGGTGAGGGGGTGGCATGGGTGGGGATGGTGGGGGTGCATGGGATGGTGTGTTCAAAGATGACATTTAATGGAAAAGTTAACCAATTACCTCATTAATGTCACGTCTGGTAATAATTTACTAACTACAAGGTTACCAATGAGAATTTCCAATGAGATTGGTTACCAAATATAATTTCCAATACTACAAGGTTACCAATGAGAATTTCCCTACATTATAAGGTGGTACCTAAAATTCATGCAGCTGTATTTATGTGCTCTTTTGTGTATGGAGTGAATGATAAGAATGGTAGGAAATCTTTGTGGCAGTCCCTAAGGATGGTTCATTCTCAAATGCCATGGATAATGATGGGTGATATGAATGTTGTCCTCAATATGGATGAAAGGATTGAATCTTATGTTAGATGGCATGAGATTGAAGACTTTAAGGAATGCATTGAAGCTTGTGAGTTTGACGACATGAAACAAGCTGGTAGGTTCTTTACGTGGACCAATAAACAAGATGGGGAGAATAGAGTTTTCTCTAAGATAGACAGAAAAATGGTGAATGAAGCTTGGAAGAGTCAGTTTGAGGAAGCTCTAGTTACTTATTTACCTGAAGGGGATTATAATCACTAACCTGGATTGGGGAGCATTCAAAAGGAGCAACAGGGGTAGGAAGCCTTTTCGCTTTTTTAACATGTGGGCACAGGCACCAGGGTTTAAAGACACTGTTAGAGTGGCTTGGCAGACTAGTGTTGAGGGATGTTTAATGTACAAAGTTACTCAGAAGCTCAAGATCTTGAAAGGGGAGCTTAAGAAGTTGAATCAAAAGGGTTTCTCTGATGTGCAAGCAATGGCTGCTCAAGCTGAAATTCAGATGATAAAAGTTCAGGAGCAACTTCATGCTTGTCCTAGGGACCTTTGCTTTAGCTACTGAGAAAAGGTTGCTTTGTATTGGAATACGGGAAGGCTCGGTGTGTGTATTTGAGCTTTCTTAGACAAAAAGCTAAAGAGAGGTGGATCGGTTTTGGGATGATAATACCAAAATGTTCCATCAATCAATCGAGCCGGGAGGATGGAAAATAAGATTTATGCCATTCAGGATGGTGTTGGTAACTGGGTGAGTGATGAGAAGAAGGTTAAGGATGCTTTTGTTGAGTTTTATCAAGGGTTATTAGGTACACAGATGCAAAATAGATGTCCTGTTAAGGCTCAAGTGATAGATGAGGGACTGGTGTTGACATATGAGCAACATAATTTACTTTCTTGTAACTTCTCTGCAGATGATGTGAAACAAGCCATGCTGTCTATACCAAATGATAAAGCTCCAGGTTTGGATAGTTATAACAGTTTTTTTTAAGCAAAGCTGGGATATCATTGCGAAGAAGTCACAACCGCCTTGTTCTAGACTTTTTGAGGTCTGGGAAATTCTTAAAATTAGTTAATGTGACTTCTATTACTCTTATTCCCAAGATAAAAAGCCCCACCAATGTGAGTGATTTTAGACCTATCTCTTGCTATTCTGTCTTGTATAAGTCTATTACTAAGCTTCTGTGTACAAAGCTCAAAATTGTTCTCCCTGGCTTAGTTTCTGAGACATAAGGGACTTTTGTTTCTAGTAGAAGTATTCTACATAACATCCTTTTGTGTCAAGATATCATTAAAATGTATAGAGGGAGTCAAAAGCAAAAGTGTTGTTTCTTGAAAATAGATATCCGAAAGTTTATGATACTTGTGAGTTGGGAGTTCCTTGAAGATATGATGTGTGCTTTGAGGTTCCCCAAGAAGTTTGTTCGAGTTGGTCATGCTATGTGTCTCAAGCCCTTCCTTTTCTTTGATGGTTAATGGGGTTCCTACAGGTTTTTTCCAGTCAAAGAGAGGTTTGAGACAGGGTGACCCCATGCCACCTTTTTTTATTTGTACTCTATATGGAGTATTTGTCTAGAGTGATGAAATATATAGGGAAGCAACCTGGGTTTGGCTTTCATCCAAGATGTAAATCACTAGGGATTAATCATCTTTGTTTTGCTGATGATTTAATCCTATTTAGCAGAGGTGACTATAAATCTATCAATATGATTCTTCAAGGTGTGGAGCTCTTTCTTTGCTACTACTGGGTTGAGTGCTAATAAGAACAAATCTGTTTTTTATAGTTGTGGATTGGATCAGCCTGAGGTTAACAGAATATGTGAGAGTTCTGGTTTTGTGCATGGCGGGCTTCCTTTTAAGTATTTGGGGGTCCCCATCTCTACCAAGAAATTACATGCAGCAGATTGTGAGAAGTTAGTTGAAAAAATGGTTATTAGGATTAGAATTTGGAGCACAAGGAACATCTCCTTTGCTGGGAGAAGACAACTTGTGAAAATTGTTCTTTTAAGCATAAGTGTGTATTGGGCCCAGATTTTCTTATTGCCCAAGGCTATGATCAAGCAAATTAATGCTATTTGTAGGGCTTTTCTCTGGACTGGAACATGTAACAGTTCCAAGCCTGGTTATGTGAGTTGGAAGGAGGTTTGTAAACCAAAGAGCCATGGAGGGTTAGGCTTTAGAAATTTGTCTATTTGGAATGCAGCCATGGTTGGCAAGTTGCTCTGAAGGCTGATAACCTGTGGGTTAAATGGATACACACTTTGTATATTAAGAACCAAAGCTGGAGCAATTTTAATGCTCCAAGTTCAGCTAGCTGGGCAATTAATTACATTTGTAAAGCAAGAGATGACATTGTGAGGAAAGCAGGGGCTAGTTGGCTCATTCAACCAACTTACAGCACTGCTAAAGTGTACAAAAGCATGATTGATGGTGGTGAGAGAACTCAATGGAGTAAAGCTTTATGGGATCATCATAATGTTCCTAAGCACACATTTATTAGTTGGTTAGCTATTCTGAGAATACTACAGACTAGAGATAGATTGCATCACCTTGGGATTGCTACAACTGATCAATGTATTATATGTGGTAGCTGCAGAGAAACACATGATCACTTATTTTTTAAATGTGCCTATAGCACACAATGTTTGGCAAAATTGTAAGTGTGGCTTGGCATTACTGCAATTACAGGAAACTACATTCAGTTGCTCAGATGGATCAAGAGAAGATATAGGGGCAGCAAGTTCAGGAAGATGGTGCTGGTTGCTAGCACTATTATAGCAGCAATACACTAGATATGGAAGGAAAGGAATAATGGCTTGTGGAATATGCAAGTGCAATCCGTAAACAGGAGTGTACAAGAAGTTAAATATATTGTACAAGGCTAGAATGTCTAGTAGAATTTCTAAGAAGGTGAATACCATTGATTGTCAATGGTTTGATGCTTTGTAAGGATGTTAGTTGTTGTTGTTTTGGCTGTTCATAGCCTAGGTTGTATCAGTTGAACTTAATACAAAAATTACTTACCAAAAAAAAAAAAATAGATTTCATCGGTATATACTCATAATAGGATGATTAGCAATACATATATAATCATTTTTCTTGTAACTGCAAAACAAAATCCCATTTTCTTTGTGTTTCAACATTACTAATAGTACTTTTCCCTTTTTTCATACTTTCCGTGCATTTATATAGATTGTGCTCAAGTGTGGTGAATTCATCACACAAATTTCTAGAACATACGGAAAGTATAAGTACCAAAATAATCACTGTCTTATTGGTACACTCAAGATACACACCAACTTATGCCCATCGGGATATGGACGGTGGACCATATGAAAAAGGATGTGGTGTTGAGTGTGTACGTAGTTTCTCTTCTCCAATCCCAACTAAGGGTCCTATTGTTGGATTTTTCGGAAGGCACAACAACTACCTTGAGTCCCTTTGGAATATTCGTTAAAGAGGTAAAGCCTAATTACCTTTTTTGAATTTAGACAGTATTGTTTTCAGTACCCTATATCTTTAGGAGAAAGATTTTCTAAGATGCCAATATAATTTTAGTTAAGGCTACACTATCCTAGCTTGGCACCTAACAACAAGTTTCTCTTTGAATAACCTAACCTTATTGCTAATGCTTTTATTTCTTATTCTTATGAATTCGGGGGTTGCTCATGCGCTTAAGTATGCAATTGAAGTCTTTGCTTATGAGTGTTGCTGAATAAATAAGGTGCTTCAACGATGACCTAAGTCCGTTTCCTAGAAGCCACTTGGCATATGTGTACTACAAGTGCCCTTTTAAGTGTGATTTGTAATCGGTAACTTTTTTTTTTTTTTGAAATTAAATTTGTAATCAGTAACTTGAGTGAGCACTCGTATTGTTGTATTTGAATTTCATGTGAGTCCTTTTATAAATTATCTTTTTCCTATTTTATCTTGGCCGCCTTCTATATTTTTTATTTTTTTTTTCGCTTAAAACATATCAAACAAAGGGAGCAAAGTTTTATTTTCTTCCGGAAACAAAGTATAGAATGCGAACCATCCATTGCCAGCTAAAGTTTGAGGATAGAAATTCTTATTAGAGAACCCATCAAATTTATACTTCCTCTGTTTCGTATTAGATGCTACTATGCTACACTTTCAAAATTGCAAACTCCAAACCAATTTATAGAGAGGAGAGAGATGGAGAGAAAGAAAAGTGGAGACCCACGTAATAGGAGAGAGATAAAGATGATTTATTTCCCAAAAAAGAAAGTGTAGCATCTATTTTGAAACACCCCATTATAGAAAGTGTAGCATCTAATATGAAACGAAGGAAGTACATTCCAAAGCATACTTTCAAATCTTGTTTAACCTAAAATTTACTAAATACTTTCAACTCTTGTTTAACCTAAAATTTACTGAATTTGAAATTACTTAATTTTATTAATTTAAGGTGAAAAGATCACAACCTTTTTTTTTATCACAACCTTAATAAGGAAGTGCGCACTCTATAAAAAAAATTCGACGTGCCAATACATTAATTTCTGGATAAATATTCCAATAATTGTCAGTATTTATTACATTACTCCTCTGTTTCAAAATATAACGCGTTTCGAAAATTTGCTTTGACTAGAAATATCTCTTATAATATGACAAATAAAAATTATACAAATTATACCATTAAATTCATGTTGAAAAATACTATAATAATATTATTTTATTATTATTTTTATCAGCATGAATTGAGAGTAATTAATAGTCAAAGTTTGACCTCTAATATTGTACAACATGCCTTATATTTTGAAACGGAAGGAGTACTAATCTGTCCAAATTTAAAACCATGTTTACTTTGTGTAACCATATAAATTTGTCTCCCCATTTTAGTATCCTATAATGACTAGTATCTCTGTTTAATTGGTCCAGATCAGAGAAAGAATGAAGAATCAGCTAAAAATAATTATCCCGAGTCTAATTCCATTTTCGAAGCCCAGCTTCATGTCTAACCCATCTTATAATAATATTATTATTTTTATTTCTTTTATAAAACGAGAGTAATTAACGGTCAAAATTCGACCTGTAATATTGTACGTGTCTTATATTCTCAAACGGAAGGAGTACTAGTCTGTCCAAAATTTAAAACCACATTTGTTTGTGTAGATACATAAATATATCTCCCCATTTTTGTATCTATGATGACTAATACCTTCATTTTATTGGTCTGGATCAAAGAAATATTTTGAAGAATGAGCCTAAAAATAATTATTTCAAGTCCAATTCCATTTTCCAAGCCCAACTTCATTTTAACCTATTTTATAAAAGCCACCTTATAAAACGTTAATTTTATAACTAGTTTTATTAAGCCCACTTTCAACGACCCTTTTAAAAATAGTTTTATAAAAGTCCATTTTCTAAAACTCTTTTTCTTTCCCAATTTAATTAATATCTAAACTTTTTCATAATATCTTTTATAAATATCTTTTGTCAAATTTATTTTTGTCTAAAATATTTTCAAATACTATTTCTCAATTTTTTTCAATAAAAATCTTGTAGAAACCTTGTTAATTTCTCTGCCTTCACACACACATATATATATATAATTTTTTTCATCCAGTTGTGAGGAGGATGGAAAAAAGAAACATAAAGGCACACAAAAATCTATGCATCCACAGATCCACCACCTAAAATTTCTCATTTACACTACAAAATAAAGCCTAATCATAGAAGAAAAATTCCATCTCTAAATGGGTAGAATAGTCTCAAATTGCAATTAGGGACGAATTTGACACGGAAAATAAAACGTACCTATAGGAGGCATCTCAATTTATTTTGTGACGAAGTTTTCGCAACTTTATCTCAAACTTGAGACGAATTATCTTCCATCTCAAATTTGAGACGGATCATATTTCATCTCTAAATCTATGCATACACGGATCCACCACCCAAAATTTCTCATTTACACTACAAAATAAAGCCTAATCATAGACGGAAAATTCCATCTCTAAATGGGTAGAATAGTCTCAAATTGCAATTAGGGGACGAATTTGAGACAGAAAATGGGACGTACTTATAGGAGGCGTCTCAATTTTTTTTTGTGACGAAGTTTTCGCAACTCCATCTCAAACTTGAGACGAATTATCTTCCATCTCAAATTTGAGACGGACCATATTTCATCTCGAATTTGAGACGGAATACTAGTCACAAGTTCTGAAACGAAATCTTTTAGAATACATTTCAAACTTGAGACGGATTTTTTTAGAGTATGTCTCAAATTTGCAATGACTTTTTTTAAAGTACATCTCAAAACTGAGACGATTATTATATAAGCCATCTCAAATTTGAGAAGAAATAATTAAGCATCCGTCTCAAATTAGGAATTTTATTTTATTTTTTAAAATTATATATTCGTAGTAGTCTTACTATAGTACGTAATCATAGTTCATCTTCATATACAATAATATCTCACACTTAGGTCTAATTGACATTTACAAAAAGGGGATGGAAAGTATAGTAGAATTTAACAAAAAGATCAACAATCAGCTGAAGATAATGTACAAGTCTTATACAAAATCTGGTTCCTTAGAGTGTCAAACAAAATCTACTTAGTATCATAACTAACCTGCAATTAAGAAAGCCAGTCAATAGCTACATATGGAAAGCCATAACTCGTGAGAATAAGGGCAATTATGCTGCTCATGTACCACAGTTGTACAGAGTATCACAAAACATTACAATGCAAGTATTTCATATACCAAGTGACAAGAAAACATACTGTGATCCATTCGTGGCTAGACATAAGCCCTTTAGTACTAGGTCTCAACTTACCTACACCACCAGCAAATTAATGAGAAATGATTCAATTTGAGCTTCAGACTTTTCGAAAATGGCGAGAATGAGAAAGAAAGAGAGAATGAAGTGTGTTTCTTGATAGTGTGTGTTTCTTAAGAGAGAAAGGAAAAGTTATTCTTTCGACAATTTTAGATCAATTATCTTTAAAAGAATTTGAGGCGATTGGTCCCAAATTGAAATTTCGTCTCAAATTAGTAACAAAATAAAAAAGTTTGTCTCCAATTAGTAATGGAATAAAAAACTTCATCTCAAATTAGTAACAGAAGGAAAAGTTTGTCTCAAATTAGTAACGAAAACAATATTCTGTCTCAAATTAGTAACTAATAAAAAAGCCCGTCTCAAATTAGTAACGGGAAAAAAATAATTCTTCTCAAATTAGAGACCAAAAAAAATACAATTCCGTCTCTATTCTTGTTTTGAGACAATTTATCTAAAACTCGTCTCAAATTTGAGACATAATTAAAATCCGTCTCAAATTTCGTCACTAATAACACATTGTTTTGTAGTGTTAGCGTCGAAATCAAGTAAAAAAAAATTTATTGGAAATCTGGGCTTCAAATATTTTTTTTTTGGTTAAGTAAGAAAATATTATATTCATCCAAAACCAATATACAACCTAGCCATTTCCTTTGTAAGACGAACCAACTAGGTTGGACCCCCTACACCAAGGAAACCAAAGAATAACTATACATTTGTGCTATAGAATTGCTCTAACCACAACTTGTCACTAATTGACATTTTCTGAGGCTTAACACATTGAATTCTATTCATTACCATCCGTTTAATCTTTTTAACCATGCTACTGACATTCCAAACAGTCATGTTCCACACAGCTTCATCCGTTGCGCATCACAAGAAATAAACAATACCATTATAGACAGCACTAATCACACTCATCCTGAGCTTTGTTCTTCTGTTGTTCTTCATAAAATACATCAGTCTGCAGTAAGACTTCTCCTTTGACTCAATACCAAGCCAGTTTTTTTATATCCTCCTGAATACTGGTAGCATAGGTACATCTAACCAATAGATGTTCATGGCTTTCATACCCTGAGTCACATAACTGACATGGAGCAGCATTCACAACTCCAATTTGCAGGAGCATGTCAGCAGTTCTAAGCTTATGTTGAATCACCAGCCAACGAGATAAACCTATGCTTAGGCACAATTAGCCTATTCCATATGTACTTATCCCAGTACACCTGTTCAGAAGCACCCATCATCAACTTATACATCTTCTTAATGCTGAATTTGTTGATATTAAGCAAATTTTCTGACATGTGAATCTTCATTTCTTCTATAACCTTGCAGATTTGTCTCCAATATCAGTAACTGTTAGTAGGAGGAGTATAACTCCACCAATTCTGGCTTTTGACATACACTTCACTGATCCATTTCACCCAAAGATTATCATGCTTCAGTGTGATGGCCCATACATACTTGGCCAAGGCTGCTTTGTTCCATATGCCAATATTCCTGAACTCAAGCCCATCTTCTTGTCTAGCATGACAAAGATTTTTCCAAGCAACATTTCCAGATTTGTTACTAAACCAAGTTCCACTCCAAAGGAATGCCCTGCATATCTGCTCAATTTCCTTGAAAATACTCTTTGAAATAATAAAACTTGGGCCCAATATATATAAATGCTTAATAAGAATGAATTTATAAGCTGAACCCTCCCTGCATAGGATAGATTCCTGCTACACCAGATTTTAATTTTCACAGTCATTTTCTCTATCAAACTCCTACATTCATCAACATTGATCTTCCTAGCACAAATAGGTACTTCTAGATACTTAAACGGTAACTTGCTGTGGTTAAACCCTGAAGCATCTTTGATCCTCTGAACTTCTTCATTAGTAATGCCATCAGTGTAAAATCAAATAGGAGTGGCAGAAAAGAGTTGATATGCTTGAAGCATAGTATACATTGAAGAGAACTTCCCACTGCATAAAAGGATGATATCATCTGCAAAGGCTAGGTGATTCATTCTAATGTTTTTTCATCTGGGGTGGAATTGAAATCTTGGATGATCTTGTATAGTCTTCATCAATCTGGAGAGGTATTCTATACAAATCACAAAGAGCAAGGTGGAGATGGGATCCCCTTGTCTTAAACCTCTCTTTGAACCAAAAGAACCATGCATGGTTCCATTCACCAAAAGAGTGAATTTAGGAGTTGTTACACAAATCATAACATGCTTGATAAACTGGCTAGGAAACATTAAGCTAACAAGAAGCTTCTCCAAGAATGCCCATTCAAGGGTGTCATAAGCTTTCCTCATGTCAAGCTTTATGATACAGCTAGGCTTAGCATTGCTTCTACCATAGTGTCTCACTAGGTCTTGACAGACCATAATGTTGTGAACAATAAACCTTTCATGAATGATTCTCAGCAATTAGATTAGGTAAAACAATACTAAGTCTATTGAACAATATTTTAGTGATGCACTTGTATATATAATGTATTACAACATGCTATTGGTCTAAATTCCATGACAGAGCTAGGACATGCAACTTTAGGAATAAGTGTTAAAACAGTCACATTGAGCTCCTTAAGAAGCTTTCCAGAATTAAAAAATTCAAGTATAGACTGAGTTACCTCTCTCCAATTATTGCCCAAGCATCTTTAAAGAACTGGGAGCCAAAGCCATCAGGCCCAGGGGCATTGCTTACAGGGATTGAAAATAGAGCAAGCTTCACTTCATCTGCAGTATAAGGCCTTGAAAGAATCTGAATATGCTCAAAAGTAATCATAGGCCCAACATCCATCACTAACTGCTTGACAGATTCTCTATTAGTCATTGTGGTCCCAAGCAACAACTGATAATGATCAAGGAAGGCATCATTAACCTCCTTGACATTATCTTTTCAATTGCTAGCAGCATCATTGATTGCATAAACATTATTTTTAAGCTTTCTTTTCCTGATAGATTGATGAAACAATTGTGTGTTCTCATCACCATCCAAGCACCAGTGTAATTTTTCCTTTTGAGACAAAAAAGATAAATAGGCCTTGTGAGTCTGCCTGTATGCCATAGTAGCCTCTAGCTCTTGTTGTCTAAGCTCCAAATTCAAACCACCCTCCTATAACATAGCTTGACAATTCTTCATTGTCTGATAAGCAGCAACATCCCTTACTTGGATCAGAGTACCCTTCAGTATTCAATTTCTTCAACAAACTTTTTACATTCTAAAGCTTTGCAACTGTTTTAAACATAGGACATCCTCTAACCTCCATGCTCCATCCTTCATTTATAAGATCACAAAATTTTGATGATTCACTCCACATGAAAATATCTCGAAAGGTCTCTTACCAAGGGTAATATCAGGATACACAACAATCATGATAAGACAATGATCAAACCGGCCTTCGGCATGAAGTGAGTGACGGCTTCAGGAACTCGAAAGCTCGAGCATTTCAAGTGAACTGAAAGCATTGCATTGTAATGTTTTGTGATAAGACAACAATCATGATAAGACAATGATCAAACTGGCTCACCTTGTTGCTTGTTATTCCAAGTGAACTGAAAGCCTGAGCATTTCATATCCTGCATCCCACAATTCACTATACACCTCTCGTAACTCCTCATATTCATGTAGCCCGACCACCGATACAATTCTTTCCTCAGTACTAAGCACACAATTAAAATCACCTACAATCATCCATGGCCCATTAACTTCGATCTTTCAACGGTTCAAAATCTTGCCAGGCCAACCTTCTCATATTGGAATCATTAAAACCATACAGGAAAGAGCAAAATAAACTAGTGCTACCACCTTTAGGACAAACCAAACAGTGTATCATTTGGCTTGAAACATGAGTAATGGTAACAGTAAAGCTATTAGGGTCCTAAGTAATCACAACCCTACCACCATTATGATAACTTGAATTAGAGCTAAAACACCACCTAGTAAAAACTCTCTGATAAAGGACCACCATGTTCTGGGCCTTTATCTTTGTTTCAAGGATCCCTACTAAGCCAATTTTATTTAATTGAATAAACCTTCTAACATCATGTTGCTTTTGTTGGTTGTTCAGACCCCTTACATTCCACACCAGCATTCTATCTATCCCCAATAGGAGCCCGGCTAGCTGAGTTAGAATCCTTCTTGCACGATTCCTAACTTCTTGGAATTCATTACCCTGCCTCAACTCATTTCCATCGCCTGCCTGCTGAGTTTGCTCTTTGTTAGTAACTTTAGTTCCCCATATCTGCTTAGCTTTAGGCTTAACACATTCATCCCCATCATTGCCCATGCCTTTGCATTTAGAGCAAACTTTAGGCTTCCATTCATAGAAGACCTCTACCTTAGTAACCACATCTCTCTCATTCACAAAAGATATGCATTCAGGGAATGCCTCGTCAACTTGAACCTCAATCAAAGCTCGAGCATACTGGAGTTTGTCTCTCTTACTCGTAGCTTGGTCAACTTTAATCAACTTACCTACTGGCTTGAGTATTTTCTCTAAATAGGACTCACTCCAATATTTGAAATCCAAATTCAACTGTACCCAAGTAGGTAAAACTTTCAGATTATCTTTATACAAATCAATATCTGCAGTCTAAGGCTTGACAATAAGAGGTTTATTATCAAAGAAAACTGCATTGCCACTCAGAATTTCATCTCGATCTCTTCTCCATAGATTAAAATCTCACTATATAGATTCCTTTATTAGCCAATGCAACCTTGTCAACTCCATAATTCCTCCCCATTTGCCTAATAAATCCCTCAAATACATGAGTAGGAGGGTTCGCTCCCACCACATAGCAATAAATAGCAGAGTTCCAGAAATCAATTTCAAATTGAACATCACTTATATCAATTTTAACCAAATTTTCAGTTCGATTATGTGTAGGAATTTAGATGCTTAATGCGGAAAACGAGTATCACATACTCAAACATCTAACACCAAGATCTTTGCATAAATTAACATGAATCTATAAAGAGTATAGAATATACCTCTTGATGCGTGAATTCCACTTCCACCACAAGCCTTCTAGTGGAGATCCTTTAGAACGTCAATCGTCGTTCCTCTAGTGTTGGTCCACGAACAACCCTTAGATCACCACGTATGCTAGTACGGAAGAGTGAAGAATCCTCTTGCTTTTGAGGTGTATGATGGCCAAATGAATGAGAGAGAGGAGAGTAAAGAAATTCAGATTTTCTTCTCTAAAATAATGTAATGTACACCCTCCTTTGTAACCCCCATATCCTTATATAAGGTGGTTACAAAGAGGTGATTCATGAGGCTTTATTTTGCCTCATAATGTCATAATTATGAGCCTAATAAACTCATGAGTTACAACTCTTCCATCCATCATAAAAACCGCCCATCCCATTTCACAAATGGATTTGGGTAATATCCAAGGGTTGTCACATTGTGTGACCTCATAGGACCCAATACATATTAGTAGTTGGCCTAAATATACTAGCCCAATAAACCGCGGTTAGCTTCTAGCAAAACGTTGCGGTCACCTAATATTATTGAATATATTATCTTTATAATTTTTCCATATACATTTAGTTTGTTACACTTGATCGAGGACAAAATCCTTCAATCTCCCACTTGTCTAAGAACAAGTGTGTAACCTTCAAACTCCTTAAGTCGCTTAATGTATAACTTGATGACATGGTAACATCGTATGTAAACCATACCAACATTCAAGTTGTTTCTTGAAATCCGAGTTTGAACTGTCGAAACAAATTATTAACTCCTTAATCCATTTGAGCACGGCCATGCATTTTCAGTTCTCACTCTTCAAGAGGCCAAGACACCAATCCTAACTCTTAGGAGGACTTTATCCAGTCTTGTATAACCAAAACTCCCACTCAATTCGTAGCAGTTCCGATCACTTGCTTTTATAGCCTCCTTTTTACGGCACGACGTTTTGCGGTGTCAAAAACATACTAATCCTTAAGTAAGAATAGTGTCATACTCATGTCTAAGGAATCCACTAAATATATTAATGAGATTCTCATAAACCTTTTAGAGAACTCCCACTAGGTCTGCCCAACGTGTATCAACTATACACGCCTATGCAAATGACTAGACATCTCTATGTCCCCACAGCCCATGAAACTGCGCTATCAATCAACTTGCAATCTAGTCTATGAAACAGAACCATTTACGTTCAACTTTAATGATTCGAACTAGGGACAAAGGTAAATTATAACTCCTGTTCACTGGATAGGGTTTCATTCGTCAAATCACATATTTGACAATCCTATCAAACGTTATAAAATACTTTGAACGTTTTATTTAATACTAAACCAAGATTAAATAAGAACATAACCTTTTATTGATAAACATAACCAAACATATCACAAGAGTAACTATGACTGTGAACTAATTAAAAGTAAATAGTACACAATCAAAGCCACTCTCCTACATGCTTAAGTCCTATAGCCCTAGTATGACTCTCATGCTTAGGCTGAGGCAATGGTTTAGTCAAAGGATCAGCGACATTGCTATCCGTATGAACTTTGCTAACTATTACATCTTTTCTCTCAACAATTTCTCGAATGAGATGAAACTTCCTAAGTACATGTTTACACCTTTGATGTGATATTGGTTCCTTAGACTGAGCTATGGCACCATTGTTATCACAATGTAAAACAATACCATCTCCAACACTAGGCACTACTCCTAGCTCCAGAATGAACTTCTTCATCCAAACGGCTTCCTTTCTTTGCATCTGCCGCAGCAATGTACTCGGCTTCTGTTGTAGAATCAGCGACAGTACTTTGCTTTGAACTTTTCCAGCTCACTGCCCCTCCATTTAGACAAAAGATGAAACCTGATTGGGATCGGAATTCATCTTTGTCAGTTTGGAAGCTCGCATCTGTGTAACCCTCAACAATTAACTCACTTTCACCTCCATACACTAAGAAATTATCCTTAGTCCTTCGTAAGTACTTTAGGATATTCTTAGCTGCACTCCAGTGTGCGTCACCTGGATTTGATTGGAATCTGCTACACATGCTCAAGGCATATGAAACATCTGGGCGAGTACAAATCATGGAGTACATAATGGACCCTATTGCAGACGCATAAGGAACATTACTCATTCGCTTAATCTCATCAGGTCCAGAAGGACACTGAGTCTTGCTAAGCGAAACACCATGTTGCATGGGTAGAAAACCTCTCTTAGAATTTTCCATATTGAACTTAGTAACGATCTTATCTATATAAGTTCGTTGGCTAAGTCCAATCATCCTCTTAGACCTATCCCTATAGATCTTGATTCCCAAAATGTACTCAGCGTTTCCAAGGTCTTTCATAGAAAAACAACTCTTCAACCATTCCTTGACTGACTCAAGCATGAGAATGTCGTTTCCTATGAGAAGTATGTCATCTACATATAAGACCAAGAAGACTATGTTACTCCCATTTTTCTTCTTGTAAACACAAAACTCTTCTCCGTTTTTGAGAAAACCAAACAGTTTGATTGCTTCATTAAAGCGAAGATTCCAACTTCGGGATGCTTGCTTCAATCCATAAATGGACTTTTGAAGTTTACATACCCTCCTAGGATATTCTGGATCCACAAAACCTTCCGGTTGTGTCATATACACATCCTCTTTCAAGAACCCATTCAAGAAAGCGGTTTTGACATCCATTTGCCAAATCTCATAATCATAAAAGGCAGCAATCGCTAGGAGTATCCGAATGGATTTAAGCATTGCTACTGGTGAAAAGGTTTCGTCATAGTCTATACCATGAACAACCAACCTTGCTTTGTAAACCTGAATGTTACCATCCTTGTCTGTTTTAACTTTGAAAACCCATTTGCATCCAATAGGTGTAACCCCATCGGGCAAATCCATCAAGTCCCATACTTGATTTTCAGACATAGATGTCATTTCGGACCTCATGGCTTCAAGCCATTTTTCGGAGTCTTCACTCATCAAAGCTTGCTTGTAGGTAGTAGGTTCTTCAAATTCTAAGATCATTATCTCAGAACTTTCAGTTAACAAGAAATCAACAAACTTTTTGTTTGGTATTCTTGATCTACTAGTCCTACGAGGGGCTACAACAGGAGAAATTTTCTTCTTAACAATTTGAGAATTTTCGCATGAATTAGATTCGAGTGGGACAGTAGGAGGTTCATGTACATGATGCAAGTCCTCCAACACTTGGTCAGTTATGGGAGAAGATTCCTCTAAAGGAGGAATTACTTCAAGCTCCACAGCTGGCACTTGTGCTTCTGACTCTAACATAGGTTGAACTATGTCCATCACGTTGCTTTTCCTGAACCTCTTCGAGAAAAATATTACTCCCACTTGCCTTTTTGGAAATAAAATCTTTTTCCAAAAAGACACCACGACGAGCAACAAACACTTTGCCCTCAGTCCGATGATAGAAGTAATAGCCCTTGGTCTGTTTGGGATAACCCATAAAGAAACACTTATCTGATTTGGGGGCGAGTTTATCTGAAAGTAAACGTTTTACATAAACCTCACAACCCCAAATACGTAGAAAAGACAAACTTGGAGTTTTTCCACTCCACATCTCATATGGTGTTTTTTCTACTGCCTTTGATGGAGTTCTATTAAGTGTGAAAGTAACAGTTTCGAGAGCATATCCCCAGAAGGAGATGGGAAGATCAGCAAAACTCATCATAGACCGAACCATACCAAGTAGAGTTCGGTTCCTCCTTTCGGATACACCATTCAACTGAGGTGTTCCAGGCGGAGTGAGTTGGGAAAGAATTCCACAACTCTTCAAGTGATCACTAAACTCTTGGCTTAAATATTCACCATCACGATCGGATCGTAGTGCTTTAATTGTTTTGCCAAGCTGGTTTTGGACTTCATTATGGAATTCTTTGAATTTTTCAAACGATTCCGACTTATGCTTCATCAAATAGACATATCCATATCTACTTAAATCATCAGTAAAAGTAATGAAGTACCCAAACCCTCCCCTAGCTTTTGTGCGCATTGGTCCACACACATCAGTATGTATTAGACCCAATAGATCACTGGCCCTTTCACCCTTTCCAGTAAAAGGTGATTTTGTCATTTTACCCATTAAACATGATTCACATACATCAAATGGCTCAAAGTCAAAAGATGTTAGAAGTCCATCTTTATGTAACTTCTGAATGCGTTTCGCGTTTATATGTCCTAAACGACAATGCCACAAGTAAGTAGGATTAGTATCGCTTGATCTATGTTTTTTGCTGTCTATGTTAAGGACATCTTTGTCTAAGTCTAGGAAATATAGACCATTAGACCTTTTAGCAATGGCATAAAACATTGAATTCAAATAAACAGAGAAACAACCTTTCTCAATTGTAAATGAAAACCCTTAATTATCCAAAACAGGAATAGAAATAATGTTTTTGGCAATAGCAGGAACATAATAACAATTATCAAGCTCTAATATTAAACTAGAAGGCAAAGGTAGACTATAAGTCCTAACTGCAATGGCCGTAACCCTTGCGCCATTTCCAACGCGCAGTTCTACCTCCCCTTTAGCCAAGGTTCTACTCCTTCTTAGTCCCTGCACATTCGAAGTAATGTGAGAAACACAACCGGTATCAAATACCCAAGAAGTAGATGTTGCTAAATTAATGTCAATGATATAGATACCTGAAGAAGAAGCCCCGGACTTCTTATCATTCGAATACTTCGGGCGATTACGCCTCCAATGGCCAATTTGACCACAATGGAAGCACTTGGCATTTGCGGCCACCTTTGGCTTTGCCTTTGCCTGTGGCTTATCAGCAGTCTTAGCGGCAACTTGCTTGCCCTTGTCTTGCTTTTTCTTGCCAGCCCATTCCTTTTTAAAACCCTTCCCCTTTTGAACCATAAGAACTTCCTTCTTAGGTGCAACGAGAGATGTTTTGCTCGGCGATCATGAGCATCCCATGTAACTCAAAGAAGGGTTTTCGACGCCCCATTCATATTGAAGTTCAACCTAAAATGGTTGAAGCCTTCATGTAGGGAGTGTAGTATGATGTCGTAGCCAACTCTTGGCTATAAGGAAAGCCCAACCTCTCCATTGCCTCGAAATAACCAATCATTTCAAAGACATGAGTGGCGGCGGCTTGCCTTCGACTAACGCACACTCAAGAATAGCCTTGTGAGTTTCATACCTCTCTATCCGAGCTTGTTGCTTTGAAACATGGTTTTCATTGTCGGATAATCTTGTAGGCATCCAAGCTTGCAAACCTCTTTTGAAGGCTTGGTTCCATAGCCGCAAGCATAAGGCAAGTATCAATTACCGACTTTCTGCAATGGCCTTATGGGCCGCCTTTTCGGCTTCAGTAGAGGTGGTCGTTAAAATCGGGATCGGGGTTTCAAGAACATCCTATCGACCTTCGGATCTAAGAACAATTCTCAGATTCCTTTCCCAATCAAGGAAGTTGTTCCCGTTCAACTTATCCTTTTCAAGGATTGAACGTAAGTTAAAAGGTGAGTTATTGTTGTTACTAGACATGATATCTACATAGAAGATGCAAAAGTAATGAGTATGTTTATCATAATAGCTTTTAACAAATTTTAAACACTTTAAAATAAAAGCTATGCACTTGACCAATTATAAATGTGTCCCTTTTGAATCAAGTGATTCTAAGATCCTATCAAACATGATTTATAAGTGGACTTTGGCCTCAACTTAAAACCAAATTTAAAAGGTAAGTAAACTCTTTTACTAATTACAACAATTGTAATTCTTAGTTGATGGGTGATTGCTAAGGTGATGAAAGTTCCCAGGTAAGGAAGTTACCCACAACGTTGGGGAAAGCCTTCCTAATCCTAGACAGAACTTGTCACCCAAACACAAAAACCCAACCCTTTGCTTCAAAATCCAAAACCGTTTTGATGATTTTGTTGGGCCAAACCAAACTAAACATGCAAATTTCGGAAATTTACTCTACTTAGCCCAAGATTGGAAGTAACACTCTACTTTGGCAGAACCTATTACTAACGATCAAGATTTTAGTAGATGTTTATTTGGAAAAGCAATTACCCAATATTAGCTTTAGGGACCTAAGTAAATTATTATGTGATTTAATTACTAGTGAACTCATTGCAAAAATAAATCACATGCATAATAAAACTTAGAAAGCATTCAAAAGCAATATTTAAATGCATAAAATAAAATGTGATCCTAGTATGGCCCCTAACCCTAAAGACTAGTCTTTAAGGTCTCCATTCTTGAATCACCATGGATCTCCATCCTTGTGCTTCATGGGATAAGATTGAATCACCATTCTTCTTATGACAACTTGAATAATCATTTTTGGAATTTTAAACTAAAATTACAAAAATACCAACGATACACAGATCGTATTTAGATTACAAAAATACATTAACGATACGCTGATCTCAATTTCTATCCAAGTTTGGGCCATACTAGTCACCGCATGCATTCATAATATCATATATATAAAACATGCATTTTAATCAACTATTAAAATAAATTATTATGCTTCAACAACTTTAAAACATAATAACATCAACCAAATTTAATCTCATATTAAATTAAATGGTTAGTACCTCTAGATAGATTTTAATCATATTAGAATTTATCTCCCAAAGGCTTTAAAATATTAATCTAACAAATTTAATCAACTATCAAATTTAAAGAAAAATACATAAGCACTCTAAGGCACCACATATATTTTAATCATATTAAAACATAAGAACATAGCATGATATTTAATCACAAATACTAGCATGAAAGAATTAATCAACTTATTAAAACTAACATCCTAACATAAAATTAAATGTCACAAAATGAAACTCCCATCATAATTTTAATTCATTTAAGTATTAACATAGGATACCATGCATAATAACTTATTAATATGCATTAAGGGATAAATGGAATTTAATGTTTTTATTCGTTGAAGGAGAGACGAGCCAAGTGTGGCAGACCACCGCTCGCGACTCGCGACCATGGTCGCGACTCGCGAGAAGTGTTCTGCTTCTGTGTTTCCGATCTCAATTCACGTAATTTTAATCGAAATACGTATGATTTTCTTTATACATTAAACCATTTTCATGCATAACTAAATTAGATTTGGCCTCAAATTCAAGAATTCATGCTATGAAATTATACATAATCAAATTAAGCATAAAAAACTCAAAGCATGCAAATCATGAATCATACATATATATACATCATATTCTAATTAACAACTTAACTAAAACATGAAACAATATAACAATTATATATGTATATATATATGTACCGAAAATGTATAAACAACTTTTATACTCCCACTAGATTAAAATCCAATTTTAATCATGCAAACAATATCCTCGTGCTAATACCCTCCCCTAAATGAATTAAGATAAAGGAAAACATGCATCAACATGATCACATTAATCTATGCAATAGGCTAACTGATACCACTGTAGGAATTTAGATGCTTAATGCGGAAAACGAGTATCACATACTCAAACATCTAACACCAAGATCTTTGCATAAATTAACATGAATCTATAAAGAGTATAGAATATACCTCTTGATGCGTGAATTCCACTTCCACCACAAGTCTTCTAGTGGAGATCCTTTAGAACGTCAATCGTCGTTCCTCTAGTGTTGGTCCACGAACAACCCTTAGATCACCACGTATGCTAGTACGGAAGAGTGAAAAATCCTCTTGCTTTTGAGGTGTATGATGGCCAAATGAATGAGAGAGAGGAGAGTAAAGAAAATCAGATTTTCTTCTCTAAAATAATGTAATGTACACCATCCTTTGTAACCCTCATATCCTTATATAAGGTGGTTACAAAGAGGTGATTCATGAGGCTTTATTTTGCCTCATAATGTCATACATTATGAGCCTAATAAACTCATGAGTTACAACTCTTCCATCCATCATAAAAACCGCCCAACCCATTTCACAAATGGATTTGGGTAATATCCAATGGTTGTCACATTGTGTGACCTCATAGGACCCAATACATATTAGTAGTTGGCCTAAATATCTTTAGCCCAACAAACCGCAATTAGCTATAAAGCAAAACGTTGCGGTCACCTAATATTATTGAATATATTATCTTTATAATTTGTCCATATACATTTAGTTTGTTACACTTGATCGAGGACAAAATCCTTCATTATGTTCATCAGCATTATCCTTATCTAATTCCTGATTTTCAGGAGAGAATAAGATAGGTAATGGATCAACCATACCTTCCCTATTGATACGAAGACTCTGCTCAGGCGCCAATTTCTCATCGATTTAATCTGCTCTAACCAATTTGAGAAATTCTTCCTCACCGTAGCCTGATTCTGTAGAGATTGGGGAGATGCGCGCGGTGAGAGAATCTCCTCTTGAATCACCAATGGAACCTCCTCCTGAATTTCCAGCATAGAAACCCCTAAAATCGCATCCAGTCTGAGAATCCGAGACTGGACCTTGCTTATTTACCGCAGATGAACTCGCCTGAATTGCCTTCTGAGCTTTAGTTTTCATTACCATAGCTACTATCGTAAAAGCTATGTAGAGAGGAATTCTAGAGAGAGAAAGGCGCGAAATTCATTATTTATAATCCTGTTGTTGGTGTTGCTTCAAATGTTTATTAAGTCTATTGTTTGCAAACTCACTTTTATTTACTATTGCCCACATCATGACTCGGTGTGTGACCCAACCCACTCATAGTCCTTATTATGCGGTCTCGTGTCATCTTTTTCAACCAAAGCCCACGTCCACTCGGCACATCCTAGCCACCTCTAATACAAGAAGTCAAGAACTAAGAAGTAGTTCAAATAGCCTAAATCAAAACACATTTTTTGCTTAGCTGATACTCTTTAGGCGTAAGGATTTTTCTTTATTTAAATTGGAATCTAATTTTAAGTAGTCATTTGGTTAAATATAGGAAACATTTCATTTGTTCCACATTAATTGCAACATGGTAGGAACACACAATTTTTAAGGATAAAGACAACAATATATATACTTCTTCTGTTTTTTTAATTGCACCATTTCTTTGTTTTTTTCACGTTTGTCGAGACGCTTCTTTGAAAGTTAATATCTCTAATTGTGTAAAAGTAAAAATTATAAAAATTTGATATATATTTGGAATCCTAGCATTGAGATGAATTTTACAAGATCACTTGACTATGTTTTTTCTTATATAATGATGCGAGATAACTTAACAAAGTATATAGATTAACAAAACAGAGGAAGTATATAGATTTCCAAATTTTGATTTTTGCACTATTCATTAGTAAAGAAAATCTTCTTTCCGATATACTTCCTCCGTTCTTTTGCTATTGCAGCAATTAAGTTTTCAAGCTCGCGTCGCCAATGCACAACTTTAACTATTAATATCTTCAGTTATTTTTTAGTAAAACTATACAATTTTGAAAGTATATATATTGAGACGAATCTAACAAAACCCCACATGACTATATTTTTTCTTACATAAAAATCACAATAGATAGTGAAAGGGTGGTGAGTGAATAGTGTGAAAATCTCATTGTTGCAATGGAAAAAGAATGGAGGAAGTAAAAAACAAATTTATTGGAAATTTGGGCTTCAAATGCTTATTAAGTCTATTGTTTGCAAAGTCATTTTTATTTTCTATTGCGTTATAATGTTATGATGTTGATATTTCTATGTAAGATTCACATAAGTTATAACTTTTTATTATAATGAATTATGTAAAATTATTATTGACTTTAGTATAATACTAGTATGATATACGATATAGATATATATTTGATGACTTAAAAAGGATTTCAAATTCTCATACTTCCTTCCCCTAAAAATATTCATACTTCTTCCATTTTGTTTTAAATGAAACGTAGAGTCTTGGTACGGGGAATTAGAAGAAGAAAGAGATAGAGAGAAAGAAAAAGAGGGATCCATATGATGAAGAGGGAGATAGAGAGAAGTAAGTACCAAATCGTAAAGTCTTATAAAAGACGGTCTCACGTTAACACTAACGTGAGACCGCCCAAGTTTAACATTGAGCTGGGGCGCCGAGGTGATAAACATTGAGCTGGGGGAAAGAGATGGAGGAGCGATGCCGAGGTGGGAGAAAGAGATGGAGGCGCGGCTCAGCTCAAGGGGTTTTCGGTTGGCGGCGAAGTTACGCCGATGATGTCGGCGTCGGTTCAAGGGGTTGTCGGTTGACCTATCAATGAAAAAGTTAAACTTTGATGAAAAAATTTGCAATTTGAGAGATTATTAAAGATATCCATATGAATAATTAAACAATAACAGTTTATAATCAAAGTTTAATAGAAGAGAAAACAGACCTATGAGAAGGACGAGAAAAACGAAGAAAACGACAAATAAAGGGCGTAAGATGAAGAGAAGAAGGTAATCCCAATTAATTTCATGAGTAACAATGATGCATGGTTTTATGGTTATAGTTTTGATATTTGGTTAACAATTATACTTTGAGGGTTGATAGTATGGGGGGTCAATAGTTATGATTTTAAGGTCATTAGTTTTATTTATTGTATGCATTAGTAAACATTGTTTTTGCATTGGCTATTTGAGGTTGGCATAACTAATGCAAAAGTGCGATAGTTATTCAAGAAAGAGAGAATTAGTGCGTTAGTTATTTAAGAAAGAGAGAACTCTTTATGCGTGATACTGAAATTATGGCAAATAAAATGCATTATAATCTGATTTTTATGATATAACTAATATACTTCATCGCTTAACTAATATACTTCAGCGCTTAAATAATATATACTTCAGCGCTTAACTAATATACTCAGCGCTTAACTAATTCACCCAGAAGCAATTTAAAGCTAGCATAACTAATAGGTGCAAGAGCTTAACTAATTCTACTGCTGGTTTGATGCACGCGCGTGTTGTTAGCATGACATCAGCGGTCTCACGATAACACTAACGTGAGATCGTCTCTCCAAAAACGGACTCGTACTAAATATACTAACTTTACATTTATTTCAAAACGGCTTAAAATGATAAGTACCAAATAACTTCGGATCTAAGTTTGAATCCCATTAGCAAGAAGATATAGCGATATTGATGCCTGCCCTTCTAACATGCCTATAATCAAAGTGATTCAATTATAACCTACTTGATTCAATGTCATCATAGAAAAGAATAATAGAAGCAACTCGATCTCTGTTCTTGCAAATAGATTACACCACTTTCAAAACGTAGCAGTGTCTTTTTGGAAACCAAACTGCATCCACAACTCGACACTAAAAGGTGCAGCAATATTTTGATTATCACAGTATAATATATAAATGATAATATATTTAGGATATATTATTATCTTAGGAATACTCCATCCGTTCTTTTATTAGTTATCCCTTTGCTTTTTCAAAGCCAAAGTTCATCAACTTTAACCATAAATTAACTATAATATATAATACTAAACATATCATACGAGCAGGGCCAGATTTTGGCATGTGCATAAAGGTCTACAGCACAGGGCCACATTTTTCTAGAGGCCCAATATTGTGGGTAATCCCAGCCAGAAAAAAAATCTGATATTTTTCTCAATTACAATGAGTACTCCTTTCTCTCTTTTATATTACTACTACTTCTTTTCCAAAGTTTTCCAAGTCATGCTTCTACTTATAATTGAGTCTCGCTTTGTTATAAGAACAGGGCCACAAGAATCTAAAAAACGGCCCTGCATACGAGATATTGTTAGATTTGTTCCAAGATACTTATAGATTTATGCTATCAACTTTTTACAAATTTTATTAATGCACAGGGAAATTTCCATTAGTGACCTTGTGGTTTTGCTATTTCTCAATGGTCACCTTGTGCTTTTAAGATTGTCATAAATAACCCTATACTAATTGACCTTGCTTAAAAAGTGACTTTATAAAGCATTTTGATGTTAAACATAGCTTATGTCCGTTAAATAGAAGTTGGTTGAATTAACCATGGTTAGAGAGTAAATTAGGGTAATTATTAGGCTCTTTACTTTTGTCAACTATTTTACTGCTTTTCAAAACCTCTCATCTTCCTTCAACTCATGCACGATCAAGCACTATTCTCTGCTTTTATGCTCTGCTCTCAACCGCGACATTGAAATCTGAAATTGAACCTTGAAATTCAATTGAAGAAAAAAATTGAAGCGTTGTTGGAAGAAAGTGCTGGATCGAAGCAATTCATCAAACTACTTCAAAATGGCAACACCTTCATTAATGAGGATCACAGCCGCAAAAATATAGGATAAGCAATGTATAAGTCCAGATTACAAGATAATGTTGGGAATAAATGCTTTTAGTGTAAAAAAGACTGTAACCTGTTCTCCTGTCTCCACTACCTTTTTCTCTACTACTACATCTCTTACAAGTGATAATACAGAATTTTCCATCTCAAGGATAGCAATTAGTTTCTAAATTATACAAATTTTCGATATTTTTCATCTAATTATACCCTATTTTAATGAATATCGTCCTATGTACTCTATGCTGACTTCTAATGTCAACCTTTTTGAACAACTCACTCAATATTACTCCTATTTGCTAATTGCTATACACCTTTGCTATGTGTATTTGTGGCTGACTTTGTGTTGTTTTTTGTTGTATGTTGACATCTTAATCTCGTCCTTACCCAACTTGCACTTCCATGGCTGCCATTACCAGTTGAGTAAGATAAGCGTTGAGGCACAGAAGAAAGAGAAGCATGAAGTGGAAGGAGAAATAAAATAGGAACGTGAACAGGGGTAAAGGAGGAGAGATGGGATTAATAGATGTTAGTTCAGGAGGGAAAAGGGGAAATGTTGTTGGAGGGAAAGGAGAAAGGTTAAACTAAGGTTAGGAGATTAACTCAACTAACTTGCATTTAACTTTATAAAGTCACTTTTAAGCAACGTCAATTACTATAGTGTTATTTATGATAATCTTAAAAGACAAGGTCACCATTGAGAAATTGCAAAACCACAAGGTCACAAATGAGAATTTCCCTTAAAAATATTAACGGTCATAGTGACGTCTGGAAAATTGTGAAAAAGCAAAGTGATAAGTTAATAAAAATGGAGGGAACGATATGCTCTTCTTCTCAGCATCAGCCACTTGGAGAAGGGCTTGTTGAGAGCTGGTGGGCATGGCCTCAATTACACTTTTTATTTTTAGACGAATTGATTCTTATCTTCTATCGACACTCGACGCATACACATCTTTGAAAATTTTGGTTTTACTTGAAAGGGCCCAATTTGAAAAGGTATGATGCTTTGTAAATCGTAAACGACAAACGCTCCATATCTCCATTCTCCGGACTCCATAATTCATGCTATCACCTATCATCTTCCTCAATCTCTTCAACCAAAAATTCATTGTTCCATATCTTTAACTTTTTAACTTCTTCCATCAAAATTGTAATCAAATCTTTCTCATAATTATCAAAAATAGAACTAATTCATCAATTATTCAATTAGTATTGATTCTCTCTACTCTCTATATATGAGAAATAATTGTGGATTTTTCTCTCACTAACGGGAAAAAAATGGCTTAATTTCCATTTTAGAACAGGGCGCCATAAATCTCCAAGACGACCCTGAATTTTGGTTAATTTACTTTATCTTCTACTAGACTACATCATACACCACTACTGCCCTACTAGGAGCATAAACCAAGAAGGAACTTAACGAGGCCCGATTGCCATGTACGTATTACTGATGTTACAGTAATACACTTATTCTAAAGCGTTCAAAAAAAGCTAAATTATGTATCACGAATAATATGCTCGAATGCTTAGTTCTGATTTGGAAAACTTGGAACATATCATCCACCATCTCCGAATATTTGCAAACATCTAGACCTAAACTTGACTGTCTTGACCAGGGCATCCGAAATAATCTGACACAACCAAACAATGATCTGAAACAAACTTAGCACAACTTGAACCATAATTAAATAACTCATTGCATCAACGAATAAGTAAGTGGCAAGCATGATGGACCCACGGAATATATTCTTCATGATCCAACAGGGTAAAAATCATCAGGCATGCAGCATAAGTCCCCTAACCTCTTCATGTATAAATAGAGATCAATGTATCCTCCTCAACCACAACACACCACAACACACTTACCATTAAACTTACTACATAACAAGTTTCATCAACTCTCTAAGCTAACAAAATGGCTCAAGCAATCGCCAAGGTGCGAAGTTGACAATTTGCTAGTCATTCTCTTTCTCTATGCATCGTTCATAATCTATATTCCCATTCCTGATTAATCATTAATTAAATGTTTGTCCTTATTTTAATATGTATCTTTACTTTATATTATTGTGGCAGAACCAAATTGTTGCCAAGTACGGGCCTTATGGTTCACAATTGCCAGAAAACTACTGCATGATACTCCAAGAATGTGAACAGATCAAAGAAGTTATAATAAGGCATGGATACATTGTTGATGCCCTTGGGTTCGTCATATCTAAGCCATGTGGGGGTACAGAAACCAAAATGTTTGGTGGCAAATGCGGAAACGAGTCCAGGGTTAGTACACAATCATAATATTCAAGACAACTTTGATCTCCTAATTACGTGAATTTTAGTAGAGGAAGTTTTTTCATCAGTATATACTCATAATAGGATGATTAGGATCACAATACATTATCACCAATCTTATATATAATTGCAAGACAAAATTGTAAATTCTTTGTGTTTCCAACAATATTACTAATAGTACTTTCCTTTCTTATGTTTTCCTTGCATTATATTTGTATAGATTGTGCTCAAGTGTGGTGAATTCATCACACAAATTTCTGGGACATACGGAAACTACAAGTACCAAAAGAATGAATGCCTTATTGGAACACTCAAGATACACACCAACTTGTGCCCATCAGGATATGGACCATATGGACAAGGATGTGGCATTGAGTGTCCACGCAGTTTCTCTTCTCCACTCCCAACTAAGGGCCCTATTGTTGGATTTTTCGGAAGGCACAACAACTACCTCGAGTCCACTGGAATATGCGTCAAAGAGGTAAAGCTTAATTGCCTTTTTTTTTATGCAATCAGCTTTGTTTTAGTACCCACCATCTTTAAGAGAAAATTTCCTATAATGCCAATATAATTGTAATTAAGGCTACACTATCTAGCTAGTCACGTAACAACTAATTTGTTAACCTTACCCTATTGCTAATGCTTTTATTTGTCCTTCTTATGAATTTCAGCTGGATTGCCCATGTGCTTAAGTATGATGTTGAAGTCTTTGGTTACGAGTATTGATGAATAAATAAGGTGCTTCAACGTTGACCTATGTCCGTTTCTAGAAGCCACTATCTTATGTATACTATATAAGTGACCTCTTTTGAGTCTGGTTTGTAATCATTGACTTGAAAGAGCACTATACTGTTGTCTTTGTTTGTCATGTATGTCTGTTAAATGATATATACGCTCTTTTTCAAAAATATATCTTGGCCTCTTGTATCCTTTTCGTTTCTTTTTTCGCTTTAATATGTTATATTAAACCAAGGGAGCAAAGCTAGCTTTAGTTGCATTTGCCAACAAGGAATGGATTATAAGTTTCATTAGACCATCATGAAGCATTAATACTGCGGGCTGTCCATTCAGAATTTTTACGGATTAAGAACTAATATATATACTTCAAACCGATGATAAACAAACCTCCTAAAAGCTTGTAGACCTACCCGATTTATTCATTTGATAATAATAAATCTTATGTGATTACCAACTCCATGGTTTCATACTTTCATCTCATAAAACAAAAATAGCAGACCTTTAATAGTTTTATTCTATTAGATTACCACTCCTTAACGGAAAAATACTTTTGAAAACCCATCAAATGAATAAGTCAGATAAAAATATGAATTTCATATCTCACACCCCTCAATAATAATGGCCCAATACTTTAAATTATACATTTCTCCTATGGCCCCTTTCTGATTCCCACATATCCGGGCCGTTCTGATCGAGCTTTGATAAGGCTGGATAACAGCCACCAGCTAGATCGGAAGAACACAATTATTTGCTCATCAGTAAAAACTTAAAAATATACATAGGAAATACATATTTTGAAACAGGCCTAATGAAATCCAACAAGATCTAAGCGGGCCAACACCATGCTATAAAGATCTTTGGAACACAGATTTCACTGCCGTTCTCTATTAAGAAACTTCTACCACTCGTGTTTCCAACTTTTGCCAGCTTTCCATCTCTTTCTAGCTTGTATTTAAATGAACATGTGGTCTCATTTTCATCGATTTTCCTCATTTGTTAATTTTCTATAAATCCCATATGTAGCAATTGAAAAATTGGAGAAAGTGTTTCCTCTATTTTAAATATTTAGTCCAACTTTGGCTTATACGCAATTCACATATTACACTTAGATTTTATTTTTTAATGAATATATACAAAGAAAAGTTATAAGACATATTTTATTGATTATGTCTTAATGTACGTTTTCAGGATATTGATATTATAACTATTACTAATAAATTATCATAGGTATAGTAGTTAAAGTTGTACATTGACTAAGCATGATTATTGTCAAAGTGGTGCAACTATAGTATAACACAAATGCAATATATTACTTCCTCCTCTCCAAGTAGCTAGCTGCTACTCATAGGTGAGATTATTTTTGGGAACGTTACCTATAGTCCTGTACTTAATATCCTTTTTTTAAGGAAAAATTGGTGCTATATGGCTGAACATTTTTATAGATCTCAACTATTAATTATCCACTAGAGATCCCAACTTTAAGAGATTTAAGAGGAAGTACGAGAAGGGATTTGGAAGTAGGCAAAATAAAATTCCTATTTCCTCCGATTTTTATTAATCAACCACTTCTCATTTTCAACTGTTTTTTAAAATTCTACCCATTTATACTTTATTCGGATTTTTCACCATATACCCCCGATAAATTATTTTATTCACCATATACCCTCGATGTTTTCAAAATTCACATATACCCATCAATTTCTTTATAATTCACCATGTGCCCTTAATGATTGACGACTATCAACTGTTTTGATCATTAACCCCTGATTCCATTACTATACCTTAATTAGTCATTATTTCACTCGTATACCATAACTGCTTAGCATTGAAACAACACCTAAGGCCAAAAAAGAAGGAAGAGAGTTATGGAGGAAAAGTGATAAAAGGGGCCATTTGTGGTGTTTTAAAAGTGTTCAGTTAAGGTTAACGGCTCCAATAAGGGTTAATTAAGGTTTAGTAACGGAATTAGGGGTCAATGACAGAAAAATATGAGGGTCTTTAGTCATTAAGGACATATGGTGAATTTTGAAGAAATTGAGGGATATATGGTGAATTCTAAAAAGTGCAAGGATATATGGTGAATAAGAAAATTGTCGGGGGTATATGGTGAAAAATTCGTACTTTATTTCTATTGTGGCAAAAGATATACAATCCTTTAATCACCTTGGTCCATACACACGCTTTCTTCTATACATTATATATCACTCTCTTAAAATATAGTAAACCTACACTTTTTGTCTTTTCTGACTGGTCCATTTTTGCACATTTCTTGATCTTATATAATTATATCAATGAAAAATGAAGGGTGTACAATGTCATGAAGTATAAATATGATATGGTAGTTCTTCAAAAGAAGAAAAAAAATAGTATTAATATGCTAAAGTTATGAAGTTAACAGCAAAACCACATGCATGGTTACGTTGTAGTTGTAATTTGTAAGCTGGCAATTTCTGCCCTGTAGTATTAGATAGGGGTGTTCATGGGTGGTTAACCGTCCCGAAACGATATTTCGGTTCGGTAACCGAAAATTTCGGTTCGCCATTTTTGCGAACCGTAACCGTAACCGTTCAAACCGGTAACCGCCTAAGCGGTTAACCGGTTTTGCGGTACGGTTTTACGGTTAACCATTAACCGTTACCCAATTTTTTTTACTACATTTATATATAGTTTTTTCACTTTTCTCGACAAAAAAAAATTAATGAAGCAAATTGTACCTGTTTTTAGTTAGTACAACATTATTACAAAGGTCTCCAACAAGATAACAATGATTTTTACTAAACTACTTTATAGCTTCTACTTTTACACTAGGTGACTTAATTTTTTTGTTTGTTCTTTTTGATATGCAGTAACAACTAGGTGAGTAGTATTTTTGTAATACTACTTCAATGCAGTAACAACTAGGTGATTAGTGTTTTGTTCTTTTTAGAATGCAGTAACAACATTATTACTAGATGATTATTAGTAGTAGTTAGTACTAGTAGATATAGTATGTCAGTAAGAGTAATATAGTAACAACTAAAATAAAGTTTGACATAATAACTAATAGCTAATCAATCTAATTATTATAAAAAAATAGAGAATCATTAAATTAAAAAAATATATTCGGTTTTTCGGTTAACCGTTTCATAAAAAATCGTAACCGTAACCGTACCGTTTAACCGTTATTTTTAACGGTTCGGTAACCGAACCGTTTAACCCCTATTTTTTGGGCACGGTTACCGCCCATTTTGACCGGTTTTTCGGTACGGTTTTTCGATTTCGGTTTTTTCTGAACACCCCTAGTATTAGAAACTAGAGAGCAAGTTTGCCGGCTATTCAGTAACACACGTTATTTTCCCCGTCAAAAAGAAAAACTATACTTCCTCCGTTATACCTCCACTCCCATGCATGTCTCTCGCTCTGCTCTCAATAATCAATATTCAATATTGTCTTCTTTTCCATCTCAGTTTGGTCCAGAGAAGTTTTTTTTTTTTTCATAGTACACCCGTTCACGTATTATGAAATTTTATACGAGTATGTTTTTTTTTATATATGAATGAGAATATTAAGACGAATCTGTTTTTTTTATATATGAATGAGAATATTAAGACGAATCTAACAAGGTCTTATATGAGTATGTTTTTTGTATATATTAATGAGAATATTTGGTCAAAGATTTTAAAGTTTAACCTCAAGAGAGATACAAGCACTATATTATGGAATAGAGGGAGTATGTAATTAAATATACTAATGATATAAAATTTGCATTGGCAAACGTGAAAAGGAGAAATGAAAGTTATGACTCACGAGTCAAACTTTCATATCCAACTTGAATCACTAAAGAATATTTAGTGTGCTGAAAGTTATGACCATTTGAATTTGACCCTTGTGCACAAATCCTTCCAAAAGCACTTATTTTGCCAAAATTGCTCCAATCTATGCGTGGTGTGTGGTATAGAGACCTCTAATTACAACATCAAACACAAATCTAAGCATTATCAAGCCCTCTATAAACAACCAAAATAACTAATATTCACAAATAAGCTACAAATAACTCAATTACTCTACATTAAGCAAAAATAAGCTAGAAAATGATAAAAGGAAGAGGAAAAATGATTCTAAACATGAGAAAAATAAAGTATTTGAGTGATATGAATATCACTCATCAAATAGCAACTTTTTGTCCAACGACTATTTTTTTACAGTGATTGGTCAGAGATTGTAGTTGCCATAGATGGAAGAGTGAAAAGGAGGAATACAGGAGAATGGGTAAGATTAAAAGTGAAAAAGAATGGTATATAAAAAAAGTTTATTATGTATTTAGGGCAAAATATAGTAAATTCAAATCGATATTTAGCAATCCAATAATTAATTTAGTTCGTTGGAGTACTAAAATTACTATTTTCTATGAATGAGCTTGATTATTGCTTGAGTCACTTTTCAATATTATCTAGAAGTATGTGTTTTGCGTAAGTTATTGGTTGGTGTTATCATTAACTCAAAAGTTCCTTATCTGAAGTCATCGCTATTCGTCGTTATATACTACTATGTTCCGCAACTTCCATGAAAGGTTGTCGCATACAGAAACCTGTAAGCATATAAACTTTAAAAAATAATCAACCATAAAATAGTTCATTCTACTATCATCCGAACTTATATTTTAACAAGTTTCGCCAAAGTTATATATATATATATATATATATATATATATATATATATAACTTCGGAATCCAATTAAGTTTGCATCCCACTTCCCATCTAGATCTATCACCGCAATATTGCATGCCCCTCTAACATGCCTGCAATCAAAGTGACTCCATTATATTTTATAAGCTACGTGAACCAAAGTATATATATATATATATATATATATATATATATATATATAAAAGAAAAATGAGGGAGAGGTGGTAGCTCAATGGAGTACCACCCCGAATTCCAAGACATTGTCTAGGGTTCGAATCTTCATCCCAACAATATGTTAAGGCATTTACTAATGGGTTGTTCATCTTTATACCCCCTCTGAAATTTGGTGTGTGCTTGCCAAGCTTGGCGCGGGCTTTCGGACCAATTATCTTTTCTAATAAAAATATATATATATATATTGAAAAGAAAAATAGGAGCCCCATCTCCGTTCTTGCAAATAAGTCGCACCACCTTCAAAGCTAAGCGTCGCATTTGTGAGTGTCAACTAGCAGCTACAGTCTACATGCTTCTTCTGCTCAGCACCAGCCAATAGCATTAAATTTATTATATTCTTGGACACGTTTTATTAAGGTTATGATAAATGCTTGCAAATATTCGGAGATGGTGGGTGTTATTTTCAACTTTTCCAAATTAGAGATAAGCATTTAATATCATTCTCCATTCAGAATTCTGCTGGTATCACAGTATTACTGTGACATCAATTATAATGGAAAAATCTACCACTAGCTATACTACTACCGTTCGTCTTGATTTATTTGTCATAGTCAGATTCTACACTATAGATATTACTTTCTCTGCTTATTTCGTTGGATGCTACTAATTACAATTCAAATTGTCCAAGCCCGATTAAAATCTAGATCTAAGCTTAGCACAAATCCGAGAAAGACCTAGTTTGAGCTCAACCTAAACTTGAATAATAAACTCGATCAAAGCTTAATCCTAAACTGAGATGGACTGGACTTGCAATCAACTCGACTAAGTAATCATGTGACCCAAGTAGGAGGAAATGAGTGCTCTAAGATGGAAAGAGATGGAGTAAGGCTAAATCCAATAGAATTAGGGGAATGATACTAAAAAAGAGAACGCAAAGATTCATATACATCCTCACTTTCAACAATATCCTCAATGATGGGTCTTTTCTCCTCAAAAGCACACCCTTCATCATCACTACTCCAAAAACCATCATCCAGATCAGAACTAAGCATTCGAGCATATTATTCGTCATACAGAATTCAATGTTTTTTGAACGCTTCATAATAGTGTATTACTGTAACATCAATAATACATACAAATTAGCAAACTAACTAAGTTCCTTCTTGGTTTATGCTCTTAGTAGGGTAGCAGTGGTTTACTGGTGTATGCTCTAGTCTAGTAGAAGATGAAGCAAATTAACTAAAACTCAACCTAGTACCACCGTCCAACCTTATTTAGTTCTCACATTAGTAGTGTTTGGCGAGTAACTAAAATAAAATTTCAGAGGGTTAAAACGACTTAAATGATGATAAGTTAAAATTTTTGCCTTTTCAAAATCAGGTAACTGAAATTTAAGAAGTTCTTAAAATTTTGATATCAACTAAATTTGCCAAAATAATTTATCAACTTAGCTACTAATTTTTCCAAACAGTTAAGCTAATCAACTACCTTATCCATACAATCACCTTATCAGTTTCAGCCTTATCTTATCAGTTTCAATTAACTTATCAGTTTAAGTTTATTTTTAGCTAGTATTGCCAAACACTACTAATCATTTTAACACCTAAACTATGTTAGCACCTTATCATTTAAGGTAACTAAAATGCTTCCTAAACATACATCAAATTACACTATAGATATTAAACAGAATCTAGATCCGCGAGTTTAGCACGAATCAGAGAAGTACCAATCTAAAACTCTACTTGAACTCGACAATATATCAAATACTAGACCAGAGCTTGACTTCAACCTGGCATGGAACGAATGCGCAAACAATTAGACCTAATTACCTAAACTTGACTGTCTTGACCAAGGCATCCGAAATAATCTGACGTAACCAGAAAAATGATCTCAAACAAACTTAGCGCAACTTAAACCATAACTAAATAACTCATTGCATCAACGAATAAGTAAGTGGCAAGCATGATAGACCAACGGAATATGTTCTTTATGATCCAATAGGGTAAATATCATCAGGCATGCAGCATAAGTCCCCTAACCTCTTCATGTACAAATAGAGATCAATATATCCTCCTCAACTACAGCACACCACAACACACTTACCATTAAACTTACTACATAACAAGTTTCATCAACTCTCTAAGCTACAAAATGGCTCAAGCAATCGCCAAGGTGCGAAGTTGACAATTTGCTAGTCTTTCTCTTTCTCTATGCATCGTTCATAATCTATATTCCCATTCCTGATTAATCATTAATTAATGTTTGTCCTTATTTTAATATGTATCTTTACTTTATATTATTGTGGCAGAACCAAATTGTTGCCAAGTACGGGCCTTATGGTTCACAATTGCCAGAAAACTACTGCATGATACTCAAAGAATGTGAACAGATCAAAGAAGTTATAATAAGGCATGGATACATTGTTGATGCCCTTGGGTTCGTCATATCTAAGCCATGTGGGGGTATAGAAACCAAAATGTTCGGTGGCAAATGCGGAAACGAGTCCAGGGTTAGTACACAATCATAATATTCAAGACAATTTTGATCTCCCAATTACGTGAATTTTAGTAGAGGAAGTTTTTTCATCGGTATATACTCATAATAGGATGATTAGGATCACATTACATTATCACCAATCTTATAATTGCAAGACAAAATTGTTACTTCTTTGTGTTTCCAACAATATTACTAATAGTACTTTCCTTTCTTATGCTTTCCTTGCATTTGTATAGATTGTGCTCAAGTGTGGTGAATTCATCACACAAATTTCTGGGACATACGGAAACTACAAGTACCAAAACAATGAATGCCTTATTGGTACACTCAAGATACACACCAACCTCTGCCCATCAGGATATGGACCATATGGACAAGGATGTGGTATTGAGTGTCCACGTAGTTTCTCTTCTCCACTCCCAACTAAGGGCCCTATTGTTGGATTTTTCGGAAGGCACAACAACTACCTCGAGTCCACTGGAATATGCGTCAAAGAGGTAAAGCCTAATTGCCTTTTTTTTAATGCAATCAGCTTTCTTTTAGTACCCAACATCTTTAAGTGAAAAATTTCCTATGATGCCAATATAATTGTAATTAAGGCTACACTATCTAGCTAGACACGTAACAACTAATTTGTTAACCTTACCCTATTGCTAATGCTTTTATTTGTCCTTCTTATGAAATTCAGCTGGATTGCCCATGCGCTTAAGTATGTTGCTGAAGTCTTTGGTTACGAGTATTGATGAATAAATAACGTGCTTCAACGATGACATATGTCCGTTTCTAGAAGCCACTATCTTATGCATTACTATAAGTGACCTCTTTTAAGTGTGGTTTGTAATCATTAACTTGAGAGAGCACTATATTGTTGTCTTTGTTTGTCATTTATGTCTGTTAAATGATATGTAAGCTCTTTTTAAAAAATATATCTTGGCCTCTTATATCATTTTCGTTTATTTTTTTCGGTTTAATAAATTTTATTAAACCAAGGGAGCAAAGCTAGCTATAGTTTCTTTTGGCAACAAGGAATGGATTATTAGTTTCAATAGAGCATCAGGAACCATTAATAATGCGAACTATCCATTCAGAATGTTCACGGATTAAGAACTGATATATACTTTTTAAAATCGATGATAAACCTCCTAAAAACCGATTTATTAATTTGACAATAATAAATCTTATGTGATTAACAACTATACCATGGTTTTATCTCGTAAATCAAAAATCATACACCTTTAATAGTTGTATTCTATTAGATTCCACTCCTTAATGGAAAAATACTTTTGAAAACCCATCAAATGAATAATTCAGATAGAAAAATGAATTTCATATATTGCACCGTACCCCCCAATAATAACGGCCCAATACTTTAATTATACTTTTCTCCTATGGCCCCTTTCTTGTTAATTCCCACATATCTGGGCCATTCTGATCGAGCTTCGATAAGGCTGGATAAGCAGCCGCCAGCTAGTTCGGAAGACTACAATTATTTGTTCATTACTTAAAACTTAAAAATATTCATAGGAAAAACATATTTTGAAACAGGCCCAATAAAATCCAACAAGATTTAAGCAGGCCAATACCATGATATAAAGATCTTTTTTTCTTTTTTGACTAATGCTATAAAGATCTTTGGAACGCAATTTTCACTGCAATTCTCTTTTGTGAAACTTCTACCACTCGTCTTTCGAACTTTTGCGGGCTTTCCCTCTCATTCTTGCTTATATTCAAATGAACATGTGGTCTCATTTTTGTCGATTTTCCTCATTTGTTGATTTTGTAAATCCCATTGTAGCAATTGAAAAGATGGAGAAAGTGTTTCCTCTATTTGAAAATAGTTCGCGTACTTTGACTTATACGCAATTCACATATTACACTTGGATTTTATTTTTTAACGAATATATACAAACAAAAGTTATCTGATATGTTATTGATTATGTTTCAATGTATGTTTTCATATTAAAAGAGATGCAAACTTTGTAGTGCATCATTTAGCAAGGCTAGTACCTTTTGGTATTGAACAATTTTGGGAAAACCAAGCCCCTCCGGAGGTGGCGCCCTATGTATTCATGGATATTTTATCAATGAACTAAGCTAGCTTGCTTTTCCCCTCAAAAAAAAAAATGTATGTTTTCAGAATATTAATATTAAATTTTATAACCAGAGCCGTCTCGGACAAATTTGGGGCCCTGTGCTAGGCATTGAACTTGGGACCTATGGGATATGTAAAAATGATCCACAATCGCATATTTTTAATAACTAAATTAATTTGTTTTTTAAAAAGTTGAAAAAATTATTACTAACTTATCTTTAAGAAGGAGACACCTTATATTTTACAAAATAGTAAGATATACCAAACATAAAACTAAAATAAGCTATCATATATGAAAACAAAAAGTACATAGAATAGGGGTAAAATTTTGGAATAACAAATGTAGAAACTTTTTCCATCTAATAAACTCATAGAAATAAAATATATAGGTGGGGCCCTTAAAAATGGAGGCCTTGAGCGATCGCTCACTTTGCTCATGTGTCTGAGACCCCTCTCATTATAACTATTACTAATAAATTGTCACAGGTATTACTAGTCAAAGTTGTACATTGGCTAAGCATGATCATTGTCGAAGTGGTGCAACTATAGTATAATTAACGCAAATGCAGTATATTACTTCCTCCTTTCCAAGTACGTAGTTGCTACTCATAGTTGAGATTATTTTTGGGAACATCACCTATAGTCCTATACTTAAGATCATTTTCTTAAGGAAAAGTTGATGTTATGGGTTCCAACTATGGCCGGACATTTTTATAGATCTTAATTATTAATTATCCACCAGAGATCCCAACTTTAAGAGATTTAAGAGGAAGTACGAGAAGACGATTTGGAAGTAGGCAAAATAAATTCCTATTTCCTCCGATTTTTGTTGATCAACCACTTCTCATTTTCAACTTTGTTTCTAAAATTCTACCCATTTATACTTTATTCGGATTTTTCACCATATACCCCCGACAAATTTTTTTATTCACCATATACCCTCGATGTTTTCAAAATTCACATACACCCCTCAATTTCTTTATAATATCCCATATGCCCTTAATGATTGACGACTATCAACTTTTTTGATCATTAAACCTTGATTCCATTACTAAACCTTAATTAGCCCCTATTTCACTCATTTATCCTAACATCTTAGCATTGAAACAACACCTAAGGCCAAAAAAGAAGGAAGAGAGTTATGGAGGAAGAGTGATAAATGGGGCCATTTGTGGTGCTTTAATGGTGATCAATTAATGTTAACAACTCAAATAGGGGTTAATTAGGGTTTGGTAACGAAATTAGGGGTTAATGACAGAAAAACGTGAGGGTCTTTAGTCATTAAGGACATATGGTGAATTTTGAAGAAATTGAGGGATATATGGTGAATAAAAAAATTATCGAAGGTATATGGTGAAAAATCCATACTTTATTTCTATTGTGGCAAAATATTTACAATACTTTAATCACCTTGGTCCATATACACACGCTCTATTCTGTACGTTATATATCTCTCTCATAAAATATAGTAAACCTACACTTTTTCTCTTTTATGCGTGGTCTAATTTTTGCACATTTCTTGATCTTATATAATTAGATCAATGAAAAATGAAGGGTGTACAATATAATGAAGTATAAATATGATATGGCCGTTCTTCAAAAGAAGAAAAAAATTAGTATAAATATTCTAAAGTTATGAAGTTAACAACGAAAAAATAAAAATATCTCCTCCTTCATTTAACATTTGCGAAAAGGCATTTTTGCCCAAGGATATGCCATTTACTTCAAATATCAAATTGAATCAATTGATTAGAAAATTTGAATATCGGAATAAACTCTACAACTATAGACAATGTGTTGATGCCTGAAGCTTGCTTTAAAAATATCATTTATTATCTTATAGAAGATTCTCCCACCGTCCATAATATAGTCTTTACTTCTCATTTTTCACGGGAATTAAGGTAAATGGAAGGAGTATATGATGTTCTAAAAATAATAATTAATGAAGTGCTTTTTTAGTGCTTTTATCTTGGAACTAGTTATTTACTGTCTTTTTCCTTTAAAAAATATCAAAAAGCAATAAGTGTTTCTTGGAATGGTGTAAAACAACAAATAGGGGCAAATACTTTTAAAGAAATATAGGGGATTTTGGAAAGTTTGTGTAGAAATTAATGATAGTTTAGTCCTAACAAATTGATTAAAGAGAGATAGGCACAACATTTTGGAACACTCAGAAAGGAATGTGAGCACTATATCATGAGACGGAGGGATTAATTGATTTTACCATATATCATATATCATATATCATATATCATGTACCTGTGCTTTAAACGAGTTATTTTTTAAAATGGTAATAATCATTAAAACTTCGCTAAAATCAAATTTCACCAAACTCATCAGACTTAGGGGAAAAAGGTTTACACAATTAACATGTTCCAATGTCATCATAGAAAAGCAAAATAGAAGCAGTCCCATCTCGCTTGTTGTAAATAGCTTGCAGCACCTTCAAATTAAATCGTCACACTCATGAAGGTCATTTTGGAAACAAATCGACGCGCCTGCTCGATGTGAAAAAGTGAAGCAGCAACTTCCGCCACTTCAACTAGCAAATTACGCGTCTCTAGATCTATTGATACCTGATAACATCTTTTGACGCTGAAAATATTCGGAGATGGTGGATGTTACTTTCAACTTTCTCAAATCAGAAATAAGCATACAAGCATATCATTCTCTACACAGAATTCTGCGTGCTTTGAACGCATCGGAATAACTGTAACATCAATTACTATCGTAGTTATCTTGATGGAGATATATATTACAGTATCACTAGCTGAAATTCACCATTGTTCACCTCGATTTAGTTGTCACAAATGTTGGTTACTCCCTCGTTCTATAATATAGTGTTGTTTCTCATTTATCAAGGGAATAATAAAAATTGTGTACTCATACTGTCATACAAACTTCAAAATTTTAAGTAAACTAAAAATAGTCAACTCAACTATCACGAACCGGTGCTTTTAGCGGGCTAAAAAGTTCCGCCAAAGTTGTATGAAACTTACACATATAATTTCGGATCTAAGTTTGCATCCCATTAGCAAGAAGATGCAGCGGTATTGATGCATGCCCTTCTAACATTCCCATAATCAAAGTGATTCAATTATAAGCTAGAGTCTACATGATTCAATGTCATCATAGAAAAGAATAATAGAAGCAAATGTAACTAGGACCTTCCCCTACCCCCTAGTTATTGTACGAAATTGTATCTCACGGAGTGTAAGAATGGTTAATTGACTTTGGTTACTTGTGTTCACCCAAAAAAAAAAAAAGAATAATAGAAGCAACTCCATCTTTGTTCTTGCAAATAGATTGTAAAACTTTCAAAACGTAGCAGTGTCTTTTTGGAAACCAAACTGCATCCACAACTCGACACTAAAAGGTGCAACAATATTTTGAATATTACAATATAATAGAGAAATGATAATATATATTTTGGATATATTATTATCTTAGGAAATACTCCATCCGTTCTTTTAATAGTTACCCCTTTGCTTTTTCAAAGTCAAAGTTCATCAACTTTAACCATAAATTAACTCTAATATATAATACTAAACATATCATATGAGATCTTGTTAGATTTGTTCCAAGATATAGATTTACGTTATTAACTTTTTACAAATATTTATTAATGCACACTTAAAAATAGTAACGGTCAAAGTGATCTTGAAGATTGTGAAAAAGCAAAGTGATAAGTTAATAAAAATGGAGGGAACGATATGCTCTTCTGCTCAGCATCGGCCACTTGGAGAAGGGCTTGTTGAGAGCTGGTGCCTGGTGGGCATGACATCAATTCCACCTTTTATTTTTAGACTAATTGATTCTTGTCTTCTATCGACACTCGACGCATACACATCTTTCGACCCTGCGAATAAATTTAAATTGATTATTATTATTATAGATGTTTGCAAATATTCGGAGATGGTGGATGATATGTTCCAAGTTTTCCAGATCATAACTAAGCATTCGAGCATATTATTCGTCATACAGAATTCAGCGTTTTTTGAACGCTTCAGAATAAGTGTATTACTGTAACATCAGTAATACGTACATGGCAGTCGGGCCTCGTTAAGTTCCTTCTTGGTTTATGCTCCTAGTAGGGCAGCAGTGATGTATGTTGTAGTCTAGTAGAAGATAAAGCATATTAACTAAAACTCTGGGCCGTCTTGGAGATATGGTGCCCTGTTATCAAATGGAAATTGAGCCATTTCTTTCCCGTTAGTGAGAGAAAAAACCACAATTTTTCATATATAGAGAGTAGAGAGAATCAATACTAATTGAGTAATTGATGGATTAGTTCTATTTTTGACAATTATGAGAAAGATTTGATTAAATATTTGATGGAAGAAGTTAGAAAGTTAAAGATATAGAAGGGTGAATTTATGGTTGAAGAGATTGAGGAAGATGATAGGTGATAGCATAAATTATAGAGTCCGGAGAATGGAGATATGGAGCGTTTGTCGTTTACGATTTACAAAGCATCATACCTTTTCAAATTGAGCCCTTTCAAGTAAAACCAAATTTTTTCAGACAAGGGCCTGTGCAAAGGGGGTCTTTGCACACCCACAACTATCTCCCTGCTAAAACTCAACCTAGTACCACTGTCTAACCTTATTTAGTTCTCATAATACCTATTCAAATTACACTGTAGATATTCAACAAAATCTAGATCCGCGAGTTTAGCAAAAATCAGAGAAGGATCTGATTTAAACTCTACCTGAACTCGAGAATATATCATATGTAGTACTTGATAGAGCTTGACTTCAACCTGACATGGAACGAATACGTAAACAACTAGACCTAAACTTGACTGTCTTGACCGGGGCATCCGAAATAATATGACATAACCAGACAATGATCTGAAACAAACTCAACGCAACTTGTACCATAATCAAATAACTCATTGCATCAACGAATAAGTAAGTGGCAAGCATGATGGACCAATGGAATATGTTCTTCATGATCCAACAGGGTAAAAATCATCAGGCATGCAGCATAAGTCCCCTAACCTCTTCATGTATAAATAGAGATCAATATATCCTTCTCAACTACCGCACACCACAACATACTTACCATTAAACTTACTACATAACAAGTTTCATCAACTCTCTAAGCTAACAAAATGGCTCAAGCAATCGCCAAGGTGCGAAGTTGACAATTGGCTAGTCTTTCTCTTTCTCTATGCATCGTTCGTAATCTATATTCCCATTCCTGATTAATCATTAATTAAATGTTTGTCCTTATTTTAATATGTATCTTTACTTTGTATTATTGTGGCAGAACCAAATTGTTGCCAAGTACGGGCCTTATGGTTCACAATTGCCAGAAAACTACTGCATGATACTCCAAGAATGTGAACAGATCAAAGAAGTCATAATAAGGCATGGATACATTGTTGATGCCCTTGGGTTCGTCATATCTAAGCCATGTGGGGGTACAGAAACCAAAATGTTCGGTGGCAAATGCGGAAACGAGTCCAGGGTTAGTACACAATCATAATATTCAAGACAATTTTGATCGCCAAATTACGTGAATTTTAGTAGAGAAAGTTTTTTCATCGGTATAAACTCATAATAGGATGATTAGGATCACATTACATTATCACCAATCTTATAATTGCAAGAAAAAATTGCAACTTCTTTGTGTTTCCAACAATATTACTAATAGTACTTTCCTTTCTTATGCTTTCCTTGCATTTGTATAGATTGTGCTCAAGTGTGGTGAATTCATCACACAAATTTCTGGGACATACGGAAACTACAAGTACCAAAAGAATGAATGCCTTATTGGTACACTCAAGATACACACCAACCTCTGCCCATCAGGATATGGACCATATGGACAAGGATGTGGTATTGAGTGTCCACGTAGTTTCTCTTCTCCACTCCCAACTAAGGGCCCTATTGTTGGATTTTTCGGAAGGCACAACAACTACCTCGAGTCCACTGGAATATGCGTCAAAGAGGTAAAGCCTAATTGCCTTTTTTTTTTTATGCAATCAGCTTTGTTTTAGTACCCACCATCTTTAAGAGAAAATTTCCTATGATGCCAATATAATTGTAATTAAGGCTACACTATCTAGCTAGTCACGTAACAACTAATTTGTTAACCTTACCCTATTGCTAATGCTTTTATTTGTCCTTCTTATGAATCTCAGCTGGATTGCCCATGCGCTTAAGTATGATGTTGAAGTCTTTGGTTACGAGTATTGATGAATAAATAAGGTGCTTCAACGATGACCTATGTCCGTTTCTAGAAGCCACTATCTTATGTATAACTATAAGTGACCTCTTTTAAGTGTGGTTTGTAATCATTAACTATAGAGAGCACTATATTGTTGTCTTTGTTTTTTATTTATGTCTGTTAAATGATATATAAGCTCTTTTTAAAAAATATATCTTGGCCTCTTATATCATTTTCGTCCATTTTTTCGGTTTAATAAATTATATCAAACCAAGGGAGCAAAGCTAGCTATATTTTCTTTTGGCAACAGGGAATGGATTATTAGTTTCAATATAGCATCGGGAACCATTAATAATGCGAACTATCCATTCGGAATTTTCACGGATTAAGAACGATATATACTTTTTAAAACCGACGATAAACCTCCTAGAAACCGATTTATTCATTTGACAATAATAAATCTTATCTGATTACCAACTATACCATGGTTTAATCTCATAAATCAAAAATCATACACCTTTAATAGTTGTATTCTATTATATTCCACTCCTTAATGGAAAAATACTTTTGAAAACCCATCAAATGAATAATTCAGATAGAAAAATGAATTTCATATATCGCACCCCCGAATAATAACGGCCCAATACTTTAATTATACTTTTATCCTAAGGCCCCTTTCTTATTCCCACATATACGGGCCATTCTGATCGAGCTTCGATAAGGCTGGATAAGCAGCCGACAGCTAGTTCGGAAGACCACAATTATTTGTTCGTTACTTAAAACTTAAAAATATACATATGAAAAACATATTTATTTTGAAACAGGCCCAATAAAATCCAACAAGATTTAAGCAGGCCAATTCTCTTTTGTGAAACTTCTACCACTCGTGTTTCGAACTTTTGCGAGTTTTCCCTCTCATTCTTGTTTGTAATCAAATGAACGTGTAGTCTCCTTTTTATCGATGTTCCTCATTTGTTGATTTTGTAAATCCCATTGTAGCAATTGAAAAGATGGAGAAAGTGTTTCCTCTATTTTAAATTAGTTCGCCTACTTTGACTTATACGCAATTCACATATTACACTTGGATTTTATTTTTAACCGAATATATACAAACAAAAGTTATCTGATATGTTATTGATTATGTCTCACTGTATGTTTTCAGAATATTAATATTAAATTTTATAACTATTACTAATAAATTGTCATAGGTATTAGTAGTCAAAGTTGTACATTGGCTAAGCATGATCATTGTCGAGGTGGTGCAACTATAGTATAATTAACACAAATGCAATATATTACTTCCTCCTTTCCAAGTAGTTGCTACTCATAGTTGAGATTATTTTTGGGAACATCACCTATAGTCCTATACTTAAGATCATTTTTTTAAGGAAAAATTGATGTTATGGGTTCCAACTATGGCCGAAAATTTTATAGATCTTAACTATTAATTATCCACCACAGATCCCAACTTTAAGAGATTTAAGAGGAAGTACGAGAAGACGATTTGGAAGTAGGCAAAATAAAGTTCCTATTTCCTCCGATTTTTGTTGATCAACCACTGCTCATTTTCAACTTTGTTTTTAAAATTCTACCCATTTATACTTTATTCGGATTTTTCACCATATACCCCTGATAAATTTTTTTATTCACCATATACCCTCGATGTTTTCAAAATTCACCATATACCCCTCAATTTCTTTATAATTTACCATATTCCCTTAATGATTGACGACTATCAACTTTTTTGATCATTAAACCTTGATTCCATTACTAAACCTTAATTAGTCCCTATTTCACTCATTTACCCTAACATCTTAGCATTGAAACAACACCTAAGGCCAAAAAAGAAGGAAGAGAGTTATGGAGGAAGAGTGATAAATGGGGCCATTTGTGGTGCTTTAATGGTGATCAATTAATGTTAACGACTCAAATAGGGGCTAATTAGGGTTTGGTAATGGAATTAGGGGTTAATGACAGAGAAACATACACTTTTTTCTCTTTTCTACGTGGTTCATTTTTGCACAATTCTTGATCTTATATAATTAGATCAATGACAAATGAAGGGTGTACAATATAATGAAGTATAAATATGATATGGCCGTTCATCAAAAGAAGAAAAAAATTAATATTAATATGCTAAAGTTATGAAGTTAACAGCAAAACCACATGCATGGTTACGTTGTAGTTAATTTTTTTGAAACGGGGGATCACGGGCTTTTATTATAATAAATCAAGGGAACAAACCCATACAAACAAGCTCATCACTAACTATTGTGTCTAATCTAGCCACCATGTGAGTACAGTGTTACAAGATCTTTTAACATGAGAAAACACACAAGAATAAAAAAGAGAGCTATCATGCCTAATGTCATCAATCATTAAGAACATGGGAGAGGAACCATTGTCCTACCCTTCGTCGCATTAATGGTAGTCAACGCATCACTTTCAACCTCAAGCTTACTGTATCCCATTCTCCTTGCAATTGACAGACCAAAGCGTACATCAAGAGCTTTGGCCATAGTGGGAATGTAGCTTCAATTCACTTGGTTACAGTCACCTTCAAGCACCCGTCTTCGCCACGGACAACCACCCCAAGTGTAGCCCTCACACCATCCACCACATGCACATCTGTGTTGACCTTAACACAGCCCACATCAAGGTCTATCAAACTTTATGTATCAAACCTAAAGTAGAGTACGTTAATTTCAAGTCGCGCTCTAGAATGGCTAACAACAATAACGATTTAGCTGCTGTTATTCGCCTTTTGGCGGGAAACCGACTCAAGATAGGGTTGAGCGTCTCGATTCTGCTGGGGATATGTTTGAGAGCCCGGCCAAAGTTAAACCACCATATTTTAAGGGGCAAGCCGATCCTACCTTTTTTGGAGAATTGGGTTAGAGAGTTTGAGAAAATCTTTGGGGCGGTGAACTGTCCTGAGAATATGAGAGTAGGTCAGGCTGTGCTGTACCTAAAGGATGAGGCTGATTTGTGGTGGAGAGAAAACGGGGTTAGACTAAGTGCTATTGAAGGTTTTAATTGGGATTCTTTTGTTACTGTTTATCAACCTTAGGATGGGAAGCATGACCATCTCTGAGTACTATAGCAAATTCATAGCACTGTCGCGGTTTGCACCTGAAGTAGTAGCCATTGAGGAATTAAAGGCTCAAAGGTTTGAGCAAGGTTTGACTGAGGAAATCCAGCTGGGGTTAGGTGGTGAAACTTTTTCATCCCTAGATATTGTGTATGGGAGAGCCGCCCACATTTATGGTCTTCAGTTGAGACGGGATAAGAAAAATGTTGTAGTGGGTGAGAAAAGAAAGGATTTCAATGCTGGGGGAAATCAAGGTAACTTCAAGAAGAGTAGAAATGGGAATGGAAATTTCCAAGGGAGAAATAATCAGGGTTACAATAATAAGGGTCAATCTGAGAGAGTGTACCACTGTAAGAAGTGCAATAATAACCATCCTGGTAGAGACTGCAAGGGAGAACCAGTGACCTGTAACTACTGCTAGAAGAAGGGCCATAGGGAGTATGAGTGCTTTGCTAAGCAAAAGAAGGAGCAAATTGGCAATGGGGATAGTAACCAAGTGAGGTCTGGATTTAAATAGTCGGGAAATCAAGGTTCGAAGCATGTAGGGGCCCAGAACAACCAGGGGAGCTACAATAACCTGCTATTGAGAGCAACAACCAGCTCCGGTTAAACTGTTCGTGATGAGTCGCAATGAAGCTGAACGATCTGCCGACGTAGTGTCTGGTACTTTTTCTATTAACTCTGTGCTAGTTAAAGCATTATTTGATTCGGGAGCAACTTATTCTTTTGTTGCGTCGTCTGTTATTAAAAGTCTGGGGTCAGTAGATTTTGAGGTGATTGATTTGCCTATTAGTATACCTACTGGTGGGACCATAAGGTATACCAAGTTGTTCAGAAGTTTGCCTCTGAAGATAGGAGACTGTATTTTCCTTCTGCTATGATAGAGTTTAATCTGGGAGACCTAGATGTAATTCTGGGGATGGATTGGCTAAGTTTATACAAGGCCAAAATAGACTGTGAAGTTCAGAAAGTAGTTTTAAGAAACCCTTTGGAGACATTGACCTCGTATAGACGTTTTGGGAAGTCCAAGAACTTTGGGGTTATTTCTGCAATGCAAGTCAAGAAGTTGATGAAGAAGGGTGTGAGTTATTTTCTATAGTGTGCAAGATGTGAGTAAAGAAGCTGGGGTAAATATTGAGGATGTTCCAATTGTGAATGAGTTTATGGATGTGTTTCCAAGTGAGATTTCGGGTATGCCACCTGCTAGAGCGGTTGAGTTCACCATAGACTTAGTTCCTGGAACTGCACCTATATCTAAAGCACCCTATAGAATGGCACCTCCGGAGATGAATGAATTAAAGACGCAGTTGCAAGAGCTGTTCGATAAAGGTTATATTAGGCCTAGTGCATCACCTTGGGGAGCTCCTGTATTGTTTGTTAAGAAGAAAGATGGGAGTATGAGGTTGTGTATCAATCATAGGGAATTGAATAATGTAACCATCAAGAACAAGTATCCTTTGCCTATGATAGATGACCTATTCGATCAATTGAATGGAGCGAGCGTGTTCTCGAAGATTGATTTGCGTTCAGGGTATCACCAGTTGAGGGTAGCTGATAAGGATATACCTAAGATTGCATTAAGGACTCGTTATGGTCACTATGAGTTCAGTGTAATGCCTTTTAGGTTAACCAATGCACCTGCCATAATTATGGACTTGATGAATAGGATTTTTCATGAGTTCTTAGATTAATTCGTGGTTGTATTTATTAATGATATCTGATTTATTCGAAGAATGAAAAAGAGCTTGATGACCACTTGAGGATTGTATTGGAGACACTTAGTAAAAATCAATTGTATGCCAAGTTCTCTATGAGTGAGTGGCCAACTCCGAAGAATGTGTCTGATATTCGAAGTTTCCTAGGTATAGCTGGCTATTATAGAAGATTTGTGAGAGATTTCTCGAAGATAGCGAGGCCAATGACAAATTTGATGAAAAAGGAGTCAAAATTCGATTGGAGTGAGAAGTGTGAGGAAGCTTTTCAAATTTTAAAAGAACGTTTGACCTCCGCACCTGTTTTGACCCTGCCTGATGGGAATGAGGGATTTGAGGTGTATAGTGATGCTTCAAAGAATGGTTTGGGATGCGTCTTACAGCAGAATGGGAAGGTGGTCGCGTATGCGTCGCGTCAGTTGAAACCTTATGAGGCTAATTACCCTACCCATGATCTAGAGTTAGATGCTATTGTGTTCACTTTGAAGATTTGGAGACACTACCTGTATGGAGTAACTTGTAAGATCTTAACCGACCATAAAGTTTGAAGTATATTTTCACCCAGAAAGACCTCAATATGAGGCAGAGAAGATGGTTAAAGTTGATAAAGGATTATGATCTAGACATCCAATACCATGAGGGGAAAGCGAAGTCGTTGCTAATGCGTTGAGTAGGAAGTCGAGTCATATCATGAATGCCTTGGTCGTTCCTGAAGAGTTGTGTCGAGTATGCAAAGACTTAGCCTGGAAATTTTAAGTCCTGGGGAGATCGAGGTAAGATTGAGTGCTTTATCGTTGGGGTTGTCAATTTTCGACGAGATCAAAGAGGATCAAGTCGGGGATGAGCACCTAGAGAGGATTAAGGAAAATATGGAAAAAAGTAAGGAAGTTGATATTAAGATCCATGATGATGGTAGTATGAGGTTCAAGGGAAGGTGGTGTGTACCACAAAAATGTGATGAACTTAAGAGACGTCTTATGGATGAGGGGCATAATACGTCGTATTCTGTGCACCTTGGGGGTAACAAGCTGTATAAGGACCTTAAGCAGATCTATTGGTGGCCAAAATGAAGCGTGAGGTTGCCGAGTTCGTGTCTAAGTGTCTAACCTGTCAGAAAGTCAAGATAGATAATAAGCGACCCATGGGGAAAGTTCAATCCTTAGAGGTTCCTGGATGGAAGTGGGATTCCATATCGATGGATTTTGTGACTGCTTTTCCTAGAACAAGGAATGGCAATGATACAATTTGGGTTATAGTGGACCGTCTAACGAAGTCGGCCGTGTTCATTCCAATTGGAGAGACATGGAAGAAGAAGCAACTTGCGAAGATGTATGTTAAGCATGTAGTGAGATTGCATGGGGTTCCAATCGATATTATTTCAGATTGTAATTCGAGATTCCTCTCGAAATTTTGGCAAAAGGTCCAGTTAAATCTTGGGACAACATTGAAAATGAATATTGCTTTTCACCCTGCGACTGATGGTCAGACTGAGAGGACTAACCAAACTATGGAAAATATGTTAAGAGCATGTGCTATTGATTTTCAGGGTAGTTAGGAAGACCAATTAGATTTGATTAAGTTTTCATACAACAATAGTTACCATGCGAGTATTAAGATGGCACCTTTTGAGGCATTATATGGAAGAAAGTGTAGAAGTCCTATTTGCTGGAACGATTTTAGTGAGAACATAGTATTGGGGACAGAGTTCATTGAGGAGACTGTCAAGAATATGAAGTTGATTCAGGCTAGAATTCAAGCTGCTCAAGATAGGCAAAAGAGTTATGCCGACTTGAAGCAAAGGGAAGATGAGTTCGAAGTAGGTGATAAAGTGTTTCTGAAAGTATCACCAACTAAGGGTGTGATGAGATTTGGGAAAAAGGGCAAATTAAGTGCCAAATATGTAGGTCCATATGAGATTCTACAAAGACTTGGGAAGATAGCTTATTGGTTGGCTTTGCCAATGGAGTTCGAAAATATGCACGATGTGTTTCATATTTCCCAACTCAAGTGTTATATCCCTGATGAGCGTCATGTCTTGGAGCATGAGAGGATCTAGATTGATAGTAGCCTCACATATGAGGAAAGACCTGTGAAAATTCTTGATAAGAAGGTGCGTAGTACACGCAATAAGGATGTCAATATCATGAAAGTGCTTTGGTCGAACCATGAGTTCGAAGAGGCAACGTGGGAAGCTCAAGCTGAAATGAAGAAGAAGTATCCAGATTTATTCCTTGAGGTGAGTTACGAGGGCGTAACTCGTTTTCTTTAAGGGGGGTAGAATGCGATAGAATTTCGCGCTTTTTACCTATTTTTATGGTATTTTTATGCATTTTATGCTTATTTTGGCGATTTGCACATGTTTGGTGCAAAATAAATAGATTCTCCGCATAAGAAAAGGGTATTCATTAGTAACACAAGTGATTTTAAGTTGGCAAAAGAGTGCATATGAATGACACAAGTATTTCTCCATTAGGAGTTGAGTTGAAAAACTTTTGAAAATGTGTAAATTTTTTTTTTGTGTCAAGTTTCGGGACGAAACTTCTTTTAAGAGGGGTAGACAGTAATCCCCCGTAAATTTATTGGATTATATAAATATCTTATAATGTATATACTTATGTATTTTAACGATTTATTTCTTCAAAGGTTGACTATTTGAACGTCAAAGGATTTATTTTCATGATTTATACAAGTCAAATATATTATTAAAGTAATGCTTTGAAAGTATTCGAAATTTTTGAAACACTTATTGGATTTAGAAAAGGGTTTGTAAATGGGTGTGAGCCCAAACCTTTTGGCTTAACCTATGGTCATTCTCATTTAATTAACCCATCAAAGCCCAACTCTTTATTGGACCCCTAATGGGGGAAACTATAAATACCCTCATTTACACAAATCCCCACACATTAAACACATTTATTTTCTCTCTCTTCCGCCCCCAATTTTCGGGTCTCTCTCTCCTCTTTTTCTTCTCTTTCTTTCTCTCGGTTCCTCCCTCCTCCTTCGGTTTTGGCCAGTCGCGGCAGCACAGCCTCCAGCGCCACCACCAACCGGCAGCAGCAGTCGGTGCACCTCCGCCCTCCTCCCTCCTTGCCGCCGACTTTCTTCCCTCCTCTTTGCTTGGTTGTTATTTCTTCCTCCTCAAGTTTCATTTTAATGCAAAGCTCATATTTTTAGAGTTTGTTTTAATAAGTTTATATGTAAAAGTTGTGATTTTATGATTTGATTATGAATCTAAGATTATATAAATTATGTATTGAAGAAATAAAATTTTAGATTTACTTGTTATGTTAAAATATGGTTTAAAAATATCAAAGCATGGATTTTTAGGGTTTTACATGTTGGAAAATCATAGTATCATGTTATTGTTTATGGTTTTGGATTTTCTTATGATTATAAGCATGTTTAAATATGTTTAAAAAGAGTTTTAGTGTATATTATGTTGCTGGAAATTTGGAAAGAGTAGTGTTTATGGAGTTCTTATGATTTAAACATGAGTTTTAAGGGTTTTTAATCATCTAGTGTAGTAATTTATACTAGGAGGTTGTACTAAGTAAGTTTTAATGTTGGGAGAAGTTTTTAAACACTTTCAAAAGGGTTTAAAATATTTTAGTATTGCTGTAAATTCATGGTGTATTGATCATGAATTTATGTTGGTTATTTTAGGCGGAGAATTCTCTTTAGGCGATTTTTAAGTCTGTTATAGTGGCATCTCAGTTTGTCTACAACAAGGTACGTACATACCTATGTGTTGATTGATGTAGTATTATGATTTTAAGAAGCAAAGTTATGTAGTATCATGTATAGGACTATGTTGAGTTCCTATATGATTTCTATTATGTTGGTTTATGCATGTTTTATGTTGTGGTGTGAACATGTTGAGTATGAGATTTATGTTATGAGATGTATATCATGTTTGTATAGAAGATTGATGCAAGCATGTTGGTTGGGAACTTTATTTTTATTAATTCACATGGGGGAATTAATATATTTATTAGTATTGGATCATGGTTGATCATTGTTCCCTTTTGAGTATTTCACTGCTTTATAAGGACCGAGGGCCTTATTTGGTAAGTTGATATTTTCTACCTATGAAAGGTAATTTGGTTGTTGGCTAGGTTCAACAAATAAGAAAGATTGGATTAAAGTCGATATTACTCTTGGATTGTTAAGTTGTGTGATCACTTATCTAATCCTAAGATAAAAAGATAAAGTTGTGATTGTTTGTTGATTCTATTATTGGTGTTGCTTGTGAGTTATAACAAGTAATAACTGGTAAATCATGTAAAGTGAAACTGGATAGCAATAGCTTTAGACTGGTGTACGTCTGAAGTGTTGGACAATTAGGAGTTAGGTACATGGTGAGCGTGCCATGGCTTTTTCTGGGGCCGGATTGATGACTGTGCCCTATTTTTCAGTTAGAAAGGTTCCTCGATATCGTAGGTCATGGGAATACAGAGTCGCGAGTATTTCGTCTTCCAAAGGGAAGGCTAGTTTTAGATGAGACAACTCGGTCCATTGACTATTCCATTTAACGTAATAAGAATGTTGTTTAAGTTTAGTGCAGCAAAAGTTATCCGCAAGTTATTATGTTATTATTTATTCTTGCCTATTATTTATTAGTATCATGTTAGGTTTATTTACTTGTTTAGTATGTAGTACTCAGCTTTGCTGATTACGTGCTTTTGTTGTGTATGTTGATCATGGCTTTGCCTTATTGATCTTGTGATGACCCATTTTGGTGAGCAGTCTCTAGGGATCAATAGTGCATAGTCCATCTAACAGGTTCGAAGATGATGCATCATTGGGATCGGGATTTTGGAGAGCTTGTGTAGTTATTTTTCTGTACTTTTGAGCTATACATTTTATAGTTGGTTTAATTTGGTTTTAAGGTTGACTTTGGTTGTTGGTTGGTTTGGAGTTGACTTTATGGTTGACTAAGTTTATTTATAAAGTTTACTAGTTTTGTTTTCCACTGCAAAATTCTGAATAAGCCGATACGTTTCCACACGGGCGATAATACTTTGATAATTCTCTATGTTTTATATTAAAAAGGTATTTTAGAAAAGAGATAATTGTCGGGGTGTTACACTTTGCTTCTTAGTTTGGGAGTGGATCACCCGCGTGGAATGAGTTTGTTTTGTGACAGCCAATCGGCATTGTACATTGCTCAGAATTCGGATTTTCATAAGCGCACTAAACATATTGAGGTTGATTGTCATTATGTTCGTGATGCTATTCAGGAAGGTATTATTAGTCTGTCTCATGTCAAAACGACTGATCAACTTGCGGATATTTTTACAAAGGCTTTGGGCAAGACCCAATTTTTGTATCTTCTAGCCAAGTTGGGCATTTGTGATTTGCATGCTCCAACTTGAAGGGGGTATTAAGCCCAGCCCAGTATTATATTATATTTAGTTTATGGCCTAGTGTTAAGGCCTTATGTCTATTCTTAGTTTGTATATATACTCACCTCTACAGCAATACAAGTCAAGGGAAAAACAATTTAACAGAAGGATTTGTGATATGAGAGAGAGAGAGAGAATCGGTGGTGCAGCCGCCGGTGAGGGTGCTGCATGTTAGCTTCTCTTGTGAGACTGTGACTCTGTAAGTGTGAGGTTTCATGTTGAAAGGCTTGATTAAGGTGTTTGGAGAAAGAAAAAGAGAAATAAAGTAAGAAAGTTAGTGTAGTTAAATTGTTAAAGAGGTCATATATTAGTAAGGAACTTACTAAAGGCCAAGAAATAAAGTAATTCAAAAAAAAAAAAAGTACTTATGATTTTTATTGTGCAACCCACAATATTTTTCATGATGTTATTGCATTTCACACATATTTTCATGCTGGTTTTCATGTGCCTTATTATTTTGATGACTTCTTTTAATTTTAAAGAACCATGTATACCCTTAAATGAATTCTTATTATTTAATTATTTAATTAACTGAAAGCAAAGGAAACTTATTATAAAAGTCCTCATCGTATAGAAAACTATAATTATTAAGTAAAAGTATCAATATAAAATACAAATAAAACACTAAACAGTTTATCAAAGAGTTGTGGAATAAATAAACATGATAGAAATAATATAAAATATATGCAGCAACAAATGGTCGGAACGACATTAGAATAAAAGACGTCAAATTCCTAAAAAAAAATAAGGTTACTAATCATTTTTAAATAAATAAAAAGTAAAGTTATTAGTCCTTAAAACTTATTATTAAAGTTAGATAATTTGTACATAAATTTTCTTCCAAATTATATATAGATGTAATTATGAAATTAGTTTAACTTTGATAATGATTTCACACGCATAGCGTGCATATAAGGCTGGTGTATTATAATATAAGTCAATACACTATTATTGTCAAAGTGTTAGTATTCTGATGTTTTGTGTCCAAGTATTAATATCCTTAAATGACGAGAATTAATGTGATAAGCAAATGGTTGACTACAAATATGTAAAAATGACTATTAAGATTGATATTCAAACTGAATTATTAGTGGGAACCCGCCCTTTTTGTGAACTAAAAAGTTAATTCATCTGTTGTTATCTATATTTATCTACTGAAAGAAAGCGTACATTTTTTAAGAAAATAATCCGCTTTTTAGACCCCGAAGATGATTCTTATACGAAGTAATGCAATACTTTTAAGGGCGACCTTGCCTGAATTGACCCGACCCAAATCAACCCGAACTGTTTAAACCAATATGATTCAACATGATCCGATACTAATCCGAGTAATCAAACTTGCACCCGATCCAAAATGGCATGGACCAGATACAGACATGAACCCTAGTTGACCCGACTCATAGGACCTGTTTGCCACCTCTAATTCTAATCATTTATAGTCATTTATACTCATTCGCCCAGATGAGCAAACTTTATCAAATAGGCAAACACTTATACTCATTCGAGAAAATGAGCAAACTTTTCCGATCATTTTCTCAAATGAGCATAATAAGTATCTACTCATTTTGAAACTGGAATATTGGTTTCAAATGTCAAACTAAGTCCACCATTGATGAATTTCCGAACTGCAATATTTGTTTTTGTCATTAAAGCCCAACTTTCTCAAATCATATTTTATAGTTCATCTATCTGATTGGTCATGGTGAGAGACAAAATCATAAAGGAAAGAGAAATTTGGAGATAAGAGAAACTCAAAACTACTGTTTATTCTTAAATCATGCATCTTCTGCATTGTCGATCACTAATTCCACCCTTGAAAAATTCTGGAAACTCTAATGTAGATTCTCAAACCTGAAAGTAATTCTGCCATATGAAATTCAGGACTTCAATATTTACTTTTGCCATTTATTAATTTGAATGAAGGTTGCAAATTTGGAGGAGAGAGAAAAATAATATAGGATGAAAGTTTAAAGGTAAGAAACAATTGAGAAGAGAGAAATTTGGAGATGGGGAGAAAAGGATGAGACAAAAATTTGGAGGTAATACAAACAATGGAGGATAGAAAAATTGGAGGTAAGAGAAATGATGAAGAAGGAGGAAAGAAGAGAGAAAAATAAGTGATTAATTAGAGATGAGTACGTATTAAGATCTCGCTTATTTGGAGAATTGATTATAGAATTATCGTTGGATGTCCCATGAGCATGGGCATACGCTAGGGTGTACAATGCATGTACTCGTTTCTAGTTACTTTGTGTGAAACTTTCAAATTTTTTTTTTGCAAATATATGAATTATATGAAAACTTTTTACCACCCATGTTTCCATCGAAGAAAGAATAATGTGATTTGAATTATATTAAACAGATGCAACATAAGTATTGTATTTTTTTTTTTTAAAGAACATAAGTATTGTATTTAGTTATATTTCACAAGAACATTTCAAATTATGGGCGGTCTTCTGATAATTATTTGATTTGAAGTAAAATTGCCTTTTTTTTTTTTTTAAGACGTGCTTGATCTCTTTAGTTACCCAAAAACACTTTTCAATATTATCGTACTCCCTCCGTTTTTTTAATTGCTACATTGTTGTATGCACAACAATTTAGGCAATGTCACTTTCAAGCTATTGGAAGGGTACTTTTTGACCCATTTAATGTAAAATAATGGAGAAAAGTGAAAAAGTTGTACTTTTGAATGATAATGGAGAAAAGTGAAAAAGTAGTACTTTTGGATGGAAAAAGAGAAAAACAAATACAATATCAGTACTTTATGGTGGGCCAAGTACCCCAAATAAGGAAAGGTTAAACAATGTAACAATTAAAAATAAACACCCATATATGAAAAATGTAGCAATAAAAAAAACTGATGGAGTATGTTTTTGGGGTAAATTATCGGTCTTATCATTTACACTATATTTTGTTGTACGGAGGGAACGATATACTCTTCTGCTCAACAATCAGCAATCACCAATCAGCAATCAACATCAGCCACTAGGAGAAGGTCTTGTTAAGAGCTAGTGGGCATGAATGACCTCAATTCCTCTTTTTATTTTTAGACGAATTGATTCTTATCTTTTATCGACAATCGACCCATATCTTTCGACCCTGCGTATAAAATTAAATTTATTATTATTATTACGAGCCCGCTAACGGGCGCCCCGAGGCGTTAGATAAGAACTATCATTTTGTATTGTATATGGTTACCTAATTAATTATTACTAAAGAACGCCCAAGCGTTAAATACTATAATAAATTCGAGCCCGCTAACGGGGGCTCCGAGGCGTTAGATTAGAACTATCATTTTGTATATGGTTACCTAATTAATTATTACTAAATAAAGCCCCAAGCGTTAAATACTATAATAAATTATATAGATACCTAATTAATATTACTAACGAGTGCCCCGGGCGTTAGATAAGAACTATATTTTTTATGTAGCATTTGCTAATTAATTATTACTTTTTTTTATAAAGAAAAGGGGACATGCCCCAAAAGAGAACTACAAAGCTGGGGAAATTACACACATATTGCTTTTACCCCAAAAGAGAACTATAATTCTCATGAGATGTTAGATAATGAAGCTTTTACAGTATCCAGTAAAAAATATTTTTCTCCCTTATAATGGCTGCATTGTCTATACCCTATCGGATGACCTTGCTTCTAGCTCTAGAGTCTAGACATAGCTTATGAGGTTCTTCACTATATTCAATTTTTTATTTGTTCAATTTGTTGCAGATCCTTATACATGGATGCGCTCAACTCTTGCAATTCATCAATATTTTCCCCCTGATATATTAGTGTGTACGTACACTTTAAAAATATATTAGTGTTGCGGCCAATCATGAAACAATAAACCTATTCATTTGCTTTCGTGTTGAAAAAGAAATAAACCTATTCCTTTTTTTATTCTGAGTAAAAGATATTTTATCTAATTCATTTTGGGACTAGGATTAATATAGGTAAGATATTTTAGTCTTAGCTAACGCCCTGGTGGAGCCCGTTAGCATTCGCCTCTATAATTATACTTTTCCTTGGACAATGCATTTCTTTATTAAAAATATTTTCCGACTAAGGCCCTGTTCTTTTGGGTTGAGAGAAACTGAACCGAACTGAAATTAACTGAACTGAACTGAGAAAAACTGAATTGCAGAGAGAAATTGAACTGAAATTAACTGAACTGAACTGAAATTAACTGAATGAACTGAACTGAAAATAAGTCCAAAAGAACAGGGCCTAATTATATGTAGCTAAGTTAATATGTAGTCTCTTCTTCAGATGTTTCTTGACATGTGTGTTTGCATTATGACTCATTGACTCTTATACCTTGTTCTGCCCACTTGAGGAATTTTCTTTTCGGGTTCGATCTGTTGTGTATTCCCGTTTGTTTCATCTACATGATCATGATAACCGTTCCAAACTTCCAATATGTAGCTAGAAGTCGGTGAATTGAAAAGTGTCAGAACTAATTTGGTACGAAGGAAGTAAATATGAAGCGATAGTTAGCAATCCAGTAATTAGTTTTAATTAGTTGGAGTACAAAATTTGCATTTTTTTTAGGAATGAGCTTGATTGCTTGAGTCACCCATATTTTTTTTCAATATTTTCTGGAGTATATGTGTTAGCAATAAATGCAATTTCTAGGACCTAGGGTTTGCTAGTTAACATCAAGTTCAACAATAAATGCAAAGTTGTAAACTTTAAGTGAGAAAAGTAAGCAATAAAGAGAGACAAAGATTTAACGTGGTTCGGTCAACCTTGACCTACATCCACAAGCAAGAACCTTGGAGTTTTCTTTAGCCTCTCTAATGGAGGAATTACAATGGAGAAGAAGAGAGAGAGGAGGAGAGAGAGAGAGAATTCTTTTGTGGCTAATTTGAATCTTAGGGTTCTAAATAACTTTAGGTGCCTTATATATGACATCCTAAAGGTAACAAAATGACCCAAAACCCAAAACATAAAATCTCGGAAAAATCCAGATTAAATCGCGAAAAACACGAAACAGGGCAAGATGCCCGCCCGGTGCAGGTTTCACCAAGGCAATCTGCCTCGAAGGCAGAATGTAAGGTAATGGGTTGGCCCGCCCGAGCACCTAATCTGCCCGCCCGGGACCTACACTGCCCGCCCGGGCTGCTTCCTCTCGGCCGGGGCTTGACTTGCTCGTCCGGGTTGAGCTTCGAAGCTTTCTATCTCCATTTCTCCTTGGCCACGAAATTCAAGGCACAAATAACAATTCTCCACCTTGACTTGAATTTCTCCAAGCACCTCCAATAACACCAAAAATGCTAATCACACTCCAAGGCTCTACCCCATAGGGGTCTACAACAAACAAGAGGAGAGACCCACCAAGTTCACACACAAAGTGAACTTAGTGGTTGGCAAAGGCTTTGTCAACATGTCGGAGGGGTTCTCCTCGGTACGAATCTTCATCAATGTCAACTCTTTCTTATCAATGACATTTCGGATGAAGTTGTACTTCACATCAATATGTTTCGTTCTTCTATGGAACGTGTTTTGGTTCTTAGCCAAGTGAATGGCACTTTGACTATCACAAAATACGGACACCTCCTTAGAACACGAGCTAATCTCCCCAACCAAACCTTTGAGCCACTTTGCCTCCTTGAATGCCTCGGTAATTGCCTTGAACTCCGCTTCCGTAGTTGAAAGAGCTACAACATCTTGTAGCGAAGATTGCCAACTCACGGTCGTACCTCCCAAGGTAAACACATAACCCGAAGTTGTTTTCCGATCATCCAAGTCTCCACCATAATCCGAATCACAATACCCAATCACACCATTTGCATCTTGGCCAAACTCCAAACAAATGTGTGAGGTACCCTTCAAGTACCTTAGAAGCCATTTCAAAGCTTCCCAATGCCCTTTCCCGGGCCTTGACATATAACGGCTCACCATGCTCACCGCTTGAGCAATGTCCGGCCTAGAACATACCATGGCATACATCACACTCCCAACGGCACTAGTATAGGGGATGTGAACCATGGCCCTTTCTTCTTCTTCGGATTGAGGACAAAACTCCTTTGAGAGCTTGAAGTGAGAACCGAGAGGAGTAGAAACGGGCTTTGCATTGCTCATTGAGAATCTCTCAAGAACCTTCTCAATGTACCTCCTTTGGCTAAGGTGCAATGCCCCCTTAGATCGATCTCTCCAAATCTCCATCCCAAGTATCTTCTTGGCTTCACCAAGATTCTTCATATCAAAGTCACTACTCAACAACTTCTTCAAATTGTTGACCTCAATCAAATGCTTGCAAGCAACCAACATATCATCAACATAAAGCAAAAGGTAAATGAAGGAACCACTTACTAGCTCTTTGTAGTATACACAACTATCATAGGAGCTTCTTGTGAACTCATGAGCCAACATAAACGAATCAAATCGCCTATACCACTGCCTAGGAGATTGCTTCAACCCATACAATGACTTCACCAAACGGCACACATGTTCTTCTTTCCCTTCAACCTCAAAACCTTCCGGTTGCTTCATGTAGATTTTCTCCTCCAAGTCCCCATGGAGGAAAGCGGTCTTAACATCAAGTTGGTGTAGCTCCAAGTCTTCCATAGCTACCAAGGCAAGCAAAACTCTAATGGACGAGTGCTTCACAACCGGTGAAAATACTTCATGAAAATCAACACCCTCAACTTGAGTGAAACCCCTTGCCACAACTCTTGCCTTGTAGACGGGACCTCCCGAATCCGGTGTACCCTCTTTTCTCTTGTACACCCATTTACACCCAACGATCTGCTTCTTCTTAGGTGCAACAACTAACTCCCAAGTATTGTTCTTGTGCAAAGATTCAATCTCTTGCTTCATCGCCATCAACCACTTGCTTGAATCGGGTAGAGACATTGCTTCCTTGTAGGAGCATGGATCATCAAAAGTCTCTACCTCATTTGCCACGGTGAGAGCATATTGCACATAGTCACACTCCTCAACATATCTTTGAGGAGGCTTGATTTGCCTTCTTTGTCTCTCACTAGCAAGTGTCTTGCGTTGGGTTTGTGGTGAACCCTCAACATGCCTCTCTTGAGTGAGAGCATCATCATGTGAAGCACTTTCAAGCTCCACCTTCTCCTCGGTGTCATGAGATGAACCTACATCATTACAAATAGCAAGCTCCTTCTCCGGAGTGATCATATATGATTCATCAAACACAACATCTCTAGAAGTTATTACCCTCCTAGATTTTTCACACCAAACTCTATATCCCTTAACCCCCAAACCATAGCCAACAAATACACATTTTCTAGCTCTAGGTTCAAGTTTATCCTCATTTACATGAATGTAGGCCGGACAACCAAACACTTTCAAATTAGAATAATCACAAGGAGTTCCGAACCATACCTCTTGAGGAGATTTAAAATTAAGGGCGGAGTGAGGAGATCGGTTCACCAAATAGCATGCCGTTGCAACCGTTTCGGCCCAAAAGATCTTCCCCAACTTGGCTTGGGAGAGCATACATCTTGCCCTCTCTAGGAGAGTCCTATTCATTCTCTCCGCAACACCATTTTGTTGAGGCCTCCCAACACAAGTTCTATGACGAACAATGCCTTCATCAAGACAATACTTAGTGAACTTCTTTTCAACAAACTCTAGGCCATTGTCGGTTCTCAAAACCTTGATCTTCTTGTCGGTCTTCTTCTCAATCATAGTCTTCCATTGAAGAAACACATCAAACACACCATCCTTGTGCTTGAGAAAGAACGACCACACCTTCCTAGAGAAATCATCAATTATTGTGAGCAAGTAACTACAACCACCCAAAGAAGTCTTCCTAGAGGGACCCCACAAATCCGAATGGATGTAATCAAGAGGTCCTTTGGTGTTGTGTATTGCGGGCTTGAAGCTAACCCGCTTGTGTTTACCAAACACACAATGCTCACAAAAGCCAAGGTTGCCAAGTTTCACATTATCTAGCAATCCTTGCTTGCAAAGTTCAGACATTCCTTGCTCTCCCATATGACCAAACCTCAAATGCCAAAGCTTGGTATCATCGTCACTCATAGTGCCGGTGGAGACATTTGCCGAACCACTAACCATGGAACCTTGTAACACATACAAGCTTCCCCTTTTAATGCCCTTCATCAACACAAGTGCACCCCTAATAACCTTCAATACTCCACCTTCCGCTACGTACTTACACCCATTATTGTCAAGAGTACCAAGAGAGATCAAGTTCTTCTTCATTTCCGGAACATGGCGGACTTTGGACAATGTTCTAACCGTGCCATCAAACATCTTGATATCCACGGACCCTATGCCAATCACCTTGCAAGTTGCATTGTTACCCATGGTGACCGTGCCTCCATTATACTCCTCATATAAGGTGAACATGTCTTTGTAGGGTGTCACATGAAAAGAACATCCCGAGTCTATTATCCATTCACTCTTGCTCTTGAGCCTATCATGAGTAACAACCAAAGCTCCACTTTCGCCATCGGAATCAACATAGCTTACATCGGCGGAGTTAATGGGTTCCTTGCCTTTCACGGGCTTACTATCCCCCGATTGCTTGTTTTTCAACTTGTAGCATTCGGACTTAATGTGCCCCTTTAGATGACAATAATTACAAGTCTTGTGCCTATTAGAATTGGGCTTCTTTGACTTAGAATGCCCCCTATTCTTACCACCATTACCACCTTGACTAGTAGATGCAACATCATTTGATCTACCCCTAACAAACAAGCCATCACTAGAGTTTGATGATTTAGATGTCAATTGATTATCAATCAACTCCCTTTGTTTCAAAGCATCCCTAACATCATCAATACTCAAATCATCTCTACCATACAAGATACTTTCCCTAAAATGCTTGTATGAAGATGGTAATGAACACAACAACCAAATAGCCAAATCTTCATCATCCAAAGTCACATCAATGTTTTGAAGATCCATCACAATAGAATAAAACTCATCAATATGAGACTTAAGAGAATTACCTTCCTCAAGTCGAAGGTCATACAATCTACTCTTGAGTAGAAGTCGGTTGGTGACACTCTTTGCCATGTAAAGAGACTCCAACTTCAACCATAGACCCGCCGCGGAGTCCTCCTTAGCAACTTCCCTCAATACTTCATTCGAGAGGCAAAGTTGTATGGCCGATAAGGCCTTCAAATCCACTTCTTCCCATTTCTCATCGGTCATAGTAGTAGGCTTCTTCACCTTCACCTTGCCCTCTAGAGCCTTGTGAACACCATTTTGAATCAAGATTGTCTTCATCTTTACTTGCCATAGTCCAAAGTTGATGGACCTATCAAACTTCTCAATATCAAGCTTCATTGTTGACATATTCTTCAAAGAAATCAACTAGTAACCTCCCAAACCTTAAGCTCTTGATACCAATTGTTAGCAATAAATGCAATTTCTAGGACCTAGGGTTTGCTAGTTAACATCAAGTTCAACAATAAATGCAAAGTTGTAAACTTTAAGTGAGAAAAGTAAGCAATAAAGAGAGACAAAGATTTAACGTGGTTCGGTCAACCTTGACCTACATCCACAAGCAAGAACCTTGGAGTTTTCTTTAGCCTCTCTAATGGAGGAATTACAATGGAGAAGAAGAGAGAGAGGAGGAGAGAGAGAGAGAATTCTTTTGTGGCTAATTTGAATTTTAGGGTTCTAAATAACTTTAGGTGCCTTATATATGACATCCTAAAGGTTACAAAATGACCCAAAACCCAAAACATAAAATCTCGGGAAAATCCGGATTAAATCGCGAAAAACACGAAACAAGGCAAAGTTGCCGGCCGGCGCCGGCGCCCGCCGGACAGGCGCCCGCCCGGCCCACCCGCCTGCCCGCCCGGTGCAGGTTTCACCAAGGCAATCTGCCTCGAAGGCAGAATGTAAGGTAATGGGCTAGCCCCCCGAGCACCTGATCTGCCCGCCTGGGCTGAGCTGCCCGCTCGGGCCCTACACTGCCCGCCCGGGCTGCTTCCTCTCGGCCGGGGCTTGACTTGCTCGTCCGGGTTGAGCTTCGAAGCTTTCTATCTCCATTTCTCCTTGGCCACGAAAATCAAGGCACAAATAACAATATGTTTTGTGTAAGTTATTGAATTGGTTGGTGTTATCATTAACCCAATAGTTGCCTATCTAAAGTCATCGCTATTCGTCGTTATAATGTTCCACAACTTCCACGAAAAGGCCAGACTTATATATAATATATGTAACTTCGGAATCCAAGTTTGCATCCCATCAAGATCTAGCACCACAAAGCGCAGCGGTATAGTATTGCCTGCCCCTCTAACATGCGTACAAATCTACAATCAAAGTGATTCAATTATATCTTATAAGCTACCTTAACCAAATGTTGAGTAGATTGATTCAAAGAAGTTCCTATAGTTTAGGAACATATGTTTAATATCTAATTAGTTAGGATGCTAAATGAATAAGTAATGCACCCATTTCACATGTTAGGTGTAGCTGGTGTATTCGGCGGCTCCCTATTTAGTGCTATGCATGGTTCCTTGGTAACTTCTAGTTTGATCAGGGAAACCACAGAAAATGAATCTGCTAATGAAGGTTACAGATTCGGTCAAGAGGAAGAAACTTATAATATCGTAGCCGCTCATGGTTATTTTGCAGTAAGTTAGGAGTCAAATGATTAGTGGGTCGGTTGTTTAAAGCATGATGTTAAGAGTGGGGGATTATGCTTCCCTTGGATTTAGTTTGTTTGTTAATTAGGTAGCTTTCTATTTAAATCAAGTTGCTGTATGTAGTCTGTTTGTTAAGAAGAAATTAGAAGAATTCAAATTTGACTTTTCCTCTTCATATTTTATTCTTCTTTGTTTCACCAACACTAAAGTCATACATCATAGAAAAGAGTGGTAGTACAAGAAAACTCTAGAGAGAGAATAGGAAGAGAGAGAAGCTCTCAAGATGGGGTTTACAAAACCCCGACCACCCGAACATTCGCGACGCAGCTCCAACCCCTCCCTCTCTACTCTGCTTTTCTCAAGACCTCAATCACCCATGGCTCACAATTTCACGAAATCAATCGTCACCACGTCTGCTGCTACCTGCGCTACTGTTTTTCGCCAATCTCAAGCGGCGAAGATGATGATTCGCCTTCCCCAGCCACCTACCCGGCACCGACGCCATAACCACCTCCTCAGAACTACCCAGCACCGACGACGCGATTGGTTTTCAATCCAGGTAAGTCTTCTATCTCCTTTACTAACTTCATTAATCTTGATTAAGTATAATTTTGCAACAATTTCTCTGAATTGCAATGAACCCAGTCCTAATTTCCAATTGCTCTCTATTATGATAAAATCCTTTTGTTGGTCTTCTGTTTTTAGTATGTATCTGAGCTTATACGATCGACTTACATGGATTTTGCTTCAGTATGGTAGCCACCTATGGAGGTTTTGTCAAATTTATCCTTTGGCCTTGTGTTCTTATGGAATTCAATTTGACAGTGCTGTAATATTTGTCTTTCAGTCTTACTATACTTACTACCGCTGCCTTCTTTACAATTGCTTTTATCTGTTTGCACCAATTTTTCTGAATTGCAGTGAAACCATTCCTAAATTCCGATTGCTCTCTATTATGATAAAATCCCTAGGTGGGTCGTCTGTTTTTATTATGTATATGAGCTTATGCTATAGGTGTTCAAGGAATTCGCTTCAGTATGGTTGCAAATTATGGAATATTGGTCAAATTTGTACTTTGTCCTTCTGTTCTTATGGCATTTCATTTCAACCTTGTGTAATGTTTTCCTTTCAGTCCTATTCTAGCTACCTCGGCATTCTTTACATTTGTATGTATCTGTTCAGCTCACTATGGTTGGCGACATATCTACCTGTTGATACAATCTTATACCATGTATTTCAAAATCAAGATGGTTTAGATTGGTCTGAATGTCTACTATTTGGGTGGGTTTTTATACCGAATCAACATGTTGGGAGTTTCTTCTATCTGAAAACTCATACAAAGTTAAGCCTTGTAATTTCTTGTACTAGTGTTTATCTGCACCTTCGATGCACCACCATCGTTTTTATGGACTGCTCCAGGTTGAGACAATTAATTGAGGCTATGTTTACATGTCATGTGAGATTGTTTTATTTTCCTATGTGTCATATCAAGATTTGCAAAGGCCTTCGCATATGGGTGCCCTTTTTGATAAATAGATTGGGTTTGTTAAGCCATATACCACATATTGAAATGATGTATACCATTAGATTATTGCTCTACACATATCTGGCCCTGTCTTGGATAACTGGCATAATTGTTTTGCAACTACTAATCTGTATGTTTTATCTCATGACAAAGTCATGGCCCGATATAAATTTTGTGCTCTCTTGGCTATTGTATAAGAGTGATTGTGATTGTATTACTTACCACAAATCTGCTTATAAATGCCACTTTTGGGACTGGCGCATAGCCTTGCCCAGCATCATTCGATGCCTGCCTAGACACTTAGTGTCTTTGAACCTTTATATGCTTCACCATTGTAAACACTACAGTTGGAAGCAATGCAACGTCGTCGGAAGGCTCCTACATTATCAGACAATACATAGTCTCTCATGCAATAGCAAAAACATCATACGATGGGTATATGTATTTCCTATGAAACATAATTTAATTGTAACTTCCTCTCTTTTATGTTTATTGATTGGCACTCGATATTATTCTTGCAATAATTCTACGCCTTGCCCAGCATTCTGTGTTGCTTACCGAGGCTCAAGTCTTATGTAGACAATTGAATAGTACTTTAAAGTGAAGTAAACTATGAAAATTATTAGTTGGAATATTCAAGGTGCTAAAAAACAGAATGCCCTTGGTGAGATTTTTTTTCTCACTCGAAAATACAAACCTGATGTTCTAATCATAATTGAAACTATGAGCTCAAAAATAAATAGGCAGAAGATTCTTAATACCCTAGGTTTTGATGATATACTCATTATAGATCCGATTGGACATAGTGGTGGAATCTGGGTTCTATGGAAAAATGATTCTTATTCTATTACACCGCAAACATCATCGTCTCGGTTGGCTCACTTCATAGTTCAAGAAAAATGTTCGTCTTTTTCTTTTTGGCTCACTGGTATGTATGCTCCTGCCCAAAATATTGATAAAACTCCATTTTGGACTGAGGTAACTGAATTCTTCTCCAATCTTCACCTACCTTGGTGCCTTATTGGAGATTTTAATGAACTCCTACACATTAGTGACAAAAAAGGAGGGATTTATGCCACCCCTTCCCGTTGTCAAATTCTCTCGAACTTCATCTTCTCGTGTCAGGCTCAAGATGTTTTCAGCCCTCCGAACTCCTTTTCTTGGAAAAAGAGACATAATGACCAATATATATATGAAAAACTTGACCGTTGTTTAGTCTCTCCCCAATGGGCATCAAAGTATCGAAATTCATTTCTCCACTATGATGGTTATACCTGCTCTGATCATGCACCTATATTATTAACTACAACTGCAATAAGACAATATAAGCCTACTAGATTTCGTTTCCAAAATGCATGGACTAATGATCCTAATACAAGAAAAATTGTTAGCAAATATTGGCAGCGACAACATTCACATTCGCATTTCTACAATATAACCCGAAAACTTCAGTTTATTAAACAAGAACTCAAGTTATGGGCAAGAAAAAATTTTGGACATCTTCAAAAGAAACTTGAACAGAATCATTCCAGACTAGTAAATGTTCAACAACAATTGCTCCAGTTCCCTAGCAATCCTCATATTGAGCAGCACTTAGAACGACTAGTTCGGCAACGAGAAAGATTGTTAACCTTCAACCAAAAGTATTGGGGAAAATATTCTCGAAAGCAATGGCTGACAAAAGGAGATCGAAACTCTTCTTTTTTTCATTCTAAGGATACTGCTAAATTTAAACGTCAACAAATTTTGTGTATTAAAAATCAATTGAACCAATGGGTCGACTCCCCGGATGAAATTCATAATACCTTTTTATCAGAATTTCAAGAACGATTTAAATCCGCTCACCAATCTCCTCGACCTGTCTCCACGCCTTGCATCTCCCCTATTGTCTCTGATATAGATAATTCCCATTTAATAGCTCCTATCTCTGACAAAGAAATTAGAGATGCTCTCTTTAGCATTGATCCCACAAAATCTCAAGCATCAGATGGGTATGGATCTAAATTTTTCCAACAATATTGGGATATTGTAGGTCATGACATATGCAAAGCCATACATGATTTTTTCAATCATGGTCACCTTCTTCGTAGTATTAATCATACATTAATCACTTTGATACCGAAAATAGCTACTCCTGAAAAACCAAATCAATTTAGACCTATCAGCTTATGCACCACATTATATAAAATTATCTCGAAAATCTTGGTAAAACGTCTTCGACCAATTCTTGTGAAAATTATCAGCCCATTTCAAAATGCTTTTACTCCTGGAAGGTTAATTCATGATAATGTACTTATTGTTCAAGAAATCCTGAATATCTTTAACAAATCAAAAAGTAAAATAGGATGGTTCGCTCTGAAGTTAGATATGGAAAAAGCCTATGACCGTATAGAATGGGATTTTTTAGCCCATGCCCTGAAAAGTTATGGTTTTCATCACCAGTGGATCAAATGGATCATGCAATGCATTTCGACTGTCTCCTACTCGCTCGTCATAAATCAAGACACAACCTCTGTCTTTCATCCTTCTCGAGGCCTTCGTCAGGGTGACCCTTTATCGCCGTATCTTTTCATTATATGTATGGACATCCTCTCGTCGACAACCGGATTTTGCAGCAAAAAATTCAAAGGCGGGAATTGGAATCAAACTTGCTCCACATTCTCAGATTATTCCAGGCCTATTCTTTGCGGACGACGGATTATTATTTCGTAAAGCTAACTTAGATTCTGCCCACCGACTCAAAAATATTTTAGACTCCTTTTGCCTTAATTCAGGACAGCTAGTGAATTTTCATAAATCATCGATCATGTTTTCTAAACATGTCCCGAATTCTAGACGAAGATCAATTGCTGGAATTTTCAATATGACCCCAAAGGTTTTTTTGGGAAGATATTTGGGCGTTATCTTCTCCAATTATAAGCCAGTGCCTAGCGATTTCCACCACTTAGTTCAAAAAGTTGACAACAAAATTAATTCTTGGCACAATCATTTTCTCTCGAAAGCTGGAAAATCAGTGCTTATTCAGAGTCACTTAGAATCTTCCCCAGCCTATCTAATGGCAACAACTCAGGTTCCCAAGAAAATTTGTTCTACAATAGATAATATTAACCGAAAGTTTTTCTGGCGTTCCTCAACGAACTCTACTGGGCTATCCCTAATTGCGTGGTCAAAAATTTGTCGCCCTAAAAAATATGGTGGGTTAAATTTTCGGAAAATGGGCCATGTAAATGAAGCATACTTAGCTAAAATGGGCTGGCGAATTCTTTCTGACCAACGCTCTCTATGGCCAACTCTTATGCGCCAAAAATATCTTCGAAACACCTCTTTCTTTGAATATAAAGCTAAACCACAAGATTCTTATATTTGGAAGTCTATTCTTCGATCTCGAGAGCTTTTAAGGAAAGGAATACGTTGGAAAATTGGAACTGGAACAAATGTCTATTTTTGGTTAGACAACTAGTGTGCTAATCAAAGCCTTATCGAAATGTTGAATCTTCAAATTACGTCTATTGCTAATCTGGACCTTACTGTCAGTAATGTCATTCTTTCATCAAGACAATGGAATGTTACTCTCCTTAATAACTTAGTCCCATCCCATATAGTCCACTTAATATTAGGGATTCCTATCCCTAGCTATCCTACCCTAGACGTTCCTTGTTGGGGACTTACTAGCTCTGGTGAATTTTCTGTTAAAACAGCTACTTGGTTAGCTCATGGAATTGATTCTAACAGTATTCCTTGGTCTTTTAATTGGATATGGAAAATTAATGTAGCCCCTAAAGTACAAATTTTTCTATGGCAATGTCTACAAAATGGTTTGCCATTGAAATTAAATTTAGCTAACCGTCAAATCACTAATGATGCTATTTGTCCCCTTTGCAAATCTGATAATGAGACTCTTAACCATTTATTTTTCACATGCCCTATAATTGGTCATTATTGGAATTCAAATTCTATACGACAAAAAATACGGCATATAGTGCCTCAAGATCTTGTTCAAAGCCTAACATCTCTCCGTCCCTACCCTCAGGCCTTACAATTGTTCTGTTACAATTTGTGGAGCATTTGGAAGGAACGCAATTCAGTAGTCTTTGAGGAAAATATGCTTAATTTAAATCGTATTTATTACAGAGCCTGGCATCTGTATTTGGAATGGACTACTCGAACTATGATGGATTTTTCCTTTACTATCTCTTCATTTCCTTGTTGCAGGTTCCCTACTTCCATTGCAGTTAGCTGGCAGCCTCCTCCCTCTGGATGCTTCAAGCTAAACTTTGATGGTTTTGTTATTGGCTCCTCAGCTGCTGCCGGTGTTGCCCTCCACAATTCCGCTGGCCTTCTTGTGGCAGCACAAGCTTATCGATTTGGCCAAACCTCAGCTCTCGTTGCTGAAGCATGGGGATTAAGAAATGGACTTATACTTGCTATTCATCAGCATATTCAAGATCTATATATTGAAGGAGATAATCAAATAGTCATAAGAGTACTGCAAGGGCATTACACTTGCCCTTGGACTATCCAAACACTCATTGATGACATTCAGCAGCTGCTTCGTCAGTTTAGATTCTACACTATTAAGCATATTTTTCGGGAAGCTAATCGGGTAGCAGATCTACTATCAAATAAAGGTCACAATATTTCTGCTGCATCGGTTGACGTGGATGCTTCAACAGAACCTTCATTAAATAAAATTGTTCTTTTAGATTCGTTAGGAGTCCCCCTTGAGAGAAGGGTGTCCTAACTTTCCTTATGTACTTAAAAAAAAAAAATCATAGAAAAGAAAAATATGAGGGAGCAGCCCCATCTCCGTTCTTGCAAATAACTCGCACCACCTTCAAAGCGTCGCATTCGTGAGTGTCATTCTCGCCAACTCGACGCGAGAAGGTACAGCAGCAGCTTCGGCCACTTCAACCATCAAGGCATCAACAACTACATGCTTCTTCTGCTCAGCACCAGCCACTAGCATTAAATTTATTCTTGGACACGTACATTTTATTGTGGTTATGATGAATGGTTGCAAATTAAATATTCGGAGATGGTGGTTGTTATTTTCAACTTTTCCAATTTAGAGATAAGCATTTAAGCATATATATCGTTCTCCTTTCAGAATTCTGCTAAGCTTGTTTTCAACGCTTTGGAATCACTGTATTACTGTGTGTTAGGGCTGTGAGTGCGTAGCGGAAGCAAATTAAAGATGTAGAGATTGAGCAAAATAAATAGAGTTGGAAATATGTGGCAAGAAAAGTAGTAAAAGATGGACACACAATATTTAACGTGGGAAAAATCCTCAAATATGAGGTAAAAAACCCACGGACGACGAGTACCCAAAATCAACTATATAAAATAGGAGAGTACAAGAATCACCCGAAACTTATTAGGGTGAGTAGTACAAATAGAACTCTCACTATAATATAAACTCAGAGTAGTACAAAAACATAGTAGATTAGAAGATTGTGTGTGGTAGAATCTCCGATCTCATAATATCTTAGAGAGCCGAATCTCCATAACGGAGCCAATAGTAACAAACCTACACATTGTAGGTAATATCTCTCTAAGCCGAAATATTATGTAGAAAGAAACACTCACACAGTGTATAAGAGGATCGGAGCATAGAATTGAAGGAGTGGGTAATGGTGGATTTTGTGATGCTTGTGAGCCTTCAAGCACGCTCCATAAAATGCCCATATTTCCTATTTATAGAGGGTGTAAGTCGGTGAAGACAGAAAATTAAAGAACATTGGAGAAGCTTCATGGCCCATCTTTAATTCTTGACATTGCCGACATTCTCACTTCATGATTTAGTATGCATGGAACTTCCAAGAACAAGTGTGACTATTCCAGAGAAATCATGAGATGATTTCCACATTTAGGTGGCAATGTAATACCGAAATAACTTGTGGACAATTTGCCAAAATTAGTTATAGGGAATTTGGGCCAGTAAACCCAACACTGTGACATCAATTACAATGGAAAATCTATCACTAGCTTTACTACCACCTCATCGTTCGTCTTGATTTAGTTGTCACAAGACCTATTCATATTACACTATATATATTAGTCTTTACGCTTCTTTCGTAAGATGCTACTATTCAGTATTCAACCCGATAAAATCTAGATCTAAGCTTAGCACCAATCTGAGAAAGACCTAATTTAAAGACGGCAATTATCCATGGGTGAGTGGATTATCCACCCACCCGCCCCGAATAAATGGGTGATCACCCGCTTCGGTGATGGATGGATCGAGTGGTGGGTCGGGTCGGATATGGATGATATTTTTGGGACCCATCACCCGCTCCATCCATCCGCCCATATATAATATAATATAATACAAAAAGAAATTTGTTTTTTTTTTACTACCACGTGTCATTTAAGGTAATTAAAAAAATATTTTTTTAAGGGATAATAATTACTTTTTGGTGTAATAAGATTAATATCTTGTCGCTTTATTGTTAATCTATGAGACTATGATTAATTTTTCATATATTAATTTCTTTAAAATTGTTAAGTCTAAAAAATAGATTTTGTTCCTATTATCACCCGTTTCCCACCGGCTCTACCCGCTGATGATGGGTGGAGCGGATATGGGTGAAATTTTTGGCGGGTGATGGACGTTGTGGATGGAGTTTTGGGTCGCGGGTGATGGGGCGGATGGAGCTCCACCCGACCCATCTCCGATCCATTGCCATCCCTAACTGTCCTAATTCAAGCTCAACCTAAACTCGAAGAATTTACTCGATGAAAACTTAACCCTAAACTGAGATGGACTAGACTTGCGATCAACTAGACAAAGTAATCACACGATCAAAACTTGAAACGGAGCACACCCGAAATAATCGGATACAACCCCGAGGATGACCTAAGCCGGACTAAACTCGACTTAACGTTGAACCCCAAAATAACACTAACCTGAATATGATCCAACTTTATGCGATAGGATACGTGAACCCCAAACTAACTGACTCATCAGTCATCTCGACCCAACGTGACGATTTGACTGCTGCAGATCAGTAGATGTATATTTCTCTTTTTAAGCATACCACAAATTCGAATGAATGAGTGGCAAGCATGATGGACCAAAAGAATATGTTCTTCGTGATACAATAGCGTAATATCATCATGCACGCAGCATAAGGCCGCTAACCTCTTCGTGTATAAATAGAGATATATCCTTCTCAACTTCAGTACATCACAGCACACTTACTACACACCAAGTTTCTGTCAACTACTTTCTAAGCTAAGAAAATGGCTCAAGCAATCGCCAAGGTGCGGAGTTGATTGCAAATTTGCTAGTCTTTCTCTTTCTCTATGCATCAAATCATAATCCATTTACCCATTCCTAATTATATCATTAAGTAAATTTTTGTCAATATTAATATGTATCTCTACTTTACATTGTGTTATGGCAGAACCAAACCGTTGTCTACGGGCCTTTTGGTTCACAATTGCCAGAAAACTACTGCATGGAACTCCAAGAATGTGAACAGATCAAAGAAGTTATAATAAGGCATGGATTTATTGTCGACGCCATTGGGTTCGTCATATCTAAGCCATGTGGACGTGTAGAAACCAAAATTTTTGGTGGCCATGGTGGAAACGAGTCCAGGGTTAGTACACAATCATAATATTCATGACACTTTTTGATCTCACAATTACGTTTTATTTTAGTAGAGGAAGTTTTAAATATATTATGAGAAAAGAAACTTTTTCTTTGGTATATACTCATAATAGGATGATTATAGGATCATCAATCTTATAATTGCAAAACAAAATCGTATCTTCTTTGTGTTTTCCAAAACATTACTAAATATAGTACTTTCCCCTTTTTCATACTTTCCATGTATTTATATAGATTGTGCTCAAGTGTGGTGAATTCATCACACAAATTTCTGGGACATACGGAGAGTACCAGTACCAGCATAATCAATGCGTTATTGGTACACTCAAGATACACACCAACTTATGCCCATCAGGTAATGGACCATATGGAAAAGGATATGGTATTCCGTGTGCACAAAGTTTCTCTGCTCCGCCACTCCCACAGGGCGTTGTTGTTGGATTTTTCGGAAGATGCAACAACTACCTCGAGTCCATTGGAATAGTCGTCAAAGAGGTAAAAACTAATTGCAATTTTTGAATGCACGCGGTTTTGTTTTCAGTAACATCTTTAAGACAAAGATTTTTCTCAGATGCCAATATAATTTTAGTAAATGGCTACACTATCCTAGCTAGACACGTAACAACTGATTTGTCATGAAATAACCTTACCCTATTGCTAATGCTTTTATTTGTCTTTCTTATGAAACTCAGGATTGCCCATGCGCTTAAGTATGTTGTTGAAGTCTTTGGTTACGAGTATTGAATATTGATGAATAAATAAGGTGCTTCAATGATGACCTACATCCGTCTCCTAGAAGGCACTTTTCTTATATACTATTATAATAAGTGACCTCTTTTAAGTATGATTTGTAATCATTAACTTGAGGGAGCATTGTATTGTTGTCTTCATTTAACATGTATGTCTGTTAAATGATATATAAAGCTCTTTTCAAAGATATATCTTGGCCTTTCATATCCTTTTATTTTTCTGTTCGCTTAAAAATTATAATAAACCAAGGGAGCAAAGTTTTAGTTTCTTTAATTTGGCAATAAGGACTGAATTATAAGTTGCATTAAAGCATCATGAACCAGTAATAATGCGAACTATTGAGCGCCAGCTAAAGGTTAAGGATAGAAGTTCCTAATACCCAACAAATTCATATATTTAGAATATTTACGGATTAAGAACTGATTAATACTTATTAAAACCAATGATAAACCTCCTAATGGCTTCTAGACCAAACCGAGATATTCATTAGACAATAATAAGTCTTATGTGATCACTTACTATACCATGGTTTCATTTTCATTTCATAAAACAAAAATCGTAGACCTTAGCTTTAATAGTTTTATTCTATTAGATTCCACTCCATGGAAAAATATTTTGAATAAATTTTTAATGGGCCCGATAATAACAGCCCAATACTTTAATTATACTTTAGTCCTATGGCCCCTTTCCGATTCCCATATATTTGGGTCGTTCTTATTAGTGTATTATAGATAGAAAGGAATTCTTATCACATTAGGCTTGTATTATAACACTATATATACATAAAGTCAGGGTTAACCTAATTAGGTTAACACAATCATTCTCTACACTTGTACAGGGTATTATGAGCCTAGGTTAAATTTATTTTTAGCCTCCTCTTTTCCTTCTCCTTTTTCGGTTCATCTACAACCACCATGGACGCCTCCTCGGCCTCCTCTTCGCTGCCCCTGCTTCCTCCGTGACGCATACCACTCGCACCAACACCCCTATGGCTAATGTGCTGCCCTCCGTGGCCCTCTCAACTGGTTTCTCACAACCGTACCTGTTGTTCTCCTCGGCTTATGCTGCCGGAAATTCCTTCCCCCAGCCGACGGTGCCCAACACCCTTTTGGTGTGTCATCCTCTTTGCCGCAATACAACACTCCCACGGGGTCCTCGCCTCGTTATCCGCCCGGTTTTCAACATCCGGGTATGCAGATCACTCCTATGACTATCCCCATGGCATCTACGTCGACGTCGGGCTTTAGTTTCCCATAGTTGTCTGCACCTAATCTCACGAATCTGGTAACCATCACTCTCTCTTCTCCTGAGGATTATCTTCTCTGGAAAACACAAATTACTTGCTTGTTACTTTCGCATCAATTACTTGGTTTTGTTGATGGTTTTGCTGCAATTCCTTCTGCTACTGTAATTGATGAACATGGTAATTTCGTTCCTAATGTGCACTTCTATGAATATCTTCGCATTGATCAACAAGTAAAATCATGGATTTTTGCTACTTTGTCTCGCGATGTTTTTGTTGGTGTTCATGATTTGCACACTTCTGTGGATATTTGGAATCCGTTACAATCTCGATTTATGCATGCCAGTATGGCTCGTTCCATGGAATTGAAGGGCAAACTGTCTCACATTAAAAAGACTGACTCTCAGTTTATGGGTGGTTAATTACGTGAGATCAAAGTAATTGCTGACTCTCTTACTGCAATTCAGTGTCCTGTATCTGATTCCGATTTGGTTCAGTTCACTTTGTTTGGTTTAAATCGTGATTCTGAGTATGATCACATTGTTACCACTTTACTTCATTATCCTTATCCCCTTAGCTTTGATGACTTGCGCCCTAAGCTTCTGCTTCATGAACAACGAATTAAAAGCACCAAGGATGAATCTGAATCATCCCCTCATCATGCTTTCGTTACTGTTCAGTCATCTGGTTCTAGTTCTTCCAATAAGAATAAAGGGGGTAATAATGGTCGAAATAATAACAATCGTGGTAATGGTGGTAACAACAATCCTCGTGATTCTGGTAACAACAACAACAATGCTCATCGGGGCCGCCAAAATGGTATGAGTAAATATTCTAACTTGTCATTTTCTAGTATGCCTTGCATTGATTCTATTACTAATGGTCTGTCCTCAGCAGAAAATACTTCACAAAGTGGCACTTTACATTCTACCCCTACCTCCGATACTTGTGGCCTTTGTTGGTTTCTAGGTCATCAAGCTGCTTATTGTCCTCAACGATTCAATTCCAGCTTTGTTCCTTCTTCCTCGGATAGTGTCACTCGAGCCTTAGCTGCACTGTCTGTTGGTGGTGAAGCAAATGACTCAGTTTGGTACCCGGATTCGGGAGCTGCATCTCACATGACTCCTCAGGATGGTAAGCTTTCTGCTATTCTCCCTTACACTGGGTCAAGTTCTGTCGTAGTTGGAAATGGTACCTCTCTCCCAATTAAAAGTGTTGGACAATTGACATTAAAAACTTCAAGTCGTCCTCTTCATTTGTCTTCTGTTTGTCATGTCCCTCATTTGAAACATAACTTATCATCAGTTAACAAGTTGTGTCAAGAAAATGATTGTGTTGTGTATTTTGATAAAAACTTTGTTTCTGTTAAGGACATGACAACGGGGGAGAGTCTGCTTCGGGGATCCAGTAAGCAAGGTGTCTATCCAATTCAACCCACCCTTGTCATTAGTGAGTCATCTGTTCCTGCTTTGCTAGCTACTAAGGAGTCTGGAGATGTTTGGCATGCTCGGCTTGGTCATACTTCCTCTAGAGTTTTAGGTTCTTTATGTTCAAATAAGTCTATCTCATGTACTTCTAAGTTTCATGATGATTGTGTTGGATGTAAGGAAAAATTCATTGATTACCTTTTGAAACAGTTGAACATGTTTCTCCATATCTCTTATATTCATAGTGATCTTTGGCAATCTCCTATTTTGTCGAATCAATTTCATAAATATTATGTTGTTTTTGTTGATGATTTCTCGCGATATTCATGGATTTATCCTTTACGTCGCAAATCAGATGCTCACTCTCAATTTCTTGTGTTTCAAAAGATGGTGGAAAATTTATTGAATTGCAAAATTAAAATTTTTCAAAGTGATGGAGGTCGGGAATTTGATAATAACTTACCTTTCTTTAGTACTCATTGTGTTTACAAATCAAATTAAAGCACTTGTCATATAAATATGAAACAATTTGTTAAATTATGAAGGATTGGTAATATTGCTACGGTATGTTGCTAAGGTAGGTTGCTACGTTATGATGTTGTGGTACCCTTCAAGCCTCAATATACCAACATGATTAACAATATCAACCCTCTTTCTAATATGTTGACCATGTCCCATCTTATCCAACATTCATGTTTGGAGGAGACGAAGGATGCAGCATTTGTTTCTTAACAAAGGAAAAGAAAATATGAGGAGTATATTTATTAGAAACCGTACCTTGGGGAATAACTCAATGTGCAAAGCTGACAGCTAAAATGTATAATATGTAGCGTAATTAGTCAATATTTCCTTTTATACGTTACTTTAATATAAATTTAAATATATATAATATAAATGGATCTTATTTTAAAGTACTTTTATACAAGTTCCAATGGTATAAAAATTTTAATTTTACGAATTATATATTACTCGCTCCGTCCCACAATACTCTTGACACTTATCAATGCACGTAGTTTTAGATGATAAGTTGTTGTTTGGTTATCAATTGTTTTTTTTTTTTTTTAAAGTAGATGTGATAGGAGTTAGTAGTTAGTAAAAGTAGTATTATTTTATTTTAAGGAGAAAGAGTGTGGGCCATGGTTAGAGTTGCTGAGTAGTAGGAGTGGTATTATTTTATTTGGAGGAGAGAGAGTGTGGGCCAATGCTTAAAAGGTAGAAGGATTAAAATAATAGTGGGTCATACCAAAAATTGAAGTGTAAAGAGTATTTTGGGACAGATGAAAAAGGAAAGTGTAAGGAGTATTCTGGGACGGATGGAGTAAAAGTTATAATCAATTTAATATATTTAAGTTTTTCATTGTGAACCCAACTCTATTTATTCTTATCCTAAACTCTATTTGTATTTTAATCAATTTAGAAGTCAATTTATATTTAAAAAAATAACATGGCACTTAATGAGCGCGACAAATGGCGTCCAATGAGGACGCCAAATATCGCGACCTTATACATTACTTTAATATAAAATTTTAAATATAGTATAAATGGATCTTATTTTAAAGTATTTGTTCTTATCCTAAACTCTATTTGTATTTTAATCGATTTAGAACTCTATTTATATTTTTAAAAAAATGACATGGCCCTTAATGAGTGCGACAAATGGAGTATGATGAGGATGCCAAATGTCGCGACCTTATACGTTACTTTAATTTAAAATTTTATATATATTATAAATGGATCTTATTTTAAAGTACTTTTTAAACACTTTCCAATGGTACAAAAATTATAATTTTACGAAAAAGTTATAATCAATTTGATATATTTATATTTTTCATTGTGAACCTAACTCTATTTATTCTTATCCTAAACTCTATTTATATTTTAATCAATTTAGAACTCTATTTATATTTTTTTTTAAATGACATATCACTTAATGAGCGCAACAAATGGTGTCCAATGAGGACGCCAAATGTTGCGACCTCGTAAGCTAGTTTTTGTACCCTGCTTTATATATTAGTTACTAGTATTGGGACCCAGACAAATGCACGGATTTTTCCGTGAAGAATAGGTAGAGTTTTTAAATATTTACCCCCTATTTTTGGCCGTTATTTTTCTCTGACATAGAACAACTAAAAGTTATAATATGATTTATCATTATCTTTGTTGTTGGTTTCTAATTTATATGTCATGAAGAAAATCACTATATCATTCATAAACATACTATATCATGCAGAAACTACATCATTTCTGAACAATCCATTATATCATTTCGACACTCACTATATGATTCTGATATTCACTCTATCATGAGGAAATTATATGTTACTTTGATATAAATTTTAAATATATTATAAATGGATCTTATATTAAAGTAATTTTGAAAAACTTTCCAATGGTACAAAAATTATAATTTTATAAACTATATATTAAAAGTTAAAATCAATTTACTATATTTAAATTTTTCATTGTGAACCCAACTCTATTTATTCTTATCCTAAACTCTATTTGTATTTTAATCAATTTAGAACTCTATTTATATTCAGAAAAATGATGACATGACACTTAATGATCGCGACAAATGGCGTCCAATGAGGATGCTAAATGTCGTAACCAACCCTAATTCTAATTGAATCCCTAATTCCAATTGCAATAGGTTACCTTAATACTTTAACCCTAATTCTCATTGAATTGCTAATTTCCATTGCAGTAGGTTACTTTAATACGTTAGTATAGTCAATATTTCCTTTATATAAACTTTTAAATATATTATAGATGGATCTTATTTTAAAGTACTTTTTAAATACTTTCCAATGGTACAAAAATTATAATGTTACGAATTATATATTAAAAGTTATAATCAATTTAGTATATTTAAGTTTTTCATTGCGAACCCAACTCTATTTATTCTTATCCTAAATTCTATTTGTATTTTAATCAATTTAGAACTTTATTTATATTAAAAAAAAAAGGGCATGGCACTTAATGAGCGCAACAAATGGCGTCTAATGAGAACGCCAAATGTCGCGACCTTGTGAGATGACTTTTGTACTCTGTTTTATATATTAGTTATATGATGATATGATATGTCGTATAGGTCTTTATTGCAGAAATTGAACTTTGATCATTTATACTTCCTCCGTTTCAAATTACTCGCTACACTTTCCATATAGGGAAGTTTCATATTACTTGCTACACTTCCTTTTTGGGTAATAAACTCTCTCTATCTCTCTCCTCTCACATGGGTCTCTTTTCTTTTTACTCTTAACCTCTCTCTTCTCCAAATTGCCTAGGAGTCCGTGAATTGAGAAGTGTAGCAAGTAAAATGAAACGGAGGAAGTATATTATCTTAAGGAAAATTTTCTTGTAAGAAGGGAGAGAAATTGGGGATCATTCTTGTAATGGGTGAGAATCGAACTCCTGTCACAGGAGTGGAATGAGGGTCTCACAACTACTAGACCAACTTTGATTCTCGATCCTTTATATTTTTACATGTGTAGTAAAAATTAAAAAAGAAATAGATATCAAAATTTAAATAAATCTATCATGATCTTATATTTTTTTTTTTTTTTTTTTGATAAGGAGAACAAACTTAGGCTAACCCCCTAATCAGGGGGCCAGCCTAAAACATCCTTTCGGATGATAAGGGAAAAATCCAAACAGTACGGGGGGAACCAGTACAGTAAGGATGGGTGGGCATGCGCCTTCCTAGCCATGAAGTCAGCAGCCTTGTTAGCTTCGCGAAAGCAGTGACGGAACTGACAGTCCTGAAGCCATCTTGTAGCCACACCTGCATCTTTCACAATGTTAGAAATTTCCCACGGAATACGCCAACAATTCTTCATAGAATTAATGACAGCTAAGTTGTCTCCTTCAATAATAATATTAGAAATATCAAGAGAAATAGCTCCTTTAACTCCTTCTCTAAGAGCCCAAGCTTCAGCTTGCAAAATAGAAATATGGGGCCCCAAAGACTTGGCACCAGCTAGGAGAACCTCCCCAGAATTATTACGAATAACAAAACCTAAGGAAGCATTCCCGTTACTAATTTTAGAGCCATCAAAATTAAGCTTGCAGTAATTAGGAGGAGGGGGGGACCAAATAAGATTTTGGCCTGATCTATTTAACTTGGTCATGGGATTTTTGATGATAGAGGTGGAAACGACATTACCATTTCCATCATCCAGATCAGTCTTCAACCATTTCTCAAAAAAGTTCTTAATCAAAAAACTAACACGACGAGGAGAAAACCCCTCGTCATTAAAGATAACTTTATTTCTAGTGAACCAAATAAACCACCAAATAAAGGCAGACTTAGCTATGTTATCATCAGGAAGAGTAGAATGACAAACCTCAATCCAATAATGGAAAGAAAAGGAACTAGAGAAATTAATATTACCAGGGAGGGAAGGCCAAGAAGCACTATCATGAAGGCAGGAGAGCACCTGTAAAGTAAACGAACACTCAAAACAGAGGTGAGTCATAGTCTCCGAAGCATTACAACAAAGAACACATTGCTGAGGAACAAAAACTTTGCATTTTTCAAGTCTATCCTTAGTAGGGAGACCATCATGACAGGCTTTCCAAAGGAACATTTTAATTTTCGGAGGGACATGAAGCTTCCAAATCCAAGCAAATTCTACCTTCTCAAAATTTGGATTAAAAGCTCCTTGTGCTAAAAGGGAACCAGACTTAACAGAGTATTCTCCATCCGCCGTCAACCCCCAAACAAGAGAGTCTGGCTGAGGAGACGACGGCACAAAAATTGAAGAGATCCTGGCCACAATATGCGAAGGTACTACTGTTTCAAGCTTGAAACAATCCCACCCCCCCAACTCATTAATAAAATCACTAACTATAGCACCTTCTGAACCTGGGGGAGGACTAACCACCATACTAATGGGATATTGGAAAACCCAATTATCCTCCCAAAATCTAATATCTTTACCATTCCCAACCTGCCATCTTAGACCCTTTTTAAACAAAGGCCTGAGGGACATAAGCTTTCTCCATTGCCAAGAAGCTACTGGAGAAACATTATGAGAGAGGATATCACTAGATTTACTATACTTTTTTTTAACTAGATTAACCCAAAGATTATCTTTATGTTTGAGAATTTTCCAAAGCAACTTCATTTGCAGGGCTACATTATTGACTTCAGCTTTTCTTATACCCAACCCCCCACATTGTTTAGGAAGACAAATTTTATCCCATCCAATCAAATTAGCAGTTTTATTCAAGTGATCTTTATTCCAAAAGAAATTCCTATAAGACTTGTCTAAATTAGAAAGAATAGTCTTTGGCAAATAAAAACTTTGCATTTGATAGTTGGCTTTAGTAGCCAAGTTCGCTTGAATAAGAACCGTTCTACCGGCTTGGGAAAGAGAGTTGGCTTTCCACTTAGGTAACTGATTGGTAACCTGATTGCAAACTTTCCCAAAAGTTTCCTTTGTAACTCGAGAATCTATAATTGGGCAACCCAAATACTCCCCTAAATTGTTTGTTTCAGCCATACCAAGTAACGAAGCAAAATTAACTTTAGTCTCATCAGAAACATTCGGAGAACACTCAAAAGGCAGATTTATGAAAATTAACAAGCTGGCCAGACATAGAACAATATTTATCAAGAATTAGCTTAATAGTAGAACAACTAGTATCAGAGGCTCGCGCAAAAATCATAGTGTCATCAGCAAAGGTAAGGAAAGGGATACGAACACCAGATTTACCTATAGAAACACCAATTAATTTATCTCTTTGAGCATTAGCCGCTGACAGATGCCTAGCAAGAAGTTCAGCACACATAATGAAGAGATAAGGTGAGAGCGGATCACCTTGACGGATTCCTCTAGATGGGGTAAACCGATCACCGGGAATGCCATTGACTAAAACAGAAAAAGAGGGAGTTGAGATGCAACACCGTATCCAGTCAACCCATTGAGAACAGAACCCCAGCTTCCTCAGAGTGACTAAAATATAGTCCCATTCTAATCTATCATAAGCTTTCTCCATATCGAGTTTGATTGCAATCCACCCTCAGATCCAGATTTTTTACTAAAAGAGTGGAAGACCTCATGAGCAATTAGAATATTATCTTGAATAAGACGTTCTGGAACAAAGGCCCCTTGCAAAGGGTGAATAATTTTTCCTAACACAGATTTTAGTCTATTAGTTATAACTTTTGAAATCACCTTATAAATTGTTGAACACAAACTTATAGGTCTAAAATGATTAGAACTGGAAGGATTATCTATTTTAGGAATTAGAGCAAGAAATGTGTGATTTATTTCTTTCAATATATTGCCTGAATGAAAAAAGGTTTTTACCGCTCTAATGACAGAGTTACCCACTAGCGTCCAATATTTCTGAAAGAAAAACGGAGGGAAACCATCGGGACCAGGGGATTTGTCAGGAGCTAGGTCAAAGACAGCTTCTTTAATTTCCTCAGCGGAGACTACTGCTATAAGATAAGCATTATCTTCATCAGAGATAATAGGAGAAAGAAGATTAAAGTCAACACCTTCATCAAATCCACAATTTGGATTTGAAATAAATCTTTTGCAAAATTCCTTTGTAATTTCACTAGAAATAATAGCTGGAGAAGAGATAACTTGATCCGTCTCCGTAGTAAAGTTTTTAATTTGATTCTTATTTCGCCTAATGGTAGCATGAGCATGATAATAACTTGTGTTTGCATCCCCAAGATGGAGATAATTAGTCTTGCTTTTTTGTTTCCAGTAATCATGACTATATGATAATAATTTTTCTCTTTTTAGAAGAAAACGAGTTTGTTGTGCCTTAAGAGAAGAGCACAAGGGATGGACTAATAGATTAGTTTGAATTTCTGCTAGTTTAGAATCAACAATTCTTAGTTGTCTATAAACATTACCAAACTGGGACATATTCCATTTCTTTGATTCGTCCTTTAGTAGTTTACATTTCTTCACAAGGTTGAACATATGAGAGCCATTAAAACGAGTACACCAAGTTTTCTTGACAAGAGTGTCATAGTTTTTTCGTTGACACCACATTTTTTCAAAACGAAAAGGGGGAGCTTTCAAGGTTTTATTCTTAGTTAAATCTAGTGTTACTTGACAATGATCTGATGAAGTGAAAGGATGATGCTTTAGAGTTGCTTGAGGGAAGTGATTAAGCCAATGTTGACTAGCTAACCCTTTATCAATGCGTTCTAGAATATTGTTTGGGCCTGCTCTTTTTTTTCTCCAAGTATATCTAGATCCCATAAAGGGAAGCTCGACACAAGGTATATGAGTTAAAACATTTTTCATAACATTGAGCCTATTGGAGTTAAAAGAAGCTCCTCCTAATTTGTCCTGTTCACAGCTAATTTCATTAAAATCCCCAAGAATCACAAAGGGAGAAGTTAACGAATTCACATACTCAAAGATCTCTTCTCAGAAATCAGCTTTATGTTGGCTTTTGGGAGGAGCATAAATAAAGATGATTATAAAGGAAATATTTTCATTTAGGAGAGTAATATTACTAGCAATAAACCGAGAAGCTTTATAAATAACTACTAAATTAAAGGGAGACTGGTTACAATCCTTCCAAAATAGCCAAAGTCCACCTGCTAGACCTAAGGTGGGCACGTAATCTACATACTGAAACCCACATTGATTTGCTGTAATAAGGGAGGGGGGAGCTTGGGACTTAACTTCACAAATCATGAAGATCTTAATAGAGTTACTATTGCAAAAATCTCGAATATCAACCAAAGAGTTCTTTTTTAACACCCCTCTTACGTTCCAAAAGCCAAAGAATCATGATTATTTAATAAATATCACACAAACCAGAAGTTGACTAGTAGGAGGGACTAAGGAATTAATAAAACTTACTTTAGAGAGAATGTGGTACATAACTTCAATAATAGGAGTGTTGATAACAATATCCTTAACAATGTTTCTTGAAGTGGAAAACATCCACTTGGTCTTCTGTAAAAAAGGTTGGTCATACGTAACCAGTAAAATTATTAAGCACAAATATAATTGAATAACTATTTGGGAGTATTCGTTGAATTTTTCTTTAAGGGAGATTTGTAGCAAAAATAGACAACGCCCTCTGCGGGCAAAAGCTGCAATATACGTTCTTCTCCATTCCAATAGCTTCTGGGGCCTGGAATGGAGTAATCGAACAATATCTCGACTGAAGAATCAGATTTTCTATTTATCATACTGGAAAACAGATAATGAAATAAGATACTTCTAATAATTTTACATGAAAAAAGAAAGTCTTTAAACAATCTTTGACTTAAGTCAAAGATTGGAGGAGAATAATAACTTACCCCTATATTCACTGAAATTTTGACATTTTTGCCTTGCTTGAGAACTGAAGAAATTAAAGGAACACAAGGAAATTTCTTCCCATGAACTGAACATATGGGATTAACAAGATTTAACATTGTTGTAGAGACAAATCTCACTGTCAAGACGAGAAAAAGTAGAAAATTTGAGCTTTTAAAAAAAGAATTGACATGATTTTGGTTTAGCATTGGGAAACCAAATTTGCTAATTAACATACCGAGATACAGGGCACACAAAATTAAACTTCTAATATTTTTGGCTAAAAGATTGAAGTCCTGATGCAAGCATACCTTTGCATAAAAGATTGAACATGAAGAAGGGCATAATCTTGCAATTAATGAACAAGGAAACTCCTTCCCATAAAATGAACACAAGAGATCTTCTAAAGAAATTGCATCAAAAGGAGATAAGAAGCACGGCGCAACCTTCACGCACTTCTTCATCTCACCCAAGAACAGAGCACCATCACTAGTACTCCAATGAGGAATACTAGCCACACCCGAAACCGACATCCAGGCACTTATAAACACAACCATCACACCGAAATCGCGAATTCTACAAACCCTAGCCAGGAAGCCCTCTTTGAATTTGAAAGGAAGGAAATAAAACCCTTTAATCCAGTCGATAGACTGGAAGGGAATTCGAAACTTTATATTAGATGAAATTGTCTGAATTAACCAGAGGATAGGATGAAAAATTCTCTCATAAGACAAGAATTGATTTGGGGAAAATTCTGCAACTTTTGGGAGAAAGCAATTCGCTTCACAAAACACTTTAGTATTGATAATACTCACTAACAAGAGGAGTAAATGCAGTAGGATAGAACTTTGAATGAGGGAATTAGCAAATTTTGGGGCTAAATTAAGAAAATGCAGAAGAAGTTGGCTAGGGTTTGATGCTTGAGAATTGGGGCTTTTTTCTCCATTCTTTTCTCTTTCTCTCTCTTCTTTCTCTCTCATCTTTTTTTCTTTGTAGATTCCTATCATGATCTTATATGTTAGATTAATTTTTTGAATATATATGTGTCTGTGAGATAATTTTCAAACTCCGACAACAAAACATATGTGTAACTATTAATAGAAACACTGGTTATCATTATTTATAATCCTATCTAAGAAAATGGGAGGCTAAAATTTATAACTTTGATCCTTTTAAGTGCTTCACCCACCCTGACCTAATAAAATTAACTCAATTCGTTTTTTTTTTTGTTTTGACAGGAAATTAACTCAATTCTTAAAGCATGTCAAACAAAACTTTAAAATATTGACCTGCCCATAGTAGCCCACGGCCCCACATCATGACTCGATATGTAACCCAGCCCACCCATATTCAACCAAGTCACCTCTACGGCTCTACCTGACACATTCTAGCCAGCTCCAGCACAAGAACTAAGTAGCAGTTCAACTGTTCAAATAGCCTAAATCCAAACACATTTTTTGCTTAACCAATACTCTCGTTAAACGTAAGGATTTCCTTCTAAGTAGAAAATTTTATGCTACTATATTATTAGAATATGTTTTTTAGTTCAAATAGCCTAAGTCCTTTTAAGTAAAAATTTTACAAACACGCTTTAGGCGTAAGGGTTTCCTTATTTAAATTAGACTCTAATTTTAAGTAGTTGTTTCTGTCTAGAAACTTTCAAAGATGAGTGTAGTGTTGAGAGTCTTGAAATCCCGAGAAGGTCTAAAGAGCTGAGAAAGAGGTCTCCGACAATCCTGCAAAATACAATGAAAAACTAACCCGAGGGGAATCCCGGAAAAGCCACTCCTACGCTCAAGTCAGTTGAGATTGACGTAGAGAGAGAAAGTGAGTAAATGTAGAGAGAGATGTTCTGGTTTTTGTAGGTGAGAATTGAATACCTTTTGATTGATGAGACAACCCCTATTTATAGAGGATGTGACCTCCAATAAATGAGGGTATTTGAGTCAGCTCCAGTTGATGGAGAATTGTCATTAGGGATGTCAACGGGTAGGATCTGGACCGGATCCTCTAGGATCCAGATCTGTTTTCAGGCATGGATCCAGATCCGACCCAGATCCACTTAATAATAAAATTAAGGATCCAGATTCAGTGGATCCTACGGATCTGGGTCCTAAACCGAACCAAAACGGGTCCCAACCTATTTTCTTCAAACTACTCTAATTTTCACAATAATTAAAGATTTTAAAGAACAAAACAACGCCATTTAGCATCTTTATTTGTCGATCTTGAAGTAAACAAGCATTCAACCTTAATATAACAAATCCGAGCATAAATAACATTAAGAGTTTAACATTAATATTTACCCTTTTAATTATATATTTTAAAATCACTTTCAAAAACGAGTAATGGATCTCGACCGGGTAATAATTTAGGACCCGGTCCAAATCCGTTTTTAAAAGCTAGGATCCATATCCTACCCGGATCAGTAGGATCCAAAATTTGAAGATCCAGATCCGCTAAAAACGGATCTGGATCCACGGATCCGGGTAAGGTCCATATTACCCATTGACATCCCTAATTGTCACCCCTTGATGCAGAGGTATTTCAGTAATTTCACCATAAATGGGCTAGTCCGGAAAATGGGCCCAAACAGTAGTCATTTGGTTAAATATAGGAAATATTTCATCTGTTCCACATTAATTGCAACATGGTAGGAGCACACATTTTCTATGGATAAAGACAACAACTATATATACTTCCTCTTTTTTTAATTATATTGCACCATTTTGTTTTTCACGTGTGCCGAGACACTTATTTAAACGTCAACATCTCTAATTGCGTCAAAGTAAAAATTATAAAAATTTGATACATATTTGGAATCCTTGCATTGAGATGAATCTAACAAGATCCCACTTGACTATAGTTTTTCTTATATAATGATGCGAGATAGCTTAACAAATTTGGTTGATGAATAATGTCAAAAACAAAATAGTGCAATTAAATAAACAGAGTAAGTATATAGATCGACTTCCCTTTTTTTTTGCACTATTCATGAGTAAAGAAAATCTTCCAAAAAAATTTCGATATATAAGAAAAAAACATAGTCATGTAGAGTTTTGTTTGATTCGTCTCATTGAGTACACATTACAAAAATCAAACTTTAAATTTTTTTAATAATATGTAATTAAAGATATTACGGATACAAAACGTGCATTGGCAAACGTGAAAAGGATAAATAGAAGTTCATTGGGGGACATAGGGAGTACTTCCTCCATTTCGTTTTAAATGCAACAAACGAATATTTCATATCTCACAAAAAAATACCCATTTGTTGCATTTAAAACGAAATGGAGGAAGTATATCACAAAATATTCAATGGAACGAATGTACAAAAATTTATTGTACAACAGAGTTAATAACATTTTGTCTTAAATGGGTCACTTATATATAAGTGACCTCTTTAAGGTAAAAAGTTACCTGTCAGACAGGGTAACTTTTGGTTCTAAACGGATCAGTTTAACACTTTAACTTATATATATAGAAGTGACCCATTTAATGTTAAAAGTTGTCTTTTATTTTAAAGTGAACTTTTTTGACTTAAAACGTGACTTCCAGGAGCAACAGTTCATGGCCATTATGGGGAAATCATTTATGAAGGGGATACATTAGTTACATTTATATATGAAAAATTTGGCTAAAAGTAGAGTAGTCATACAAAAAATTTATTATACACTCGGTGCACACAATAGATACACATACAGGGAAAAAAAAGTTCACATGATAATACTTTTTATATGAGAACAATGGAATTATAATACATTTTTAGTGAAAACGTAATCCCTTTTTTTTATGATGTTACATGATGATATGTAATTCTTTTGAAAGGTTGGCCCCGCAAGGGAACAATGGTTACAATTTAGGCAACATGGATTACATATTGCTTGAAAATAATTTTATAACAAAGTATATTTTTATATTGTCATACAAGGATAATTGTTCTCATGGGAACCCGACCACAAGAAGAAAAAAAAGACCTATGTGGGGAAGAGAAAGTGAGAGAAAACTCAATATCGAACAAGTAAACAATTACAACTAATTTGAAACCCAAAATAAAGTGAATGTTGTAACATTCCTGGAATTGATATTATTATTATTATTATTATTATTATTATTATTATTATTATTATTATTATTATTATTATTATTATTATTATTATTATTATTATTATTATTATTATTATTATTATTATTATTATTATGTTTATTATTATTATTATTATTATTATTATTATTATTATTATTATTATTATTATGTTGTTGTTGTTGTTGTTGTTGTTGTTCCCACAAAATTCTATTTTCTAAGAAGTTACCAATATTTTTTAATTGATTGTGGGAACAAATTAGGAGTTTTTATTGCCTAATAAGTATCTAAGTAACTTTTTCTATTATGTGGATGATAAAATTTCCTACTTTATAATCAATTAAGCAACCTTGCATTATTTCATTTTTAAACAAGTTTCACTTCCCAAATTTTTTTCAACTAAAAGAGCACTAGAATGCTAAGAGGGGTTAAAAAAGGAGCTTTGATAAACGTCAAATTGTCGGAGTCTTTTAAAATAAATTAATACCAAATCAAAGTGAAGTTGGTACCAAATTGGACTTCAAGTTGGTGTCAAGTTTAAATTTGCTACCAAATTGGCTCTTACTTTGGTACCAAATTCTAACTTGGTATCCAAAAATAAATTTTTGATACAAATTTAGCTCCAGTTAGGTATCAACTTGACTCTAATTTGGTACTCCCTCCGTTTTATTAATTGCTACATTTTCTTTAAATAGTTGTTTCTTTTGAATAGCTACATTGTTTAAATTTTCTTTGTATGAAGTACATTTTTTATTTTATTTAATAAGGTAAGATGAAGTCTCTAGCAAGTAAGGAGAAATTGGGGATCCCTCCTTGCAAGGGGTGAGACTCGATCTGGTGATGACAATACCACTAGGCAATCACCTAGTGCTCTTGTATGGAGTACTTGGTCCACCAAAAAGTAATATATTTGCATTATTATCTATTATTTTATTATTCATATTACTATTAGTTGATTATGTTATTATTAAAATTTTTTATTAAAGTACCACTATGATTATATAGTATTATATTTGCATTATTATCTATTATTCTAACCTTCATTTGATTTATTTGAAATAAATGACAAAACCCTAGTCTCCTCCTCTCCCCTCTCTCCTCTCCCTCTTAAAAAAACCCTAATCATTTTCTTCTAGTTTGGGGCTGTCATCATCCTTTAGATGGTGGTAAGCCCCCAATTCTTCTTTTTTCTTCTAATTTTCATTGTTTTTGTTATTAATAATCTTCCATTCTCTCTCTTTTTGAGAGTCTTCTACCCAATTTTTGGGTTCTTTCTCTCCTTCATGGGAGTGTGGAGTTTGGTTTTATTCTCTTCCCACGTGGAAGTTTAAAAATTGGTATGAGAAATTGTTCCTATTGGTTGAAGTTTAAGACCATCAACATCGAAGTATTGGAAATTTGGATGCGGTTAACATGGTTAAATCAAGATTTTTCTTCCCCAAACTATGTCAGAATGATAGACTTCCCCATCAATAGTTGCGTGATTCAGCAAATACAAGGGCGCTGCGCTGTATTGCTCGATCTGGTTTATTGTAATTTCTTCGAAAACGAATTTGATTTGATCTTGTCTGATTATGTCTTGTTTTTCTTTAATACTTATTGTAGATGTCGTTTGACCATCAATTAATGAAATTTCTCTTTCAAAAAAAAATCTATTATTCTATTATTCATATTACTATTAGCTGATTTTATTTCCTTTACGAACTCTAAATGCTTGTTAAAATAGTATTTTTTTTGTTAAAATGTTAATCATAAGAGGTAATTAATAATTACTATTTTTTCGAAGGATAAATTTTAATAATTATTATGTCATAATAAATTTTGAGGGATATTATTTATGTTAGGGTAATATATATCTTATTACTCATCAATCTTTTTTGTCAAATAAGGTCAAATAAGTTCCAATCAGGTCCAATAAGTTTCAATCAAGTCCAATAAGGTCTAATATTTTCAATCAGTACAGTGTAATCCCCCATAATTTTATGAATTTTATAAATATATTTTAATGTATGTTTATATATATTTTAGTATTTAAATAATTTATTTCTTAGAATGTTGACTATTTGAAAGTCAAAAGGATTATTTAATGATTTTAAGTAATCAAATATTTTATTTAGTCATACTTTGAAAATTATTTAATAGTTTAAACATCTTTGAATTATAGTGTAAAGGATTTTAAAATGAGTTAAAGGAACCCAGCTCAACTCAAGTACACAATCATTAAATGATCATTAAAAGCCCAAACACATTTCCCTAAGCCCACAAGGGGTTACCTATATAAACCCAACAAAACCCAAAATTCCCACACATTAAACACTCACCCTAAATTTTCTCTCTTCTATTTCTTTTCTGTCTCCTCCCCCACGGTTCTCTCTCTCTTTTTCTTCTCTTCTCTTCTCTCGGCCAGCCACGCAGGCTGCCACCACCACCGGAGCGCCAGCCAGCAGCAGCAATGCGCCACCGCCGGTAGCCCAACCGCCTCTCACACTCTCTCTCTCTCTCTCTCTCGGCCGTGCTTCCCCTCCTTCCTCTCTTTGGTTTATATCTCTTCCGCCTCTATTTGATTTAATGTTAAGTTTATGTTTTTTTAAGGATTGATTTAATGATTTCATGATTAAAGTTTATAGTTTGATGATTTAAATATAAATTTCAGATTATGTAATTTGTATAATAAAGTAATTAAATTTCAGATTTATTAATTATGTTTAAACTAGGGTTTTAAGTATCAAAACATGGTTTTTTTAGGGTTTTATGAGTTAAAAATTGTAGCACTATATTATAGTTTATGAAAATTGACACTCTTATGTGCATGATTATGTTTAAGCATGTTTTAACACTAGTAAAAAAAAGCTCATCCGATCCGGTCAAAACCGAACTTACAAATTCGGTTTTGGCCCGGATCGGATAGGCTCGCAGCAGTTCACAATGATTAACTGATCCGGTTTTGACCACCCCAAAATCCAAATAAAAAAAAAAAAAAAATTCGCATTTTTTCATTATTAATCAATACAAAATCGATAGTATATATCAATACTCATTTTATTAAGCATATTATGCTCAATTATAGCATAAACATAAACTAGTAAAGTGGCTCATCTGAGACTAAACAAATATGGGAACCATACATAACAAAATTTCTCATTTCCATTGGAGGAATTAATAGAAAAATATGGAAACACGAAATGGTACGACATCAAGAGCCCTTCCACAATTTTGGCTAGAGAAGCATTGACCTGAAGTTCCAACGTATTCTTGAGCAAGTATATTTACTCTTGTGGAGAATTGCTGCCCAATTTTTATAAACGTTGGACTAAGCCTCAGGATATTTTCCTTCAACGCAAGTCAATAAGTCATCCGCCTCAACCTCTTCTTCTCTTCGGTCATACCTCCTGCGAGTCAAAACTACATTAGATCCATCCATTAGAATAAAGAATGCAGAACAACAGCCTAAACTATCAAAAGTCTACTTCTTAAATGGATTTTGTTAGAAGAGTGAATAGATAAATTGTTGTGCTCTACCCAAACGGGAACAGACTACAAAAAAGCATATTAGAACAAGTGAAGAGTTTTACTATAGGGCAACATCACTGTTGTATCCTGAAGTACTGGAAACATCAAACTATGATGGCTTTAGATTGAACAGATGACTTCAGGTAGAATGGCTCATCAGAAAAAGCAAGAGAGAGTGAGAGATAGCAGATACACTGGAGAATCTGCCAACCAGAGTTAGACAACGTACCTCTAATGACCACGCCTCTGTTTTTCCACTATCTTTGTGTAAGCGGTTTCATGGCGCTTCTCATCTGACGCAATAATACCACATATCTGTGCCATTTTGACATCGCCACACTCTTTGGCAAGCCTTGCACTGTTGCCATGGGAAACGAAGGTTGCCCTTTCTTGAAATGTTGTGTATACGAAACCAAGATAAGGATTGTTTTCATTCCTAGGATCCTGCAGCCACATTAATATAAAAGGTAAAGTGTGAAACAATGAAAAACTGAAAGAACATATACAGGGGCATAGCTTCACACATCAAACTACATGATAACAAGCTAAGAGAAAACAGCTTCTTTATAAAGAGTGATGCAAAATGCATATATAAAGGTTTGAACTAGCATAGAAACTATGAAAAGGCACATAAGTAAGCATAACTAATGATATCTTCTCAATTCACAGAAGTATCCACATGTACAACATCTTATCTTAGCCAGTCTAAAAAAATTGGTACAGAGGCTGTTTCTGAGAAATTAATACTAAATATATTCATTCTTTTTCTAATTTCAATTTTTAACTTTACTTCAAAGATATCTGAATCCTTACATTAACATATTTATATCTGAATCTTGAAGTAAGACTCTACATATATGAAATTTCTCTCTCAAAAGACTCCATACAACAAGATCCATAGATTTAATTAAAATCAAGCATACAGTTTCATGATCTGAGGATATTCATCCAGCCTGAATTTGAAATAAGTTTAAAGATCATAAAAATTCATTGCAGAATCTAACAAGTTTATATGAAAGTATTATATATGTATGATACAACAAAGCATGTAGTCCCCTTTTCTTTTTACTTGTTAAGACCAACAAGAAGAATAAGTGGGGGGCAGTTACATATACTTCATGCCTGAAAAGATGTATAGGGTCAAAATTTTAATTCGAAGCAAAGTAGTATGGAGGCAGTTACATATACTTCAACATCTATAGCATGAATACATATAATTGCACTAATTTGAGCAGGAACATAACAGTATCAAAGATGGATTCCTGAAATATGATTTACCATTCCCTCAACCACTGCAGAATCATTGAATGAGATGGCTAGACCATTTTGCCACTCCTCAGAGTTAGTAGCTCCAACAATTCCAGTTTCTTGGATATCTATTTCACTGCTCGGCGATACTGCAAGAATGATAAATAAGTGACCATGAATTTTTTGGCATACTTTTGACAGTGGCTTAGAAGGAACATAGCAGATAAAATACGCTTTTCTTCTTCCTAAAACGTATAATTTCTGATTATGATTATATAAGACAGGGAACAAGCTGCTAAGGTAGAGCTCAAACATTGCGTGCAGCAAACATATGCCAAAATCAATTAAAACCTGAAAGTTGGATGGCCAAGTTTACAACTTGTACATTATGCTATTTCACCTGCCATATGAAAGTCATTGGCTAGCATTGTGATACAAGAAATGAAACTTTAATGGTTGATCCTTTCTTTTTATTTAAAAAAGCATATAGCTACTGCCATTGAAGTCGTACTGAAGACTTAACTGGCCTCTTCAGTGTACTATAACTCTATAAGGATGCCCTACTGTCAAGAGAATACATGGCTTGTTCCCCTTAACAGGATTTTGGACGAGATCGTCGAGACGCAATTCGTTAGCAGACTTCACTTTATTGGCTCCTTTTTTGCGCACAAACGCAAAAATCTCACCAAAACCCTAATTTATTAATGCCACCGAATTTTGAGAAAACCCTAAATTAAAACCTGGGAGATTAGAGATTGAAGAAGAAGCGAAATTTGGGAACAAAATCAGTGCGAAAGATGAAGATTAGGGCATCGGAGGAGAGAGAAAGTCGATTGCATTTGGATTTCGGCAGCCGCAAATTTGTAGGTGGTCTCGGGACCACGTAGAGCATCATGCTCTCTATCCAAAACGCATAAAATGAAGAATAAAACGCTGGTATTGCCGCTAAAACTAAACCAACTCCTTAATTTGCGCCGGCTGTAGATGCATTGGTTTAAAAAATTTGAAAGCTATCTTCTTATAATCTCCCACATCAGGTGGAGGGATGTTCAATTATTATAATAAAAAAAATTCCTAAGCTAAATCACATGTGCAGAATACTCCAATTATTAAATATTTGTTTTATTATCTAGAAAATATGTGTTTTTTTATTTAAATGGGAAAATTTTTACTATAAATCTTTTCAATGTCACAACTACTCACAAATGTTCTTTTATGAATAGCGACAAGACATATTCATTAATTTTTGAAACATCTGTATTTTTTTTTTTTTACCTAGAATGTATGTTATTTACTATTATACTATATGTTATTTTAACTAATAAAGTATATTCTTTTTACCTAGAAAGTACTCCCTCTGTATTTTTTTATCTTTCTCACTTGAAATCTTGACACTAATTACAATTAGAGAGAATCTTTTAAATTTTTCTTAATATATAAGAATAAAATATAGTCATGTGGGGTCTTGTTTGATTCGTCTTAGTGAGTAGTTTATTAATATTCAATTATTATAATTTTTACTAATATGTAATGAAAGATATTTAAGGTAGTGTCGAAGTAGGAAAGATAAAAAAATACAGAGGGATTATGTTCTTTAAAAAAAATATAATTACCTACTCTTTTTTGTAAATGAAAAGTATACAAGTCTTAATTTTGAATTTTATGTTCTTTTTCACGTTCCATTTTTTTTATAGTTGAAGATTAAACACCATACAAATTATAAAAGAACATTTGTATATAATACTTGAGAAACAAAAGACTATTATAAATTCTTAAACATGAAAATAAACATGAAAAGAACATTAAGGTATAAAACAAATAACATCATACTAATTGTAAAAGAACATAAGCATATAAATCTTGAGAAACCAAAAAATCATAAAAAAAAATCACAAAAATGAATAAAAACATAAAAGAACTTGAAGGTACAAACGAAGAACATTATACTAATTATAAAAGAACTTAAGCATATAAGACTTGAAAATACATTTCTATTTTATGTAAAACACAGTAAATGTTTTCATCGTCACAAATGTTCTTTTTACCTAGAATGTATGTTATTTACCTTGAAATTATATGTTCTTTTTACCAAGAAAGTATGTTCTTTTTTACCTAAAAAGCATGTTCTTTTTTAAAAAAAAATTAGTACCTATATTTTTTTGTGAATAAAAATTATACAAGTCTTAATTTTGAATTTTATGTTCTTTTTTTAGGACCCATGTTCTTTTATAGTTGGAGATTATAGGTGTTCTTTTATTTTGAGTTGTATGTTCTTTTTATCGAGAAAGTATGTATGTTTCTTAACTTTAAATTATATGTTATTTTTACATAGAAAGTATGTTCTAAAAATTAATAAAGACATGAAAAGAACAGTATACAACAAGAACACCATATTAGTTATAAAAGAATATGTACAAAAAAGACTGAATAACAAAACATTAAAAAAATGACAAAAATAAAAATAAATGTGAAAAGAACATGTAGATATAAATAAAGTATACCCTATTAATTATAAAAGAATATGTACGTATAAGATTTAAATTTGACACAAGGTTTTTAATACACCATAAGAGATTAATGATTTCATATAGCCCTTTAAAAAAAATGATTTCATATGGTAAATGATTAAAACACAATAAACCCTTAAGCTTTCTCTCTCCTCTTTTATCCATTCTTTCCTTCCTCTACACCTCTCAACTGATTATAAATTTTGGGCAGCTTCTATGAAACTCAGTCACTTGGTATGATGTCCTCCTCTCTTCTCTTTTTCTTTATTTCCTTCGTATTCTCATCTCCCTCTCTACTTATTACTCTGTTTTCAATTTTTCACTTCTTTCCATCTTAAATATTCACTAATCTACTTTCCAACCTAGAATTATTATGCAAAAACCAGTCTTTTTTAAGTTAAAAAAAAAACAATTCGAATAAATCCATTTTTGTAAGGTTACATAAAAAGAGTTTTACTGATTTGCTTCATCCATGGTATTACCTTTTACCAATTTCATTTTGCTTCATCCATGGTCTCTTGAACTATTTCTTCAATGGAGGAAAAGAAAATTTTCAGTGAGGAGAGATGGCAGATCGTGAAATAGGTTCAAAAAGAAGATAATAATTTAGACAAATATATCAAAATTTTCACAACAAGATATCTACCTAGAATTAAGGATTAATTATTATCTTTTTTTGTTATTAATTGGATAATATAAATTTCAAATTTAACGGGTTCTTAATATTGTGGTGGAGATGTTCTTTTCCATGGTTGTTGGTAATTAACTTGCGTGCGTTTTGTTTGTTTAGTTGGGCGTTTAAGACCGGGTGCACCTACCTCACTGTGCACCCGGGTCTACATTCTACGGATTGTTCGGGAGCAATAGAAGATTAGCGCGAAATTTGCATTTTCGCCTCTCCTCTGATCATAAGTGGTGGTGGTGGTGGTGCTCGAGGGGAGGCGAGGATTGGGGATGGGGATGGGGATGAAGATTATATTTATAGGTGGGGATGGGAAGAACAAAATCCGCTCCGTCCCGTCCCAGTTGCATTCCTAGAGAGGATGAGTGAGAGGGGGAAATTAGGGTTTTTGGTTCAGCGGCTTGAGGAGAGATGTGTGTTGGGCCGGTTCTGTTTCATGGGTATAGGGCCACGAGGAACTGGGCCTTATACTTTTTTCCCCTGTCAAGCTAATACGGCTTGTGGGAGAACCAGATCAGTTTACAAAACTTACCCGGTTCGCCTCCAAACCGGATCCGTTTATTAGCCCAAAAAATTTTCGAAAAAAAAATTGAATTTACTGATCCGGTTTTGGATCAGTTTGTTTGTGTTATATAAGGTTTTTTCCGCTAGTGTAAAGAGTTTTAAACGCATTATAAGTTGCTGGAATTTTTATTAGTATGCTTATGATGGAGTTTTAATTGTCAAAGTATGGGTTTTTGAGAGTTTTAAATGACTCGTATGGTAGTACTATACTAGGAGACATTAATAATTGAAGTTTTAATGATTAAAAAGGATTTTAAATATTTTTAAAGAGGGTTTAAGATATTTTAAAGTTGCTGGAATTTTATTTTAATATTGGTTAGTGGTTGTATTGATATTTGTTAGGCGGAGAATTCTCTTTAGGCGACTTCTAAGGTTGTTAAAGTGGTCTCGTATATTGTCTACACAATGTATGTACATAACTATATGTTAGTCGACTAGTATCATGTCCTAATATTAGGATTGATGTAGTATCATGTATAGGGAATTATTTATGGTTCATATGTGATTTATATTCAAGTGGAATTACATGTTTTTTGCCGTTGTGTGAAGCATGTTGCTTATGTTGGTTATACTATGTTTGTATGGATGATTGATGCATGCATATGGGATTGAGAACTATATTTTATTAATTCACATGATGGATTAATAATTATGTTGTTATTGGATCATGTTGTTCCCTTTGGATTATTTTATTTACTTTATGAGGACCGAGGGCCTTATTTGGTAAGTTGGTTATTCACCTATGAAAGGTTGGTTGATTGTTGACTTAGATCAACAAATAAATAATGGTTATGGAACTAAAAATGGATTTATTCTTGGATTGTTAAGTCGTTGATCACCTTACATAATCCTAAGATAAATTTAGAAGTATCATATATCCTTGATGATTATATTGTTTGTCTTACTTTGTGAGTCATAACAAGTAAATAATTTAATAATCACTTAAAGTGGAAAGTGAATAGCAATAAGCTTTATACTTGTGCACGTCTGAAGTGTTGGATTAGTATGAGTTGGAGTAAATGGTGGTAGCACATGGCTTTTCTTGGGACCGGATTGATCACCGCGTCCTATTTTATTTAATTAGTACCTCGATATCGTTGGTCATGGGAGTACGGAGTCGCGCCTGTACTTTGTCTTCTAAATTGAAGTCTGGCTTGGTTTAGACAACTCTATTTATTGCCTATTAAATCTAAATTTAATTAACTTATTGGTTGTGGAGTCAAGTTCAGTAAAGTTAGTCTGTCATGTTATTATATTATTGTTTAACTTTGCTTAAATGTTTATTAGTATCATGTTAGGATTTATTTATTATTATGTAGTACTTAGCTTTGCTGATTACGTGCTTTTGTGTGTATGTTGATCCTGTGATGACCTATTTGGTGAGCAGTCTCTAGGGATCAATAGTGCATCGTCCATTTCAGGTTTGAAGATGATGAATCATGGGTTCGGGATTCATGGAGGGCTAGTGTTAGCTTAATACTTTAGTTTACTTTTAATTATCGTTTGAGTTTGACTTTATGTTGGTTTGACTTTAGTTTGGTTTTGGACTTGACTTATGGTTGACTAAGTTATTGTTCAAAGTTATTTATTGTTTTCCGCTGCAAAATTCTGAAGAAGCCGATACGTTATCACATGGGCGATAATACTTTGATATGTCTCTAGGTTTTATATTAAAAAGGTATTTTGGAAAATAGAGGATTGTCGGGGTGTTACAATCAGGTTCAATAAGGTGTAATAAGTTTCAATCAGGTTAAATAAGATCTAATAAGTTTCAATTAGGTCCAATAAGTTGAACCAGTCTAATAAGTTCAGTTCAGGGTTATTGCGGATGAGATTTTTTCCACTAGTAAGCCCGATTTTGACCGCAGCGGATGAACTTCTTTCCACTAGTGTTGAGGTGAAGAGAACGCACCCTAAGTGGTTCAAAAAGTACCCTCTAAAAAACTTGAAAGTGTGGTTATCTAAAATCTTTTGCAAAACACAATGTAGAAATTAAAAATACGAAAGGAGTATATCTCTCCAACATGGGAAAATACCAAATTACCCTTGTTAAAGTCTTTTAAATGACTAAAAAAATTAGACACATAATGCAGTTAAAAACAATGGTAAAGCAAACAAGCAAGCCAAAAAACATAAAAAAAATAAACCTTTAAGGGGGCGTTTGGTTTATGAAGGGGAAGGGGAAGGGGAAAGGGTTTAAGAAAGAGAAACAAGGAGAAAAGAACAGAAAACCCTTTGTTTATAATTGTTGTTTGGGTAGAAAACCCCTCCTCCTCTTCTTACCATTGCACCACCATATATCTTCTCCATCCTTCTCTTTCTCAAGTTCCGCCGGCCAGCTCCCTTCCCCTCACCGCCGGCCACAGTCCCCTCCCCTCACCGCCTGCCGTCGCCTCCTTAAGGTCGTCCATGACCACCGCCCTTCACCACCACGGCACCACCGCGTACCGTCACCCTCTCCTTTCTTTTCCTTCTCCACCACAATTAGAGATGAAATCTGAGGTTTTAAAGGTCAAATTCGACCATAAAAACTTTAGATCTAGAGTTTTTGTGGTCGAATTTGACCATCTAAAGCAATAAGAAAAGGTATTCATGTATTCTTACTCTTGATTTCCTTTTTTTTGAATTTTTAGGGTTATGAAATTTGAAGTAGTGTTAGTAGATTTTTGAGTAGGTAGTGGTGGTTTATGTGATGCTTTATTGACTAAGGTGGAGCCATTGTATTTTCGTTCACAAGGTGATGGTTTTAGTGGATATGGTGGTGGTTGGAGTGGCGGTTAGGATGGCGCGAGGGTGGTGTCGGTGGCTAGGGAGTAGTGGCAGCCTTCGGTGGGGTGGGTATTCCGGTCGTGGAGGTGGGTTTGGGGGGGTGCGGGTGGCTGTGGTGGATATGTCGGTGGTTGTGGTGGTGGTTTCGGCGAGTGGGTGGGTGGTTTCGGTGGATATGTTGGTGGCTGTGGTGGTGCAGGTGGTTAGGGTGGTGAGGTGGGTGGTTATGTAATTAAGGGTTGGGTTAATCTTAGATGGTCAAACCTACGTGGTCAAGGGTTTCCCTTACCCCTATTTGAAAGTGGAGGGGGGTGTGGGTAATTAAGTTAGAGGGATTTGAGGGTAAGGAGGGGAAGGGGGGGGGGGGGGAGAGAACAAACCCCCAAAACAAACAACATAAAAGTGAATCAAGAGGTTAGGTTCCCTTTCCCTTTCCAGTTTCACCCAAACCAAACTCCCCCTAACATTCTTCATCCTCCAATCCATGCAAAGAGAAGGAGGGTAATCTAGTCAGGTTGCAAAAAACGGATTATTATAAGAAAATATAACGACACTCTACCTTATGATTCATTGTGCTCCTCTGCTTCTCTCTCTAGTCTACACCAAAAAGCAGAAAAAAAAGAGAGAAATTAGCTAAAAGAGGGCATGTGTGCTTGTGACTAATGAGACTAAAACCAGAGTTTATTATTCATATTACTATTAGTTGATTATGTTATTATTAAAAAAATTAATTAAAGTACCACTATGATTATATAGTATTATATTTGCATTATTATCAATTATTATATTATTCATATTACTATTAGCTGATTTAATTTCCTTTATGACCTCTCAATGCTTGTTAAAATAGTATGTTTTTTGTTAAATTGTTAATCACAAGAGGTAATTAATAATTACTATATTTTCAAAGGATAAATTTTAATAATAATTATGTCATAATAAATTTTGAGGGATATTATTTATGTTAAGGGTAATATTTATCTTATTACTCATCAATTTTTTTTGTCAAATAAGGTCAAATAAGTTCCAATTAGGTCCAATAAGTTTCAATCAGGTCCAATAAGGCCTAATAAGTTTCATTCAGGTTCAACTAGGTGTAATAAGTTTCAATCAGGTCCAATCAGATTTAATAAGTTCAGTTCAGATAAGTTCAGTTCAGTTCAGGGTTATTCAGGTGAATAGAACGCACCCTAAGTGGTTCAAAAAGTACCCTTTTAAAAAACTTGAAAGTGATGTTGTCTAAAATCTTTTACAAAACACAATGTAGAAATTAAAAAAACAAAAGGAATATAAATTTATCTCTCCAACATGTGAAAGTACCAACTTACCCTTGTTAAAGTCTTTTAAATGACTAAAAAACGGTTTTCTCACCAGGTTCCCCTGTGGTTTTACAAAATTCATGGGGTACCCCTGTTTTTTAAAAAATGCACCAGATACCCTTACTATTTCATTAAAATGCATGAAATGCCCTTAATTAATAACGGTGTCAAGTTTCCATTAGCTTTATTTACCATTTTGCCATTATTAACCCCTAACCCAAACCCCTAAACCATAAACCCTAAACCCTAAACCCTAACCCTAACCCTAACCCTAACCCTAACCCTCCCCCACTACCCCAGCCCCCTCCCCCACCAGCCCAAACATCCCCCTCCCCCACCACCCTCGTGGAATTCCCCTCCCCCATTCCTAGCAGCCTCCACCCCCCCCCCCCGCCCTCGTCGATTTCCTCCTCACCACCTCCCTCTAGCTTCTCTCTCCTCCTCAACCACCAGCCATGACCCCTCCTCAACCGCACACGATTTCCCCTTATCTCTCTTCGCACAAGCAACCACCAACGGGGAGGGGGGGAATTCGAAGGAAATTGATAGGGTGGGGGAAAATTGACGAAAATCGACGGGGGTGGGGGGAAATCGTCGGGAAATCAACGGGGGTGGGGGAAATAGGGGGTGGGGGGGGGGGTAATCTGCGGGGGGGGGGGGGGAGGTGGGGGGGGGGGGGGGGGGGTTGTTGCGGGGGTGGGGGGGGGAGGGGAGGGGGGTTGCTAGGGGTGGTGGGAGGGTGGGGTTAGGGTTTCAAGTTAGGGGGTCAGGGGTAGGGTTTAGTTAGTTAATTAGGTTTAGTTAGTTAAGTAGGATTTAATTAGGGTTAGAGGGGTGAATTAGGGTTAATGACTAACGAAAACTTAACACCGTTAGTAATTAAGGGCATATCGTGAATTTTATTGAAATAGTAAAGGGGACCTGGTGCATTTTTTTAAAAACAGGGGAACTCCATGAATTTTGAAAAACCACAGGGGTACCTGGTGAAAAAACAGCTAAAAAAATTAGACACATAATATAGGCTATGTTCAGTTCACCTTATTTTTGCTTATTTTAGATCGATCGATCGGATCGTCGATCGAGATCGGATCGCACGATCGATCGGATCGAAAAAAGTCAAGATCAAATCAGATCAAATAAGTTCAGATTATGCTTATATTTAAAAAATAATTATTATTGTTATTATTATCATGATTATTATGATTATTAGTATTACTAATGCTATTATTGTTATTGTAATAATTATTATTGTTGTTGTTGTTGTTGTTGTTGTTGTTGTTGTTGTTGTTGTTGTTGTTGTTGTTGTTGTTGTTATTATTATTATTATTGTTGTTGTTGTTGTTGTTGTTGTTGTTGTTGTTTGTTGTTGTTATTATTATTATCATTATTTATTATTACTATTATTATTAATATTACTTTATACGATTACTATTATTATTAATATTACTATTTACTTGTACATTTTGTTCAAAAAGATTATTATTATTGTCGTTATTGTACTTATTAATTATTAATATTGGTAATTATTATTAAAGTCGTTGCTATTATTATAAATGCCATTGATATCACTATTTGAAGCTATTTGTTTTCAAGAAGAAAAATGTTCTTTTGACATTTGTACGTGTTCTTTTTTATATTTGTTTTAATTAATAATTATGATATGTGATGTTCTTTTTGATGTTGTACATGTAACAAACATGACAATAGTATATGATGTTTATTTTTTTAAATAATTTTGGTAGAATAATATAAATTATATGTTACTAGTTTATATAAAACATGAGTAGTATGGGATAACCTAATGGTGTTGTCATCACGTTTAAAAATTTTTCTACAAAGAATTTCAACTTATCTTTAAAAACAAAGTTTATATAGAACAAGACAACGATATAAGAAGAATATTTAACCATTTTGTTCAAGATCATATGATTATATATATTTATAGGTTTATTTATAATTATAAAGAATAATTTATTGATATAACAAAGAACATGTTGTTAGTTAAATCCAAACATGTCATCAATACAAAAATAACATCTATCTTTTATTTTTAGAATGTGTTCTTTAAATAGATTTTGTATGCTCTTTCAGCATATGTTCTTTTTTTAATATCATTATATTTTCTTTTCATTACTACCCAAATTCTTATTATTAACGAAACTTGAACATAAACAATATGTTATCTTTACCATGAACAATATGTTTTTTTCTTTTACCTAAAATACGTGTTCTTTTATTTTAACTTTGTTTTGGACCCCCTTTCGGGAACCCCGTGCTAAGATGAATTTCCTCTGGGCTGCCCTCGCACAGGGTCACTCGCCTTGAGACCCAACAAGCCCCAACCCCCCTCCTTAGAGGTGGCAAACTGGTCATACAGGTCGCGTCATTACAGGCCAGATCATAATCGGGTCACCTTTGTATTCGGGTTACATTCGGGTCGGGTCGGGTCCGCTCAGGTACACGTCAATCTCATGTCCATCAAAATTCGAGTCATATCAGGTCGGGTTAGTTTCGGTCGGTTTAGGTCGGGTTAAATCGGGTTTTCAATCTATCAAATAAATAAAACATATATAAGACTAATAAAACTAAGTGAAATGATTAATGGGAAGTGGCTAAGTCATACTTCCTCCGCTCCAAAATAAGTAAAACACTTCTCTCATTTATGTGAGAGTTTTTTGAGACAAATGTTTCACTTATTTTGGAACGGAGGAAGTATATAGTATTTCATGACAATTTTTTTTCCTTGACTTTGTTTAAAAAATAACTAATATGACAACTTTTCGGGTCGGTTCGGGTTTGGGTCATTATTATCGGATCAATTCGGGTCGGGTCATTTCGGGTTCGAGTGGATTCAGGTTCGGGTTATATTTGGGTCTATTTACTTTCGGGTCGGGTCGTGTTATTTCGGGTAAAACATGTTCGAGTCGGTATTTCGGGTTGGGTCAACGGATATGTGTCTATTTTGCCGCCTATACCCCTCCCCCACCCATAATAATATTGAAATATATGCTTTCACCAAGATTTGATTCTTGGTCTCCCATGCAAAGATAAGAAGCCATACCATTGGACCCAAGAATCTTTGGTCTTCTATTTTTAATTGTAAGTTCATATACTAATGTGTTCTTTTAAAAAAAAACTAATTATGCTATTATTATTATTATTATTATTATTATTATTATTATTATTATTATATTATTACTATTATTATTTTTATTATATTATTTTTATTATTATTATTATTATAAAAATTATTATTATTATTATTATTGAAAGTTGTGCATAGTAATAAAATGATAGTTAATAGTAATACTAGTAATGAAATACAAAGTAATAATAATAATAGTAATAATATGTTTTGTAAAAGATAAGTTCAGATCAGATCAGAAAAATAAGTTTAGATTAAATCACATCAAATCAAATAAGTTCAGATCAATAAATTTAAGGTGAACTAAACATTGCCATAGTTAAAAACAAAGGTAAAGCAAACAAGTAAGCCAAAAAAACATAAAAAGATAAACCCTTTAACATTCTTCATCCTCCATGCAAAGAGAAGGAGGGTAATCTAGTCAGGTAAAAAAAGGGATTACTATAAAAAAATATAACGGCACTCTGCCCTATGCTTCATTGTGCTCCCCTGCTTCTCTCTCTAGTCTACACCAAAAAGCAGAAAAAAAAAGAGAGAAATTAGCTAAAAGAGGGCATGTGTGTTGTGACTAATGAGACTAAAACCAGAGTTTTCAACTTCTTTCTCCTCTCTTCTTAAAAGTATCACCATTCAATAATGTTGTATCCTCCATAGATCAAACCAAAACTCTCCATTTCTTCTTCCAACCTTAACAAATTTGACATTGTTTGCAAAATAAAAAAAAAAACAACAAAAATGGGGTGTTGTGTTTCAAGAATTGATAGACAAGAAATGGTTTCAAGATGTAGAGCAAGAAAAAGATACATGAAACAATTAGTTGAAGCTAGACTTTTTCTCTCTTCTTCTCACTCTTTTTACCTTCGTTCTCTCCGTTCAACTGGTTCTGCTCTCCTTCAATTTTCCACCGGAGAATCTTCTCTCCTTCACCACCACAATCTCTCTCCTCCTCCGCCGCCACCTCCACCGCAACTTCCGCCAACGCCGCCACCTCCGCCGTCTATGTCTCCTAGTACAGACACGTGGACGACCACCACTTCCACCACCACCACGTCAGCTCTTCCTCCTCCGCCGCCACCTCCTCCGCCGCCGCCGGTGTCGGGGTCCACGTGGGATTTCTGGGACCCATTTGTTCCTTCCTCGGGCCCTCGAAGCGGGACAGAGGAAGAGGAGTGGGAAGAAGAAGCTGCTACTACTACTGCTACTACTGCTACTGTCACTACTAATACTGGTACTGTTACTCCTATGAGAGCAGCGGCGAATGTGGCGGCGCCGCCTTCGGTGGTTAGTGGGTTTTCTAAAGAGAGTGAAATGGCGGTTGTGGTTTCGAGACAAGGGAAGGAATTAGTGGAGATAATTAAGGAATTAGATGAGTATTTTCTTAGAGCTGCTGATGCTGCTGCTTTTGTTTCTGGGGTTTTAGAAGTTCATACTTTCTCTAATCTCTCTACATCTAATAATTATCATCATCTCGCTTCTTCAGGTACCTTTTTTTGTTAACTATAAGGCCCTCTTCTTTTGGAAGACTTATTTTCAGTTCAGTTTGAGACACTATTATATTCAGCTTTTTTCTTTTAGTTAAGTTCAGTTTTTCGCAGTTCAATTCAGTTTCTCCAAGTCCAAAAGAACTATTTCTTACCGGAACACAGCTCTGTTTCCCCAAAATTACAGAAAATGTCATCGATATATGCACTATTTCGGATATATAAGCTCCCTTTTTTTTTACTATATTAGTTTTTTTGGATATTATTAATAATTTTTTCTTAATAAATATTGTAGGGAAGGTGTATAATAATGGGAGGAGTTTGAGTTGGAGCCCAATGTTATGGGGATCAAGTGGGAAGTTAAACGGGTTCGGATCATGTAAATTAGGAGATGATATGGTGGTTGGTAGAATGGGGATGGTTAATGTTAATGGTGGTGTTAATGTGATTAATGGTAGCAGTCATTGCGCTACTATAGATAGGCTCTATGCTTGGGAAAAGAAGCTCTTCCATGAAGTCAAGGTATTCATTCTAGTCAAATCTTTCTCTCGGTTATCTCAATGTTTCATCTTAGGAACAGAACACAGTTATTAATATGCTTGTTTAGTTTTAATTTTCCAGCAAACATATTGGTTCTCTACAAATGAACACATTAAACTGCTTGTCCGACTCAGTTAAACCATTAGTAATTTAGTACGTATGTTTAAGTACTTTTTGTGTAACTCTTCAACTCTTACGGTTTATTTTTGTAGTGTGAAACTATTTGACTTAATTTTTGTCGCATAAATCTAGTTGGGGCAATTTCGTAAGTTCACCATGTGGAACCCACTATCTTTTTGTTATTTTAGCTAATTTAAAGTTTTTGTACTCCTATATATCTATTTCATACTTCTTTAACTTTTTTTTTTGTAGCTTTTAGTCTTTTTTGTTCAACTAATAATGGTTGGACGATCTTATACATAATTTGTGTTAAACTGATAGGCGTTATGAAATTTCCCATATTTCCTTCTCTCTATCTTTTCACTTAATAAAGTTTTTTCAAGTGTCATTAAATCGTGATGAAAATTTTGACATAATGGCTTTTGATTTGTAGGTTATTGGGTTGGCCATTGTTTTGATATCGATTACGTATTGATTTTATAAATATGTTTGGTAAATTTTTTGTTGTTGTTATGTTGTAAAATGACCTAAATACCCTTCATTTAATAAAAATAAAAATTAATAAAATTTTAAATTTTATAATATAAAAAGTAATAATGTGTAAATTGATTAATAAAAAGTGTCATTAAAAAAGCCACTTACCAAACAAAATTTTTGACTCGAATTTTGATCAAAATAATGTAATTATTGGATGGAACAGAATGCAGAGACAATAAAGATGGAGCATGAGAAGAGGGTAGAACAGCTAAGGAGACTGGAGGTGAAGAGAGCAGACTATTTTAAGACAGAGAAAACAAAGAAAGAGGTAGAAAAACTTGAGTCACAAATAGAGGTTGCATCTCAGGCCATCCAAACAACCTCTAATGAGATCATTAAATTAAGGGAAACTGAGCTTTACCCTCAACTCCTCGACATTGTTAAAGGGTAATTATTTTTTGTCATGCCATATTTTTTGTTACCAAATTAAGTATATTTACTATGATAGACTATTGCTAGAAAATGACCCAATTGTGCATGAATATGGATTATGGAATATGTGATCACATGTTTTAGATCAGATATATAGCCAATATATCATTGACATTCACGTGCACTATGTTGTCTTTGGTAAACTGTCGTTTTGCTTGTTTAATGCTAAGCTACCCTACCTTTTTGCAACATTGATCTCAATTCTCAGTCAGTGTAAATAAAGTTTATGAGTGAAAGAACCTTTTCAATTATGGTAAGAGCACATGGCATGCTTTAATGGTAGAGCAAAGATCTTAATTCGACTTAATCTGAGATTTGAATACTTAAGAGGATCATTTAACTCTCCAATTATTGAGAAATTAGTTCATAGTATTGCATTAGCACCTAATAGTTCATCATTGTCATTAGCAATGACCACCCTCAAGATTCCAAGGCGTGTAATTCGCAATCGCCTGGATTGGACGATAACGAGACATTATGCTCTTTGAGGAGACTGTTGTGTTATTTAGACTAAGGTACTCACACGCACTTAAGTGTCTAAGTGTTCCCCTAAGCGGCTAAACTATCCTATGAAGTTTTCCATGATTTAGGCCATAATTAGAGTGTCGAATTCTCGAAAAACTGACATTTGCAGTAAAGTGAAGAATGGGGATGCCGGATAACACCGTAAATCTCTAGAATTGCATGCTGTTCACCAAGTTGTTCAGAGAAAATTTTAACTCCAGGCCTATCTAGAAATTTTGGTGAGGGTTAATAATCTTTTGACTAGTTTATTAGTAGTTACCATCTTATTGAGACATAAGAGCTATAATTCTCCAAGTAACCGTATATCTTTTAAATTTTATTTCTATGCAGAGAAAAACGTTTGGTTTTAATTTTGACAATATTTATATATTTGAGAAGAGGGAAGTCAACAGTGGAAAATTTTCCAGGTCATAAGAAGATATGCCATTATTGCAACAGGACGTTGGTGGTACTACCAGATCCCATGCTTCAGAAAAGAGTGATTTTGATTTTGACTGCCTTTGTTTTTACTTTTTACCAAGTTTGAGATTTTGACCCTCGCTTTTTGCAAATGAAATTATCCAAAATTATTTTTTTGAGAGGGGTATCCGTTATTGGAGTTGAAATATACTGTTGGCTGACCAAAATGCCCATGTTAAGAGTCTTGAAGATAAAAAAAGACAACACTAGCAGTACTCTATTTTTTTTATGTAAGAGTACTATAATTGAGGTTTATATTAGTGCAGCGCGCAGTCTCCATTGGTTTGGCGTATGGGTTGGAATTGGACCATTGTATATTTGTATATAGTAAAAAAAAGAAAAAACTAACAATTAATGAACCTTTTATTGTTGCACTTTTGCATAATAGTGAGGTGTACTTGTTTGTTTTCTTGTATTAGTTGTATAAAAAGTGTGAAGGATGTAATAACTCTTACTCGTACAAGTTACTTGTTCTGACTTTTGCACATGGTCATGCATCTAAGTAGTAACTAAACTTCTATTCGTGGCCCCGAAATTACTTAAAATCGCTCCGGTCCTACTAAACATTTTCAACTTTATCCTTCCCTTTTTTTCTTTTCTTTTCCCAAACGACCACCTCGTGCCACAACCCGCCCACCGCTACCTTCAACCCCCACCACCCACCTCAAGCCCCACCGCCACCTCGTTAACCACCCATATTTCGAAATTTTTTTGGGGCTAAGGGTCGAACGTCTGGCCAGGACGTTCGACCCATGGCCCGAACCAGGGGCGATTTTAAGTAATTTTGGGTGGCAGGTGGTGGGGTGGCGGCGAGTGGACGACTGGTGGAAAAAAGAGAAGGGTAAAATAGTAAATTCAAAGTAGGACCGGGGCGATTTTAAGTAATTTTGGGGCGATGTTTAACAAACCCCAAGTAGTAACTATAAGTAGACCAAGTCTTTTTCTCAACACCAAAAATCTTATATGTAAACCTTAAATAAACTTCCTATTCGGCTTGTATCATATCCAAAGTAAAAATTTGACCACAACCTTCTCTAATCATACTTATTAAGATGAATTAAATTGTGAAGTTTTTGAGCGCAAGTCAAATAGTTGTTCCTCTGTTCCTATTTATTCTTCTTACTTTCCTCGTCAAATGTTTGTTTTAGAAAACCCTTCCTTTTATGAACTATTTTTAGCCATTTTATCTCCATAATTTTAATGGATCACACTAACTTGTCCCTAATTTTTATCATTATTTACCCTGCGTATATGCAGATTTTAGAATTAATGAGATGTGATATTCTCCTCATCATAACTTTTACGGCCCGTTTGATTAGTGGTCATAAATGGTGGTAATGTAATTTAGTGTAAATGTAAATAAGTTCTCATGTCAATGACCATGGTAATGAAACTTCATCACAAAATATGGGTTTTTCTATATAAATTTCCATTACCACCCAATACCACCTTCCCAAGTGGTAATGGATAGTAATGAGATTTTGGGAAGAAAATGGATGTTTTGGGATCAAGTAGCATTACCATGGATAATGATGTGGGATTTCCTTTACAAATTTACATTCTAATGCATTATCATTACCACCATTTATGACATCTAACCAAACGGGACGTTAAGGGTTACGATTCTAGGAGAATGTAAACCGTAACATTTCAAAAAATATCCCTGTTAAACGTTCCTCTGTCTAGTCCATTCAGCTTTCAGTTTTAGCACTTGTTCTTGTACAATGCTTCTCATTGTAGTGAAGGTTGGACAATTCGGATCTCAGCATCTTTCCTTGTACTTCCTCCGTTTTAAATTACTCGCAACACTTTCCATTTAGGGAAGTTTCATATTACTTGCTACACTTCCTTTTTGGGCAATAAACTCTCTCTATCTCTCTCCTCTCACATGGGTCTCTTTTCTTTTTACTCTCTATCTCTCTCTTCTCCAAAAATTGTCTAGGAGTCCGTGAATTGAGAAGTGTAGCAAGTAAAATGAAACGGAGGAAGTACAATGCTTACAATGCTTGTCATAGTAGTGATTGGTGCATCATTATAGACTAAATTTACCCTCGACGTGATATTATGTCATGTTTGTGTACAAAATGCATCATAATGTATTTGGAACTACTGATTTATGTCATGGTTGCAGGTCCTCTTAAGTTTGTAAGTTGTTACCTTGATCTTGTATTCAGCTATTATTACTAGTTTAAGTTTTTGTTAAAACATATTCTAGGTGTATGTGCATGTGGAGGAGCATGTACGAGTGCCACCAAGTCCAAATGCACATTGTTGATCAACTCAAGTTCCTAAACACCATACCATCCAGTGAACCCACGTCTGAGATCCATCGCCAGTCCACATTGCAACTCGAGGTAGAGCTTCAACAATGGCATCAATCATTTTGCAACCTAGTCAAAGCTCAACGGGACTACATCCGTTCCCTAACCGGGTGGCTCCGTTTATGCCTTTTCCAGTTCAACAAAAACCCACTAATGAGGTCCATGCAAGATTCTACCATCTACTCCTTATGTGAACAATGGCAGCTTGAAATCGATAACGTCCCTGATAAAGTGGCATCGGAGGGGATCAAAAGCTTATGGACAGTGATCCATGCCATTGTAGTTCAACAAGCTGAGGAGCTTAAGCAGAAGAAGAGATCAGAGGTAGCTAATAAGCAGCTTGAGAAGAGCGCAGTCGAGCTAAGGTCTTTAGAGGTAAAATACGGATCTTACTCAAAGCCTGAGATATCGAGCTCAAGAAAGGGGGGAGACCCAGTAGGAGAGAAACGAGCAAAGGTGGATATGTTGAAAGTAAAAGCCGAGGAGGAGAAGGCTAAGCATGAGAAATCAGTTAGCGCAACTAGGGCTATGACATTAAACAACATGCAGATGGGGCTTCCCCATGTTTTTCAGGCTATGACTGGTTTTTCAAGTGTCTGTAAGCAAGCTTTTGAGAAGGTATACAACGAGACCAAAAATATGGATCAGGAGCTTGATGTCAAGAGGTTGATGATGACTTAGAAGCTAACATGAGACTTCAAAACAGGGTACTAGGTGAATTTTTCTCGTTTTTTTCTTCTTGCCTTTGTATAGCTCTATCTTAGACGTAGGAGGGTGGTAAAAATTTGTAGGGTAGTTAAGTTGATCAAATGAAAAGCTTGCGAGAACGACATTTTAACTGTCTTCAGGTGCTTCAGAATTTACTGCTCAGTTCTTTTTTTTAAAAAACCAATGAAATTCGGGAACATATCTTATGTTTCATGGGCAATAGCAAAGAGCAACGGCAGTAAAGAGAATCATATCTTAATTACAGTGAATCTGTCAGTTTTGCAATTTGCATCAATTTAAAATCAATTGATTAGAACTAATAAACTTAGAAACACTACTTTTTTTTTTTTTTTCTGGTGGAGCAGAACTTTGGGTATATCTCGTGAATATGCATGTTCAATGCACTAAGAAAGCAAGCTAAGCACCGCCCACCCTTTTTCAGATATCCCCAATTATTCCTTCTAATAATAACAGTGAAAAGTATGAGGTAAAAGCTGGCTATAACATATCTATATGCCATTATGGATTTATGGTGTTGTGTCCTACATGTGAGAAGATTGTTGGTGCTCGGGCCTATGCGTGGATGGGCGCGTGTTTTCACTTGAAAAACGCGTGCAACGTACCCCTTCAGGCACACATATATTATGCACGCGGAAAAAACTGTCTACCCAGTGGGTAATCCACCCACTAGAGATAGATATTAATAATTGGTGGAGTACAACTTAGCAGAGTTACTTATTTTTTAATTGTCTATTTGTAGTGGGTAGTCTATCCAGTGAGTAGATGTATAATTACATCCTGGGTGCACGAAATAATTTGCCAAAATCAAAAGACAAGTTTTCTCAGCTTACTTTAATAATTCTTGCTTCTGCCTGAAAACAATGAAGTTTCATGGAACATAAGATAAAATGAAGGTATATATTGTATACCCTATGCTTTACTACTAGCTGTTGTAAGTTCTGTAAAAAGGAATAAAGTGTAGCTCTAATCAAACACTTCCGATCCTCTGTACTTCTTTGATCTACTTGGTAGTATCTAACACCTTGAATTATGAAACAAAATCTAATTAACTCCTAACTTCAGAAAGTCTACTTATAATTTTTCTTAAATCTGTGCAAGTTTCAGCTACTAAACTTATTATGTGTATCATCAAGTTAACCTAACCCTAAGAACTAGAGGGTAATTTGCACTTACTCTGCAACCACATCAACCGCTTCTCAGCTTTCAGTGATAAGAACATCTCCCTTGCAACTGGATTATTGAAAAGATCAAGAGCAGCAAAGTAGACCTTTTCATCAATACCTAGCAACTCATCCAAAGCATTAACACACTTAGATATGGTAAATCTCTGACTGCATTGCTGAATTGCTTCTGCTCTCATTCTCGAGGCGGCTGCCATTTCGAAGATAGCATCAGCCATCGTATCCTCAAGTCCCTTTCGTCCTCTCTTTCGGTTGACTGGATGAGGGGTATATACACATTTAGGTTTTTCTTGCTCATTTGTCACACAAGCTACTTCCTCTGATTCTGTTGAGCAGTCCTCTGTAACATTGCTCATCGGATCTAAAACTCCGTTCTTTTCAGTGAATCCAGTGGTGTTTTCATTTTTACCAGATTCTGTGAACACTATGCACAATTGTTTATAGATTGGACATCCAGAAGCTCTCAGCGTATCAGCATCAGGATGTTCCTGCTCATCAATATAGCAGACAATGCATATTTAAACAAATAATATCTCTAAGATGTGGAAATTTTTCCTCTAGCGAACTCTAAAGTGTGAAGCTACCTTTATGTATTGATCCCATACTTCATCTTTGGCTTTAATAGCACCAGTGTTTTCATCCCAACAGAAATCTCCTTGGTCAAGAAGCGACTTCACGGTGCCATACAACTTCTTCAAGACAGCGCATCGATACTTAAGTTGTTCTTTATCCCATCTCAAACCAGTTCTGCTATAAAATTCATCACATATATACTTCCATTTGTTATTAAAAGTAATCTTTTGATTGTTCCTCTGATGAATCTGGTCAGCCATCAAATCAACTAGCACCTTGGTAAGAGATGTTGTCCATTTTGCCCTTGCTGATTGTTCGTGCTGCATGAATGATAGTCTTCCTGACCGTGTAGCCAGTCCAGACATCTAGAGTTTCAAAGAAAGGGTGCCAGGTCAAAATTCAGCACAAACAGCATTGCAATTTTGACAACCAAGTTAAGAACATCAAACTATTGCCATAACAGTTACACTTCACGTGCTATATAACAGAAACACTTCACAAGCTAAATCTTTTAGGTTACAAGTACAATACTTTATGACATCAAAAATACTAAGCCACCTGAGATTAATCTATAATGTACACCTTTGACCATCATTATATTTAATTACGTATTAGTAAATGTTACGAGAATTATAGAATCACAATCTTCACTTAATGGATCTAACACCCATGCTTTAGTGCCAAGTGCAACATCTCCGGGTGCAACAATAAGCACGATTAATATTTGGAAGATACACATTGACACTTAACAAACAAGATCCCACGTGATAATATTTTTCCTATATATATATCATCAAGTACCGTTGAAATTTTCTAACTTGGACTAAATGAAAAGTAAACAGAGAAGATGAATGAAGAATATTTCGAAAATTTACCTGGATGCAACCACTTACTAGGAGTCCATTCCACGGCATTGAAACAACATAATTGTTACTAAAAAACCCTAAGAATTGATGACTGTCTGAATGTATAGCTCAAAAGATTAAAGGGTACAATGATTCATTTTGATTTACACAACTAAAAAGCTGATAATCAGGGATAAATGCAGCATAATTAATCGTAAAAGCAATAGAGATGGTGTACACAAATTCGCAACATTTTCTTAACAGAGGATCAATACAATACAATTCTTATAAATTTTCTTGTAGACTACGATCAAAATCAAAACCCTTAAATTTTTTGACGAGAAAAGGTAACCCCACAAGGTGATAACAACGTATTAACTCAAACAAAGAGTATGATCAGAGATTAACTAGTGGGATTCTCAATTCTTTCGAATAATCATTGTTAAAACATTCGTCATTATTTGCTTGTATATAATTAGCAGTAAAGAAAACTAGAAATGATTATGTAAATGAGAAAATTAAGGGAGATTAAGGGATAATAGAAAACGGCGAACCTGTGAAATTGGCTATGGAACCACACTGTTTGTTCTGTTCATCTGCTTATACCAAGCGAAAGATCAAATGAAACAGAAATAAGGGTTAAATTGTTTATTTACTTCTTTTTGCCTTTTTTTTTATCAGATGAGGTAAAAAATAAAATTGGTTGAAAGCTTAACTTTTGGGCCAGGGCCACAACAGAGGATAGCATAACTAGTTTTTAGGCCCGTGCTATGACCCGAGTAATTATAGTTTATATTTATTAATATATTACTTTGAAATGATAACATCAAAATATAACTTTGGTTTAGTTTAGTGGTTAATATTGTAGTATATAAACTTGAAGTCACAAGATTAAATCTTATACAATGCATTTTCTTATCTTTTTATTTTATTTTATGTGGATTACATGTTGTAAACTTAAAGCAACCTAAGTAAGAGTGCCACATGTCGCCATTCCTTATTTAGGAAGGTCTCGATGCTCACTTCAACAATGATATTCAATAGGTGGGGGGCTAGAATGGAGTGGATGCAAGTGGGGATGTGTTTTATAGCAATTAGAACCTTTTTTTTTTATTGGGAGGATTTACTACAGAGTTTAATTAAATTAAATCAAGTTCCGCTAAAACATTGATGCTTTATAGAAAATTTTCAATCCATGCAAGTTAAAAACAATGCTAAAATCCCATCTATAGCAAAAAAATAAGTAAAATATTGCCGTATTATTTAATATTACCTCCGTTCTTTTTCTAGTGCAACAATGGGTTTGGGCACGATTTTTAAGGAAGTGGAAAAAATGGGTAGTTTAGCGTAAAAATTCTCCTTTAATTAACTAGAGTAGGAGAGAAAATAATTCTTAATAAAGTTAAAGCAACTTTATAAGGCAAAGTGAGTAATTAACGATGGTTTTAGTAAGATAAAGCAAGAGTAATGTTGTCAACTAAAATTGTTTTTGTAACACCCCGTAATTTTCACTCTCTATTTTTGGTGTCAGTTTATTTTAAAATGATATTCTTTTCGTAAAAAAATAAATAATTTATTATTTTCTCTAGATCAATGATTTTTATTCTTTATAATTTGGGAGCCGAATTATTATTTTATTATATGGTGTGTTAATGTGTGCATTATATTTATATTTATAATATAATTTATTAGAATTATTTTCATTATTAAGTATTTTCAAAGTTTAGGCGCGATTTAGGAATTTATCGATTTATCGCGTAGCGGGCTTTTGAAGCATGGACCCTTGTTGATTTGGGACGAAATTTTTGTTGGTGTGTTGGGCTTGACAGCCGGCCAAGGAGATGGAGAAGGAGAGCTCCTCTTCTTTCTTTTCTTTTTATTTTCCTTGTGACTCTTTGTAGGCTTTGTAAGCTCCTATAACCCCTAATCATAAAACCCTTTATTTCAACCATTAAACATCCATAAAATTCTGATTTTTATTCAAAGAAGTTCAGCATCATTTGCATTAAACCCTCACCGTTTTTCAAGAAAAGGAAGAGAGAAAAGGAAGAGGAAAAGAATAGAAAGGTTCAACCCGGTTTTTTCCTGTCGCACCTTCCCGAAAATAACTGTATATGGAGATCTAACCGTTGGATCGTCTTCAAATTTGGACACAACGTTTATAACGTCTTGTTATACATTCTGACAGGAGCGATTTAGAATCTGAGCTTTTGATCATCGGGAATCATGGTCGTAATAGAGCAGTGCGAAACAAGAGTTTTCAACGTTCAAGAAGAAATGCCTAGTGACTTGTTGCTACAATTTAGAAGAGGATTTGGATTGCACGCTTAACTCGTGATTGTCTCTTTAGACTCAGCTCTCCTCCCGACGATCCAGGTAACTAGTTGTTATCTTAGAACCATAGTGATTAGGGTATTATTCGGTATTAGATTACTACGCTAGGAATTATTTAAAATACTTCTTGAATGAAATTTTTGATGAAATTTGACATGAATATACTTAATACATGCTGTGTGAATACTGTGTAGAGAAAAATAATTTTCGCATGATTTTTAGTATTCATTTGATTTAATTGGTGTTTTGTGCGTTTTTGGCTAAATTACATGATAATTATGGAACGACTGTTAAAATTGATGAAATTATTTTTCTTAGGTCATGTTACATGCGTATTATGTATTCCATGCCTTAGAATAATTTTTTCCTACTGTTTACTATTTTATTTAATTGATATATCTGTTTTTATAATTTCGGTTCTGTCAGTACATAAATCATGAAAATTATTTGTAGAGGCAGAAAAATTAATTTATTTGAATATTATGTATTTCCGTGATTTTTTACATGTTATGTAAATTTTTGGTAATTTTTGGGCGTCTGTTTATATTTTTAATTATTATAATGGCTTATTTGAGGAATCTGTATATTAACTGTTAAAAATACTTTTTGAGTCCGAAAATTATAAATAAAAATTGTACCATATCAGTAGAGCCATTAGGGTCGTATGATAATTTATTTGTGATTTTACTGCTCAAACTTATTAGTTTAATAATTATTATGGTGTTTTTGTTGTGAAATTGAGGATACACTTTTAAATTATTTGAGGGCTTGTAAATCAGAAATAATTCATAATTTATTATATTCTGGGTTGCTGATTTTCAGTAGTATGCAGTATGTATCATTGGGTAACCACATGTTTATGTTGGATTTATGGAAGAAAATGATTAATTGTTACTACTCTTTTAATGAATATGATTTAGAGTTAGTTGGTGATGTAATTTTGATTGAATTGTGGTTGCTGTAAAAGCCAGTATATTATCATTGATGATGTTTGGAGATGTTCAAGTGTTATTGTGAGAGTTATTTGTTGAAAATTTGTAAGTGATTTATTTTGAGGAATTATGAGGAACTGTTTTGATGAACTGTGGGTATAAGGCTGACTGTCATCCCTTTTTGATGAATGATACTTGGATTGTATGCATGATTGTATTTTGAGATAAGAATGGTGGGATAGATGTAGTCCCCGGTGAAGAACATGCCAACCACCTGGTTTGCGAACTAGGGGGTACACCTGGGTTAATTGTTGTCGTCCGAGAGTCGGGGGAGTTCGCATGTTCTACCCCGCATCGGGAGTTTGACCATTCTTAGACACAGGCAGTGGGGAACGTAAGCCCATAGGCCGACCTGGAGATTGCGATCGACAAACCTTAGGAGGTGATTTGCGAATCACTCGGCGTTCGGTTTCGACTCAAAAACTTGTTGAATTCTTGATTTATTATTATTTATATATATTAGAATTATGTCACTCACTCTATCATGTTTACTTATTGTTGATGATCACTTGTTTCATCTATGAGCTTTATGATTTCTATGTGCATGCTATTGATGTAATGATTGCATGTTATTCCTTTCTTAATAATCTTCTTCTGAATCGTGATTTGATTGCTATTGTTCTGGGAGAACTGCTAGTTACTCCCTACTGATTGTGGATATTTGTTGTATATTTTGCAGGTTTTGTTGATGGGGATTTTCTTTGATTTTGGGCTCGGGTTGAGATGCGAGAAATAATCTATTAGGGGTTTTAGTTCTAGTCTCCTCTTAGTTTGAGATAGTTTTCTCATTTCGTTTTTAATCTAAGTAATTAATTTACTTATAGTATTTACTTATGTTTGTTTTTTTTATCACTTAGTTATTTAAACACTATTCTTGTAGTAGTGACATTCCCAGAAGACGATGTTTCCGCCATCGTCCAATTAAATATATTATCATTTCTTTCTTTTCCGCCTTTGAAATTCTGGGGTGTTACAGTTTTTATTTACTAAAAGTGAAATTGTTGCAATAAATGTGAAACTACCCAAAGTGGTAATTATTGCAATAGAAGTATGAAACATACTAAGGCCCTGTTCTGTTCAACTTATTTTAACTTATTTAGGATCTTATAAGATAAGATAAGATAATATAAGATAAGATAAAATAAGATAAGATAAATAAGATTTATGTTCAACTTATCTTCACTCATTTCAGAAAAAAAATAAGATAAGATCGGATAAGATTTTATAAGATCTTATAAGATAAGATAAGATAAGACAAAATAATTTGAACAAAATGAAAAAAAAAAACAAGGCTCAAACGAGAATCTTTATAGAAGACCTGGGTGTACCATGCTCATGGTACACCCAAGACTATTTTGTCCAAATGAGCAAAATGAGCAAATGAGCAAATGAGCAAAATGGCAAATGAGTAAAATGAGCAAATGAGCAAGCATTTTTACTCATTTAAGAAAATGAGCACACTTTTACCCAACTGAGCAAACTTTGTCATTTGCTCATCATCATCTTCCTCAATTTCAGATCTGGAAATTTCTTTTTTTTTTTTTTCCGTGAATTTTAGATCTCCATTGTTGTATTCTGGAAGGAGGAGAGAGAGAAGAATTGAAACAACAACAACAGAACACATGAACAACAATGAGCAAAACAACAAGAACATAACAAATGGGCAACAAATGGCGTCGGAAAACCCTAAACCCCCAATCATCATGAGAAATTTCAACTCCAATTTCGACAAAATCGATGATCTCGACCTAGGGTTTCAACTTCCTCTTACCTCCATTCAAACCAAGGTTGAACTTCGATTCGATTTGAACTTCGATTCGATTTGAACAAATGATCGTGTTCTTCCTGAGACGAGTAGTTCTTGTTGAACTTCAATTTGAAGAGAGAAAAATGGTGATCGGCGTTTAAAAGGAGGTCGTTTGAGGAAGAAGAATATTCGGTGATTGCCGATCGAGCTTTCACCATGAAAACGATGAAGAAATGAGCAGCATCGCCGGAAAAAATGGCAGCAAAACCAGCGGGCGGGAGGAGTATACGCGGAAGAGGAAGTGGAGAGAGAGTACGCGAAATTTACCAACGTGCCCCTAAAGTTGTAATTTATTACGATAATGCCCCTAGGTGTACCATGAGCATGGTACACCCGGGTGTACCATGAGTGAACTCAGGCTCAAACCTAGATACATCCTTAAATTAAATACTTATATAAAATAAAATAAAATTAAAAAAGGAAAAACAACACCCATCTCCGTGGACATATTTGACAAGACTCATGGCATCATATTCTAGAGCAATTTTCTCAAAGCCAAACCTCACATCAACTCGAACTTCACCATCGTTTCCATCCAATTTATGGGCATGGCTAAGACATTTCCGTCTTTATTTTCATGCAAACATGCCCAAGCCATATTCATCCTCTTGAACGTAATAAAATCAAACATATATTAATCTTCATCAAGAAAAGAATTTAAACATTGAAAAAGAATTCTTATCTAAAACAGATATCAAAACAATAAACACATATCATAAAATGTGAAGTAATAGAAATAGAATAGGCTTTTGGATAATGGAAATCACAACCAAAACTTAGGGTATCTTTACGGGGGTCGGTCTGACAATTTGAGGGCTCTAGGCTAAACAATATTTAAGGGCCCCCATCCCGGTATTTTATAGCGTAAACTCATATACTACAGTATAATAAATCGATAAATAGATAGATACAAATAACAATATTCAACTATGAAATTACGTTTTTGACTTTTTGTAAAAGGAATGAAACAAATTAAAAGAACAAATGTATGAAGTTTTTGATATAAACTTAGCTTTAATTAGGTACCGAATTGACTCTAATTTGATACAAACTTATCTCTGCAACTTCTGAAAATACCAAATTATCCTTGTTAAAGTCTTTTAAATGACTCCAAAAATTAGACACATACTGTAGTTAAAATCAAAGGTAAAGCAAACAAGCAAGCCAAAAAAGATAATAAATACTACTAAACCTTTAACATTCTTCATCATCCATGCAAAGAGAAGGAGGGTAGTATAGTCATGTAAAAAAAAAACGAATTACTATATATAAGAAAATTTAACGTCACTATGCCCTATGCTTCATTATATTGTGCATGGGGTGTTGTGTTTCAAGAATTGACAAACAAGAAATGGTATCAAGATGTAGAGCAACAAAAAGATATATGAAACAATTAGTTGAAAGCTAGAATGTTTCTCTCTTCTTCTCACTCTTTTTACCTTCGTTCTCTCCGTTCAACTAGTTATGCTCTTCTCCAATTTTCCACTGGAGAATCTTCACTCCTACACCACCACCACCACCACCACAATCTCTCTCCTCCGCCGCCACCTCCACCGCCACCACGTCAGCTCTTCCGCCTCCGCCATGTAGATAATAAGCATCCATGATTAATTCACAAAGCAATGGATGATCTAAGCAAACTTTCAAAGCATAACCATTGTCAATATGTATCAATGACTTAGGAATATAGGGGAAAGGCTAATCTAATTAAGGTGCAATATTGACACTATCAAAAGCTTCAAACATCAATTAGAGTCTACTAAGGCATTCAAGAGTCACACATCGTTCTCAAATTGATGAAGATGGTCCCAAGATCGATCCTAATCACCTTTAGTGCACATGAACACCCCTAAACTTGACTTTGCTAAGAGAAAACCATGACTGGAGGATTAGAATGATTGAGCAATGGGTCTAGAGTCTCAATGTTTAAGCCATAATGACATTCATCATTACTAGGAATCTCTACTATTAAATTTTCGAGCTCCCACTCAATCATTTCGACTAAACCACTTTCTCAAGGACATGTGGTAATTACCACTTATTGACTATTTTTTGAACTTTTTTTTTTGTTTTAGTGGACTTTAATAGGCTTATTATACCTTTAGGGCTCATTGCTCCACTTATTGGACTCAAGACATGAAAACACTTTTTTTTTCTTAACAATCGAGTTAACTCTTATCATAGTTTATTCGAAGGAAAAAACTCGTGCACCACATAATATTTTTAACATTCAACTAGGGTCACTACAACTTCCAAAACAGAAATAATTCAACTTATATCAACACAAAGTTTGACAACATTTAGAATTATAAAATGTCTTTTCAAGTAGAAAATCAAGCAACAGAGATTAATAGATCCCTAATCTCCCCAAATTACACATACAAGTATCCACTGAAAAAAATCTATAATACTCATCCACCCAAATGACCAAAGCAAAAGAATTCACATAAATTGCATCAAGAATCTTCCTTTGGACGCAAAATGCTTTGTACTTCTCTTTATTCTTCAATTTTTTGGATTTACATTTTTTTTTTCATTTTCTTGGGAAAAAGAAAAAGAAAATATAGGAATATATTTTTAGATTTTTATATTTTTTTTAAAATGAGAATAATAGAGAAATAAAGTATATACACCTCACCCAAGTTAGGAAATAGCTACTCCTCCAAGTTAGAATAAGCATTGTCCTCAATGATTGAACAAGAATATCAAAGGGAGGGGGGGAGAAACTTCCAAACCAATAAGCATATGTTCCACAATCATAAAGCATTAGAGAAATAGAAAAGGAAGGATGCTACCGAATAATAGGTGGGTGTAAATACCCGCAAATGACCCAACTTCTCCATTATGCACCTAAATTAGAATCAAGGATAAAAAAGAAAATTAAGTAAATTAAAATAAATGAAAGCAATAAATCACGGGTTACTTCCCTAGAAAGGCTTATTTAAGGTCCTAAGCCTGACCTTTCTAGTAAATAACAAGTCAATGACCGCAAGAGTTTGTTATATGCACTAGCACACATTTTAATTATTATTAAGTATACAATGATAGAATGCAAAGTATGCATAAAGTGCAATGCAACTCCATGCCAAGAGGGATGCCAAAATCAAGAAGGATCAAAAGGAAAAACAAAGAAATAAGAAAAAGAAGAATCAAAATAAGAAGAAAAAGAAGAATAAAATGGTAAACTCTCCTCAACAAAATCTTTTTTGGTGTCAATCTCACTCTTCTCGTCAACAATAAACGAGTTGGAAACTTGAAGGTCAAAAGAGGCAAGAAACTCATCTAGAGGTGGAGTTTTGAGAGATGAGAATGGATATGAAATGGGAGTAGAGAGAATAAGGTCAATCCTTCTTGCAAATGGAATATTAGGGGAAGGGATAAACAAGACTTTCACTAACCACTTCATTCACATCATAATTCATAAGACTTAAGAGGGGAGACTTCTTCCATCAATGAGTTCTCCTCAAGAACATCTTCATTATCCATCAAACTTCAAAATCATCATCAACCACCAAATGAGGTATCTCACTCTCTGATTGACCAAGATCTTCACTCAAGTTAGAATGGGTAAGAGAGAATGAGTGCTCTAAGATGGAAAGATGAAGTAAGGCTAAATCTAATAGAATTAGGGGCATGATACTCAAAAAGAGAATGCAAATATTCATTTACATCCTCACTTTCAACAATATCCTCAATAATGGGCATTTTCTCCTCAAAAGCACACCTTTCATCATCACTACTCCAAAAATCATCATCAATATATAGGATACTCTTTCCTAATTCATTATCTTTTTCAACATATCTTGAATTACCATTATTAAACTCAAGAATTTCATCATTGCAATCCCATTTTTCCCTAAACAATTTCAAGCCAATTTCCAATTGCAAAAGGGGTCATCAATAGGTTGAGGAGCATTTTGAGAATCAAATTGGGGAAGGGATTCACAATCAAGCATAAGATCAGATTCATCATTGTGAGCATAGGATTGATCATAGGAATTCATGCAAGGGTTTGAAGATAATTTATAAGATGCATGGGCAACATTAGCATTATTAGAATATAATTCATCCAAATGAGAGCAAGACAGGGGAGAAATACAAGTCTCGGGTTCATAACTAGATATATTTTCAAGATTTTGATTAGTATGCATTGACATTTCCCATTCATATGTATCTATAGCCAAACACTCAAATAGACTCCAAGCCTCATCCAAAGTTTGAGCATGAAAATCACCATTAGACATAGACTCTACCACCCTTCTAGTTTCTTCATTTAAACCCTCAAACATCACATCACACATTTCTCAATTTTCAAAAATATGGTCACAACCAAGAGAATCTCCAAGCCTCCAATAATATCTTCAAAATACTTCATGCTCTATATGGGGAAGGGAGAATATTGCTATTTTTTCATAATTTTTTTAATAAAGAAAAAGAAAATAAAGAGAAATAAATAATTTTCACAAAAATCCTAGACTCATCTAATCAACACAAATCAATGTTAGCCTAAGTCCTCGGCAACAACGCCGGTTTGATAATAGGTTTTTCGCGTCGTTAAACAAAACCCTAAATCAAACTACCTAACTAACCACTAACCTAAGTATAATGGCAAGTAAGGGTCATTCTTCCACAAGGACTAAGGGTAACGAAAATGTTAATTTTAATAAGCTAGGATGAAGATATAGTTATGTGAGATTTGTCAATTACGTACCAACTAAAAACTATTAAATAAAAGGAACTATGGTAGAGGATTTCACCAATTATTTCAATCCTGAAACCAATTAAGCAAATAAGGGGGTAGTCTAAAGAGAATGAATTAAAAGGGTCATCTAACAAATCCCTAATTACTCTTTTTAGGTAAGAGGGTTAATTAAATTGGAGAATATGTCCTATTTTCATGCAACAAATCCCAACTCAAGAACATGAATAACAAGATGACTAATTAAACCCCTTAGTTAAAACCCCTATTTTCATGCAAGTTTAGCTAAGTCAACATATAGAGAGTCAACTCTTCAATTTCATCTTTCAATCCTTCATTGAAGTGACTAAAAATTAAGTTTTCATGGAGGCTAACCAAAAAAAACAAACAATAATAAAGCTCCTATTGTTCAATTGATTTCATTTTCCAAAATAACCCCAAATATGACCCCCAAAGGCTCATGATATCATTAATGGCTTCATCCCCTTCCCAAAATAACTACTCACAAATCATAATAAATTATAAAATAAAAGACTTAACAACTATTAACATGAACTAAAACACTAATCTAGGATGAAGAAATAAATAGAGTAAAATGACATGAAAATAAGAAAATAAAGCAATAAAATATGAGAGAGAGTAAGAAATTCTCATTAAAGTTGCAAGGAGCCTCCAAATCTTCAAGTTTCCTTCTTAGATTCTTCAAATTCCAAGCTTTCAACAAGTTTCTCTAACTTTTCTCTCTAGAAGATGAGAGTTCCTCTCTAAAAACCTAACTAAAACCTTTAACTAAGCTTATTGAGGCTAGCCCTCCTTCCTCCCCTTTTCAAAAGTTAGGGTACGTGCCTTTTAAAGGATTACACATTACATCATTAAACGGGTGGAAAAACAGGTATTTCCGCAGAGGCAAAGCGGAGCGGGAACTCCATACAATTTCGAGCAGGCATAAGGTTTTTGGGCTTTTGGAGCGCGCGCTCCAAACAATGTGGAGCGTGCTCTCCGTTCTGGCAAACACGCCTGACTTTAAACAACCATATCTCTTTCATTTTTCATCGGAATTGGGCTTGTGCCACTCGTTGGAAAAATATCGAGCCAAACTTTCATATCCAACTTGAATCACTAAAGAATATTTAGTTTTCTTTGAAAGTTATGACTATTTGAATTTGACCCTTGTGCACAAATCCTTCCAATAGCTCTTATTTTGCCAAAATTGCTCCACTCTATGTTTGATGTGTGGTATGGAGACCTCTAAGGTTGATCCTAACATCAAATACAAATAAGCATTACCAAACCCTATATAAACAACCAAAATAACTAATAATCACAAATAAGCTACAAATAACTCAATTACTCTAAATTAAGTAAAATAAGCTAGAAAATAATAAAGGAAGAGGAAAAATGACTCTAAACATGAGGAAAATAAGGTATTTGAGTGATATGAATATCACTCATCAATTAGCGACTTTTTGTCCAACGACTATTTATTTCTGGTGAGTGGTCGAAGATTGTAGTTGCCATAGATGGAAGAGTGAAAAGGGAGGAATATAGGAGAGTGGGTAAGATTAGAAGTGATAAATAATGGTACATAAAAAAGTTTATTATGTATTTACGGCAACATATAGTAAATACAAAGCGATATTTACCAATCCAATAATTATTTTAATTGCTTGGAGTACTAAAATTGCTATTTTCTGTGAATGAGCTTGATTGCTTGAGTCACCCATAAATATCTTTTTCAATATTATCTCGGAGTATATGTTTTGCATAAGTTATTGGTTGATGTTATCATTAACCCAAAAGTTCCTTATCTAAAATCATCGCTATTCGTCGTTATATATGTTCCACAACTTGCATGAAAAGTTATCGCACACAGAAAACATGTAAGCATATAAACTTCAAAAGGATAATAAACCGTAAAATAGTTCATTCTACTATCATCCAAACTTATATTTTAACAAGTTTTGCCAAAGTTATATGAACATAAATATATAACTTTGGAATCCAATTAAGTTTGCATCCCATCTAGATCTATCACCGCAATATTGCATGCCCCTCTAACATGCCTACAATCAAAGTGATTCAATTATATTTTATAAGCTACGTGAACCAAAGTTATATATCATATAGAAAAGAAAAATAGGAGCAGCCCCCTCTCCGTTCTTGCAAATAAGTGGCACCACCTTCAAAGCGTCGCATTTGTGAGTGTCATTCTCGCCAACTCGACGCGAGAAAGTGCAGCAGCAGCTTCGGCCTCCTCAACCAGCAACTACATGCTTCTTCTGCTCAGCACCAGCCACTAGCATTAAATTTTAAAAATTTTACAATAGCCTTCTTTTAAAAAGGCTATTGAAAAGAAGCAATGAGAGCCACAAATTCTTCCACATCAGCAGTGACTGGATGACATCAAATATGGGCAGTTTCCTTTTTTTGTATTTATATTTTCAGCAGTTTATATATAACTTCCAAAATTATTATATATTAAATTCTTAATTGTTTTTCTTCTGTATTTGTGATTTTTTTTTTAAGGTAAGGAAAAAAGAAGGTTAGGAGACCCTCCGCACGAGGGGAGCTCCAACCTTATCGTTTACAAGAATGGTAGATAACTCGAAACTAGTACAATTATCAATGAGAAAAACAGAATTGACTAAATGTCCTACATTGGCAATCCAATATCTTTGCCTTATTAGCTTCCCTGTAGACATGTCGATATCCCACGAAGTGAAGGAAAGGAGGAGCTTGTGAATGTCCTTGAGTAGATGACACATTCGCCAGGGGGCGCCCAAATGCTCTTTAGGGCGTTAACAACGAGAAGGTTATCGCCTTCTATGTGAAGATGAGAAATGGTATTCGAATAGCCAACTGAATACCGTGGTGGAGGGCCATTGCTTCGGCTATGTAGACAGTAGTGATGCCGAGGTTGAAAGCGAGCGGCCTTAATAAGAGTACCATGAGAGTCTCGAATGATAACTCCTGCTGCAGCGAGAGGAATCACGAACCGAACCATCGAAGTTGAGCTTGAAATGAAGTGGGGAGGCGGCTCCCAAGCGACGAAAATAGATGATGGAAAGGATGTTGAGGATGGTGGATTGAAAGTGGTGGAGAACGGGGTCCCAGAGGAAAAGCAGTGATCTACCACAATCCTAAGGGACCATTCCGAGAATAGAAATTTAGCTTTGTGGAGGATCCTATGAATGTTGAGAGCACTTTGGCGGAAGATAACTTCATTTCTCTCTTTCCAAATGCTCCATATTAAGAAAATAAATTTACTTAAATTAGATTTGTGTTTCCGTAACTTGGAAAGGTTTTTTATTAGCGTGTCATTAGAGAAGGAGAAAGGAAGCCAAGGCTTGAGGTCGGGTAAGATCTTTAGGGGAGTAAGAGAGGGGCAATCTCCAAAAAGATGGTCTAAGGTCTCAGAGTGGGAGTTGCGGTGAGCACATAGGTTGATAGGAATGATATTCCTATTGGCCGGGGTAGCACGAACACCAAGGCTATTATGGCAAATTTGCCATAAGAAACTTGTTAATTTTGGAGGGATGTCCAAATTCCAAATCCAACGAAATTGCCATTTAGGGATATTGGGGAGGAGGTTATGGGCCAGCCAAGTAGCGGATTTCACAAGTAAATTCGCCAGAAGAGCTGGGACCCCAGATAGGTTCATCTAGACAAGGATGGACCGGTAAAGGAATGCCTTTAATTAATTTGATAATGGAATCAGGAACCATGGAGCGGAGTTTTTCAAAGTCCCAAGTACGGTTGGGGGTAATAAATTCTTTAAGCAAAGTGGAGGAGTCCACTTGATTTTCTTTTAAGTTTAATATAGAGAGGAGGTTATCCTCCGAACACCAGTTATGTTTCCAGAAAAGGATCGTAGACCCATCCCCAATTTTCCATCTTATTCCTTTTAGTAGAAGGGGGCGTTGAAGCATGATTTTTTTCCATATGGTGGAGTCTTTAGTTTGACATTTGTAATTGAAGAAAGATTGACTTTTTAAGTATTTTTCAGAAACCAATTTGACCCAAAAATTAGAGGGTTCAGTGAGAATCTTCCAACCTAACTTGGCTAAGAATGCTTTGTTAAGGGGAAGACTTTTCCTCAGACCCAAGCCACCATGTGTTTTAGGGGTGCAAATTGTATCCCATGCTATAAGTGGTACTGCGTTTTTATCCTTGGATTGTCTCCAAAAGAATTTCCTATGAGTAGTATCAATTGATTTGGCCAAATCTTGAGGGAGCATAGTGGAAGCACAAGCATAAGTCGGGATGGCCTCAAGGTTACTTTGAATAAGGGTAAGACGACCTGCTTTGGAAAGAAAGCCGGATTCCCATTGGTTAATTCTTTAATTTGTTTTCTGTAAAATTAGATTGTAGTCTGATTTAGTGGGTTGATAAGAACTGAAAAAGATCCCAAGATAACGACCCAGGGACGAGTTGGGGATCATGTTAAAATGACTGGCCAAAGCCGATTTCCTATTTGTGGGGACCAACTTGGAGAAAACAATGGACGATTTATGAAAGTTGATCAGTTGGCCGGAAAGATCACAAAAACTATCTAGAATGTTTTTAAGGTTCCTACATCTTTGTGGCGAGAGGCTTTACAAAAAATAAGACTATCGCTCGCAAAAAGGAGGGCGGGAATATTGCTGGATCTTGGATGTAATTTGAAACCAATACCCAAGTCTCTTTCTTGACTTTTAATAGTTAATTGTCGAACAAGAACTTCCATACATAGGATGAAAAGATACGGTGACAAAGGGTCTCCCTGACGGAGCCCTCTGGATGGGCGGAACCATGGGGAGGGTTGGCCGTTGATTTTGATGGAGTATGAGACATTAGTTACGCATTCTTTGATCCATTGAATCCATGTGTCAGGGAAACCAAAAGTGTGAAGAGTTTGCCATAGGAAATCCCATTCAATTCTATCATAAGCTTTTTCCATATCTAGTTTTAAAGCACACCAACCAGTTTTATTTTTGGACTTTTGAAAAGTATTATGTGCTTCTTGTGCGATTAAGAGATTGTCATGAATTGAGCGATCTTTGGTGAAGGTATTTTGCAGTGGACTGACCTCTCTTTGAAGGATAGGACTTAGTCTACGCACCAGAATCTTTGAAATGGCTTTATAAATTGTGTTAATTAAGCTAATAGGACGAAAATGGTCTGGGGTCTCCGGAGCCTCTCTTTTTGGGAATGAGAGTGATTAAAGTATGGTTCAAAGAGGGAGGTAATTTGCCGTGATAGAAGAAGCTCTTAATGGCTGTGACCACTTCTGATTGGATGATGGGCCAATAAGTTTGGTAGAATTTGGCTCCAAACCCATCGAACTGGCGCTTTAAGGGGGTTGACATCCATAATGGCATTTTTTATTTCTTTCGAAGAAATAGGGGCGAGTAATAGATTACAATCTTCGTTGGAGACAATTTTACGTAAGAAAGATAGATCAAGTGCACTTTGTGAAGAATGATTACTTCGAATCTGGTTTTAAAAGAGTCGGAGAGGACTCGAGTGAGATCGTGATGTGAGTCCACCCATTGTCCTAAGTCATTTTTTAGTCTAAAAATGGTTGAATGGGCTATAGAAGCTCTCATTTTATTGTGAAAGAAACGAGAATTCCTATCACCTTGAGTTAGCCAAGTTTTTCTTGCAACTTCACCCCAACTTTTTTGGTTGAACAGAAGAAGTTTCTCCCGTTTGGCAATAAGGCGATTGATATGATTTAAAAGAATGCGATTATACGGTTGGAGCCAAAGTTTGTGCTGTAATTCTTTGATTTTGTCATCATTTTGAAGTAATTTGTTGGCGGTATGCTTATAATGGTTCCTAGACCAAACTTTGAGATCAGTTTTGATTCGCATAAGTTTTTGTTGAATGCGAAAAAATCTAGAGCCTTGGATTGGTAACAACCAGTTTCTCTTTACGATGTCATGTGAAGCCTTGTCCAAAACCCAAAATTTTGGAATCTGAAAGGGGGCGGTTTTGTAATGGCATCCAAGTTTGTTGAAAAAATAAGGGGGGCGTGATCAGAAAATGTAAAGTTTCCATAGAAGATGGTACTTTTTTGGAAGTCATTATAAAATGTTGTACTACAAATGGCTCTGTCAATTCTTTCAAAAAAGCGTGGTTGTCATAAGTTCCTTTCCAAGAGAACGATTTTTGAAGACATGGGATATCAATTGCTAAAGTTTTGTCCATGAAGGACGGTAGTTGTTGTAGTTGTGAATTTTTGAGGGGGACGCCCCCTAATTTGTCTTGAGGAGATAGCATTTCGTTAAAATCGCCGACAATTAACCAAGGGTATTGTGATTGAAGAGAATAATTACTTAGGTTCGACCAAAATAAATCTTTGTCGGCATTTTGAAATTTGGACAATAGATACCAATAATATAGTACAATTTGTTTGTGGGCTTAAAAACAATATCGAGGTGTGCAAATCGATCATTAAGCATTTGATTATGAATTGCAATATTATCGTTGTTCCAACAAACCCAAATTCCCCCTCCTCGGTTAATTGGGTCGATGACTAATTTGTTATGAAAGTGCAAGGCTTTTAAGATACGTTGGCTATTTAGCGAGTTAGTGCGAGTTTCTAAAATGAAAATGATGTCCGGTTTGTATTTATTTTTTAAATAAATTAATTCGGTTAGAGCTTGGGGTTTTTTACCCCCTTGAATATTCCAGGATAACACTTTCATTTTAAAAAAATCATTTTGGATAAACCATCCCATTGGAAGGGGCCCATCGGGGGGAACTTCTCCTTGACATAGGTCAAAGATATGGTCCCTCATTACCTTTCTTCCTCTCCAAGGTTCAGTTCTGAGATGAGAAAATAGGCCTGCCATAGAAAGAAAACGAGTCAGGGGGTTTATTACCACTCCTGTGCAAACGCGAGTGTCAAGCACTCGGTTCGATAAGGCTGCAAGAGCCTGGTCATTTAGGTAAGTATACATTTGCGAGTGATGGAGCACTCGATTCCATGGATTTTTTTTCCTTGCAACTGTAAACCACGGGGTAAACAGCTTGTTCAACAATCCTGCAACCAAGTAGCACACGGTTAGGGGGTGTGATAACACCCCTGTTCTTAAGCGAGTGTCTAAGCACTCGGTTCCATATGGGATGGCAATCTCGTTCCATACTAGTATTCAAAATGCAATGAAGCAGTATAAGGATTAAATCGATAGAACCCAATTGTTGAGTAAAAAATTTGCAATGAAGGATATCGTAAAGGTCTTCAGAAAGACTGAAAGTTGCGCCCACCTTGACTGGATGGATTCCAAAAAAGAAAATTGACCTGTAAAACTTGAACAAGCTGTGAAGGGGTGAAAATCCACTCCTGTTCCATAGCGAGTGATAAAGCACTCGGTTCCAATGGGGTATGAAGACCCGTCTCATCTCTAATTTGGTAAAAAGAATTTTAACAATCACAAAAAGAGGGAACATCAAGTAAGTGCGGATCACTGTAATAATAAGAGACATTAAAGGTTTTACCAACCATTCAATAATTGTATTATTAGAGGTTGCAATAGCAATAGTAATAGGAAGCTGAGAAGCATGAAATGAGTTGAGGTTGTAATCTCCTAAACCCAAAGTATCATTATAGGATATCATCACAATATATTCAATGTACCGCAAGAATACCATAATAGCAAGGAGGAATCGCATAGGTAGAGATAAAACGAACATAGTAGCCTGGAACTGAGTAGAACAGCTAGAGCAAACCCAACATATATAATTTGCGGCCATAAGAGTTGAATTCATCGGATAAAAACTTGCCAAATATAGGGAAGAAAAAACATATAACTTATAGTAACTAGATTGTATCAATAGGGAAAAAAGTACAATAGTGTCAAAGAAGAACCATACATCAAGAAAAGAGATGACCATTGAAACCCTAAGATGAGTATAATAGCTAGACCACATCCAACAAATAAAGTGCAGAACAAGGCACTCTGTACCACTGAAGAAACTAAGGTGAGAAATTGAAGTCCATCTATAAAGCATGGGGGCGAGAGAGATGGAATTAGTGAAACCAAAGTAGTCAGATAGATCCATATCAAAGTAATACAAATTCGTTAATAGAATTATCCAATCATCAAGTGCCGAGGTATGTAAGACATACCAAAACCAAATGAAATCATGAGAAATCAACAACTGATCATACTTTTTAGACCATGGCCAAATCATAATGCTTAGGAAAATGTAATGTTTGATAACTAAAAGCGCATAATCAGATACTATAAGGGGACCCATGTAGATTCTGATTAGAATAACTAGAATTAGTGGTCACAATGCAGTCATGTACTTCAATACCAAAACAAAAACCACATGTTGAAGAAGATATTGGATCTAATAACGTGAAGGTAGATCAATAGAAAACCGAGCCAAATAAAACCAAAAACTAAAAGAAGAAGAGAACTTACCTGGGTGGAGGCATAGCGGTTGACTAACGCACAAAGGAAGTAGTGGGCGTACTGTCGGGTCGAACTTGGTTCCTTCTGGATCTTCGGAGTAGGTAGGCAGCTGCGAATTTTTTGAGAAATACCGTGACTGGATTCTGAGGATAGGCGGTGGTTGAATACGACGAAGGTCGCGGTTGTGGTTTCTTTAGAAGTAGGGAGCGCACGAAGAGGATAGGTGGGGATTACGGTGTCCGAACGGTGGGTTGAACCATATTGTGAAGGATCGGTTAAGGCTGGCCGCGGTGGTGGTGATAGGGAGCAGCGGTAGGGGGGCCATGGATGGCGTGATGAAGACAGTGGAGGGGTTCTTTTGTTTTTTCCTTTTTTTTCGTTTTCTTAATGGGGTTATTTTTCTCTCTCTATAATTCTTTAGCATCTCATGTTTCTCTCTCATCTCATGAATTCCTTCTGTATTTGTAATTTTTTTTTTAAGTTGGTAAGATGAATGACCCTACTGAACTGACACCTCGCACAAGTACAACCAGCTAGGTTTGCAGGTCAGACTCTTTGGAGGGAGGGGGGATGGTAAGGGAAACCTCCCTACCTTAAGGTCATGAGGCAAAATATTTACCACTAGGCCAAGCATTTGTGATTTAGTAACATATACAATGCAGCATACAACATTATACCTTATAATATACAAAACTTATAAGGTGCATTGATTATTCAGAATTATATGATTTATATTGTACAAAATTAAACCTTATAATATGCAAAATTATTCTTGATATGTGTACTTTATAAAAACTAATCAAATACAATTGATAGAAATTACGATCCCCTCTCTACCCCATGCCTCTCGCCCCTCTTCCCACTGAAAAACAAGATCAGATCTTTGGATTGATCAAGAAACCCAAACAAATAAAAAATCAGAGACTTAATCTTTAATCGACACGATCACGAGCAAGAACAGCATATGGAACTTGATAATCAAGAAGGGAATGGGATCCCTATCCAAGCGACGCAAATGGCGGAGGAACTGAGCGAACAGGGCGGCAGAAGGAAGAGAAGAAAAAGGTGGGTTTGATAATGGAGATTCTTCTCAAATCCATAATAAAAGAACGCATTTAGAGGAGAGAGACTGAGCCCAGTTGAATTAGATGAAGTACTAATCGTTTGCATTAATGTTTAAATTCAATTAATTTCATGTATGCCATATTCAAAATAATCTTAAAATTTTCTGGTGTTTGAAGATTTAATTAGGCCACGATTGTATGGAAGTTTGAGAGGAGAAGAAGAGGTACACGAAGAAGGAGGAAATTGTTAGGTTTTGTGACTGGGTTCACCGTTCACGGCTGTTACAAAGGAGAATTACAGAGGTAGAAGAGAAGCCCAACACCAAAGCCCAATTTGTTCCAAGTTTTAGACTTTTTTTTTTTTTTTTTTCGTTAGAGTTGGAAATTTGACATTATAAATCCATGGTTGCTAAATGCAACCTCTATAAAATCACAAGTAAGTTTGGGATGCTTAAAGACTCGTTTGAGTAATAGATATTTGATTTGGTTATTTTAATTTTTGGTTGTAGATGGATCATGTGGATAATATGATTCTTGGATACTCTATTCGTTCTCGAATAAATGTTTGGTCTAAATTTTTCACTCACCACCGTCGCATCTTGGGCTCTCACTCACCACCATTGACACCTGCTCGAGCAGCCATGGCCAGCGACCCACCAACAGGTATAAAATGTTAATTTTTTTTATTTGGTGTAGTTTAGGAATTGATATTAGTGTAGTTGGTATGTAGATAATGGAAGTAGCAAGTGCTTGGTACTGTAAATTTAATGGAGTAATTGTAGTAGTTTAGCCATGATTGAGTGATTGAAGCAAGTCCTGCGGCAGCCATGAAACCTAGAATTTGTTTTTACATGGACTCAGGGAGTAACTTGACTGTTTCGTTTACATGGAGTAGTGTCATGAAACCCATAATTTATTTTTACATGGAGTAATTTACATGTTGTTTAGACAAATTTTGGCATTATACATGTAAATTTCGTTTGATAATTGATATGATGACACAATGACACTACTACATAGGTGTATTGTTCTTTTTAAACAAAAAAAAATGAAAGCTAATGTAAGACTTATTTATTCAGTAGCCTTGTGGCCTTGTGGGTGCTTTAAAATATTGATTTTTGTATTCTGTATGTAGTTTAGGAATTGATAGTGGTGATTTGTTGTAGTTGGGCCACCTGAATTTAATATTGTACTGAACTTAGCTCTAGCATGACCCTGAGACATCAGCATCTTTGGTTCGTAATTATGTAGCAACCCTAAAAAAAAATTAGAGGCCTAAGTAGCGAAAAATACTACTTCTTGTTGGGTAAATACTGATGAACAACAAAGAAAATGTCGGCAATAAGGAAAACATACAAGACTCAGTACTATTACAACTTATTCTTTCTTACATATGCAACAAGACTAACTACTTCTTGCACCTGACCTCTAGTAACCTTACAACACTCAAAAGATAAGAAATTTTTACATATTGCTTTAATATCTAATATAATTCCAGCAATATCACACAACACCTTATCAGCTACAATGGCATAGAAAGGCTGATTGGAAGCAGTTAACATCCTAATATGACGGCAACCTCTAGTCTCAGCTTCATGCCTCTGAGGAACGCATAACCCTCTGCTTGCAATGATGACGTAGCGAAAATTTTGTCATTCCCGTGGAAACGCACAGTTTTACCCAACCCAGTCCAGGCGATATCAGCTATCCACTTGGTCCTTCCATTCGCTTTCCATATCGCACCAACTTGAACTGTACACACTTCTCCTGTCAACTGACCATATCTATAGCAATTCTCTTCCCATCTCATACTCCTACTATGCCGACTCTGCAACGTCTCCTTTACTAGCCTTCTTTTCTGCGCGCCCTGTAATTCTCTCCCAACTGTTTTCAAAATATCAAGAGGGTCAACTTTCTGATCACGGAACAATACTTTATTCCGGTACTTCCAGATTGACCACAGAATAGCTGCAAGCACATACCTCCGATACCCATCTTTACCATCAATTTTCCAGAAATAATGGAACATATTTTTTACCCAATCTGCAATTGGAATCATGGAATAATGGAACAAAGAAAATGTCAGTTTTTGCTGCTTATTATGTAACGTCTATTACTGTGTAAGGCAAATGTATTTACTAATTCCGTGGTCTCTTATGTAATTTCTATTACTGTGTAAGTCAAATGTATTTACTAATTTACTCTGTTATTACTTATTATGTATGTGTTGTTTAGTGCTTTGTTATCACTTATCTTTACTTCTTATTTGTATTCATTAGTTGTTGTTCCATCAAAATGATTAACTTATTTACTTCTGTTATTTACTTCTTATTCATTAGGTGATAGTGATGTTCCATCATCAACTCCTAATTGTTCTTCTACACCAACTGTTTGCTGCTGTTTTGGGAATTGAAAGGATTTTTTACATGCTACTACTACTGATTTTGGGCTGATTTTTAATTGTTTTGTACACTAATGCATGATATTGAAGACGATCAACCAAAAGAGATTGTTATTCCTATTACATAAGTTGTTTTGGCACAAAATTTGTGAAGATCGACATTCATGGCATGGAATATTGAACCAACTTGCATTATTCTAAACTTTGGTGGTGAAATTTATTTCAATTTGTAATGTATGACTTGTTGGAGACTTTTTTTTTTTATTAGTGTTTACTTGAGACTTTTTTTTAATTTGTGTTAACTTGTTGTAGATGAGATTTGTATCGCCTATAAATTATGTATTAGTGTATGACTTTTTTTTTTATTTGTGAGATTTCAAGCCATTTTTTTCCAGCATAAGCCTCGAGCCTCAAACGAGCTCGAGCCGAGCCTCACATTCCATGACACGAGCCCGAGCCGAGCTCCAGTTTTGAGGCTCGACGAGCCTCGAGCTCGAGCCAAGAGTCGTTTTTGAAACTCGAGCTCGAGCCAAGCCTCGTTTTCGAAACTCGATGTTGTACTTTAGTTGCGGTCGATAATGGTGTATTTCGAATTGGAAAGGTTGAAGATAACTATCATTAGAAATTATTCATCTTTGTGCATTAGTTACATAAAGTGTTGTTTTCGGACAACACCATAACATATTTTGGTCATATTTATACAATGCGTATCCTAAATAAGCTCAGATCACCCAACCAAACTTTGGCAATGACCGTGAAAACCTTTTACGTGTCTAAAATTAGTATCACGACCCATTATCACTCCAAGCATATACAACTTCTAAACATTGTAAAAAGAATGATCCAAGACAATTATTGAGATATTTCACTATTACTTATTCCTTCACAAAAAATAGTTGGATATTTACTTGTTACTCGATTTCAGGAGATATCAAAGAAGTTAATTGAAATTTTCCCAAATATTTTACAATGCACGTTTTTAGGAGTTAAGTAATCTTTAAAAGATATAGGGTACTGAAAAAAAATTTGCCATTATGTAAAAGATATTCGGATTCCTATTTTGTAGGGGAAATGGAATATTGCAGTTAACTTACAGATTAAACAATTATGACATTTTTTTTTTTATAAAAGTTGATTATATCGATAATGGTGCATTTCAATAATGATTTTGAATTGTTCCTTTGAAATCAAAATAGATCTGCTAAATGGCAATTGTCAAAATCAACTTAGGTCATTACATATACGTAAACTCAGTTATGCGATGATATCGATCTTATTGTCGTCCTTATATCGGTATTTGTAACTTTAAGAAGTATATATGAAAAGATTATGAACTGTTTAATTTACATGTTTTTACAATATATAATGTAATACAGATTACAATAAGGAGGAGGACCACTAATAAGGTAAAGATGGAAATTGCTGTTGTCAGTTCTGAAAGGCATCTCAAATACAGTTCCTTTCATCTTCTCTTTTAGAAAGTGATATTTAGTTCAAATTCTTCAATTGCTGCTTTCGGGGGGTGGCCGAGGGGAGGATTGATTACCAGTAACAACACAAAAGAAAAAGGACATAAAGAGCATATTCAGGAGGAGCATATATTATTAATGTGTAGCTGAACTCTAGGGGTTATGGAAATATTCAATACGATGATAAGAAAGAATCTGGAAGTAGATTGAAAACAATGAAATTCATGAAGATTGAAAACCCAGAAAAAGAAATGACAATATAATAGTTCAAATTTAAGCTACAATAGCAAAAATGGCATCGGAACGCAAGGAATCGAACGAAAATTACAAGCAATCGAGCAAAAACTAATTAAGCTTTGCATAACGACTGAAGTTAAACTCAAAAGAAAATCGATCGAACCTTGTTAATGAATAAGAACTCAAAGTCAATTGAATTTGAAGTAGATCTCCTCTGATTTCGGCAATTCGTCGAGCAGTAATTCACCTAAAAATAGATGAAAATCGCAAATTTAGGTCAGAAAATTTCGATTGAAGAACGACGAGTCTAATCACGATTTCAACAATTAAAGAAGAATTAATCAACATTTTGTTGATTACAGAAGATCGAAAAGAAGATTCGAGGAGAATTGTAGAGTGTTAGAAATAAAATAAAAAAACAAATTGAGGAAATTCGGATATTAATTGAACAAAAACAGAGAATTTTAAAGGATCTCAACAAAAGTTTAGCCTGGAGCCTAAATTCCGTTCTCATGGATTGAACTCCATTAATGGAGCTTGAAGAAAGAAGACGGTAATGGAAATAGGAGAGAGAGCAAAGAGAAGACTTTTGCAGTGCCTAGTTTTTATTAGTATATTTTTGTATATAATAAAGTATAATGTCGTATATTATAAGGTTTATTTTCCTATATTATAAAGTATAATTTCATACCTTATAAGGTTTATATTTCGTATATAATCTATTTTTTTGTATTGTATATTCGTGTATAATTTTGTTTAAGAAAAAATATAAAAAATTAGTATAAACATAAAATAAGAATAATTCTGTTTTTAGCATTATTTAATGTATATATACCTAAAATAAGGAGCAGTTGATATGACACAATTCATGGCTCACATTCATTTGTTATGCTGGCTTTTTTTCAAGAAGGCTATTGTAAAAACATCCATTAAACTTATTCTTAGACACACTTTATTGTGGTTATGATAAATGCTTGCAAATATTCGGAGATGGTGGATGCTATTTTCAACTTTTCCAAATTAGAGATAAGCATTTAAGCATATCATTCTCCATTCAGAATTCTGCTTCTTTTGAACGCTTTGGAAACACTGTATTACTGTGACATCAATTATACTGGAAAATTCTACCACTAGCTATAGCCTATACTACTACCGTTCGTCTAGAATCTAGATTTATTTGTCATAGTCAGATTATACACTATAGACATTACTCTCTGCTTATTTCGTTAGAAGCTACTACTCAATTTGTCCAAGCTTGATTAAAATCTAGATCTAAGCTTAGCACAAATCCGAGAAAGACCTACTTTGAGCTCAACCTAAACTTGAAGAATATATTCGATCAAAGCTCAACCCTAAACTGAGAAGGACTGGACTTCCAATCAACTAGACTTAGTAATCATGTGACCCAAACTAACACGACCGCAGCACCCGGAATAATCGGATACAACCCCGAGGATGACCTGAGCCGGACTGAACTCGACTTAAATCCCAAAAGAACACTCACCCGAATATGATCCAACTGGATGCGATAGGATGCATTAACCCCAGTACCCCACACTACCTGACTCATCAGTCATCTCGAGCCAACGTGACTATTTGAGCGCTCTAGATGAGTAGATGTATATTCTCCTTTTAAGCATAGAACAAATTCGAACGAATAAGTGGCAAGCATGATGGATCAACAGAATATGTTCTTCGTGATACAATAGCGTAATATGCTAATATCATCAATTCATCATACAGGCAGCATAAGGCCCCTTACCTCTTCATGTATAAATAGAGATCTAACCTCCTCAACTTCAGCACATCACAACACACTTACTACTCAAACTTACTACACACCAAGTTTCCGTCAACCACTTTCTAAGCTAAGAAAATGGCTCAAGCAATCGCCAAGGTACGGTGTTGAAAATTTGCTAGTCTTTTGTTTTTTTTAACTTTCTCTATGCATCAAATCATAATCCATTTACCCATTCTTAATTATGTCATTAAGTAAATAATTGTCAATATTTATATGTAACTCTACTTTATATTGTGTTTTGGCAGAACCAAATTGTTGCCAAGTACGGACCTTATGGTTCACAATTGCCAGAAAACTACTGCATGGTACTCCAAGAATGTGAACAGATCAAAGAAGTTATCATAAGGCATGGATACATTGTCGATGCCCTTGGATTCGTCATATCTAAGCCATGTGGGCGTACAGAAACCAAGATGTTTGGTGGCAAATGCGGAAACGAGTCCAGGGTTAGTACATAATCATGATATTCAAGACAATTTTTTATCTCACAATTATGTAAAAATTTTAGTAGAGGAAGTTCTAAAAATATAAAATAGAAAAAAGATGAGAAAATAAACTTTTTTATTGGTATATACTCATAATAGGATTATTAGGATCACAGTACATTGTCATCAATCTTATAATTGCAAGACAAAATTGTATCTTCTTAGCTTTGTGTTTCCAACAATATTACTAATAGTACGTTCCCCTCTTTTCTTACTTTCCGTGCATTTATATAGATTGTGCTCAAGTGTGGTGAATTCATCACACAAATTTCTGGGACATACGGAAACTACAAATACCAAAAGAATGAATGCCTTATTGGTACACTCAAGATACACACCAACTTATGCCCATCAGGATATGGACCATATGGACAAGGATGTGGTATTGAGTGTCCACGCAGTTTCTCTTCTCCACTCCCAACTAAGGGCCCTATTGTTGGATTTTTCGGAAGGCACAACAACTACCTCGAGTCGACTGGAATATTCGTCAAAGAGGTAAAGCCTAATTGCCTTTTTTTAAAGCAATCGGCTTTGTTTTAGTACCCAACATCTTTAAGAGAAAATTTCCTATGATGCCAATATAATTGTAATTAAGGCTACACTATCTAGCTACACACGTAACAACTAATTTGTTAACCTTACCCTATTGCTAATGCTTTTATTTGTATTTCTTATGAAACTCAGGATTGCCCATGTGCTTAAGTATGCTGTTGAAGTCTTCGGTTACGAGTATTGATGAATAAATAAGGTGCTTCAGCGATAACCTACTCCGTTTCCTAGAAGCCACATACTTATCTTATGTATACTACAAGTGACCACTTTTAATTGTGATTTGTAATCACTAACTTGAAGGAGCACTGTATTGTTGTCTTTATTGTCTTGTATGTCTGTGAAATGATATATAAGCTCTTTTTAAAAATATATCTTGCCCTTTCATATCCTTAAAGCATCATGAACCAGTAATAATGCGAACTATCCAGCGCCAGCTAAAGGTTGAGGATTTAAGTTCCTAATAAAACCCATCAAATTCATACATTCAGAATTTTCTTACTCTTGTTCTTTTCACCTATATTTACTGGAAATTATTTTTACTGATTAAAAACTGATAAATACTTATTATAAAACCAATTAGGGGTATAAGTGGACTGCAAAAAGTCCAGAGTCCAATCCAATACAGTCCAAACTTGTCGGACTGGACTGGACTGGAAAATATTTGGACTGGACTTGGACTCAAATTTTCGAATCCAAATATTTTTGGACTTGATTTGGACTCACCCCTTTGGACTGGAAAATGTATATTTAAAAAATTCTTATTTTTTGTTGAAGTTTTGGACTTTTTAACATTCCCGCTCTAAATTCTTTTACATGGTGCCAAAATTTGCACTTAGCCTCCAAAAGTCCAAAGTGATAACTGAAAACTTTCCTTTTGGCGCCTTATGTATTTTGCACTTTTCATTTTTTAAGACACTTACTTTGTGGATTGGATGTAATGAGTCCAATTTTTCAAATTTCAACGAGCCAATCATGAGAAAACATTGTGAACCTAAATAAGGAAAAAAAAATATTATATAATAATCGGACTGGACTGGACTGGATTTGAACTCAAGAAAAAATTTCGGACTGGACTGGACTGGACTAGACTCAGAAAAAGTTCGGATCGGATTTGGACTCAATTTCGCGAGTCCAAAAAACGCTGGATTGGATTTGGATTTGGCAAAGTCCAATCCAGACCAATCCACTTACACCCCTAAAACCAATGATAATGTTGCAACGGAAGCGAATAAACAAACAAACAAACGCGAAAAACGAGTAAAGAACACGCAAAATTTAACGAGGTTCACTATCAATTTGATAGCTACGTCCTCAGGGCAGGGATAAAATATTTCACTATGATCAAGCGGAACAATGAATACAATAGGCAAGAGAATCACTTGAATACTCTCTTCAATGAATCTCTCAAAGCTCTCACACTAGAACTTCTCTATTGTTTTCTCTCTTGTGTTTTGATGATCTTGCTATCACACATACTAAACGGCTCCTAAACCTCTTTAATCTAGGTTTAGAATCAGAATAAACGGCATTAGAAAAGGCCGAATCGCGCGTTCCGTCGAAGTGCCCGACCCGGGCGATAAAGGTGCGCGACCCGGGCACTGAAAACTGACAAAACACCTCTTTCGCCCGATATGCCCGACCGGGCACTTTTAGTGCCCGACCCGGGCATAAGCTTCTGCCTGGTGTCTTTGTCTTCAGTAGATGCCCAACTTCTTCTCTACACCATATTGAGCCCCCAAGGCTCCTAGCACACGATCAAGTCACCATTCTCACAAATCTCCACCTTGACTTGCATCTTCTACAAGTACTCCACCTTGCAAAAGATAGCCATGATACCTCTCAACAATACATGAGATATCGATCCCTCCCAAGTCTCACACCTTTAACCCGGTGCCGGGATTTGCCCTCTTTATCCCGGGGCCGGGATTGCCTCCACCTTGAGGCAACAACCCCCAAAGGGTCATATGTGACTATCAACGTTCAACAAGTCCAAGCAATGTTTGAAATTGCGAATCGGAACTGGCTTGGTGAACATATTAGCTGGGTTATCAGCAGTCCCAACTTTCTTCACCATTATCCTCTTCTCACTCCTCAGAAAATGATACCGCACATCAATGTGCTTAGTTTTATCATGATGCACCTGATCCTTGGCGAGACAAATAGCACTCAAGCTATCACAATACACAGTCGCACGATCATGATGTAAACCCAAATCACTGACCAAATCACGTAACCATATACCCTCCTTTGCCGCAGCCGTTAGAGCCATGTACTCAGCCTCCGTAGTAGACAAAGTCACTGAAGACTGCAATGTAGCCTTCCAACTAATCACGGACCCTCCTAGAGTGTATACGTACCTAGTCATTGACCTTCTAGTGTCTATATCCGCAGCATAATCCGAATCAGAATATCCGGTCACCAAACACTCAACATCATTCCCATATATGAGACCTACATCTATTGTTCCCTTCAGATAGCGGAAAATCCGCTTCATGATAAATCATATTTACATATAGTTTTAGGTGCATTTAGGTTGCATTTTAGAGCATTTAGATTCATATTTAGATTCATTATTGCATTATATTCTTAAGTTATGTTATTCTACTCCTATTCGGTATATTTTCTTGTTTTTGATGAATTTCAGGCATTGAGGACGTATTTGGAGTATGATTAGCTAAATTTGAGGATTAGGAGCACTTAGAAAGAAACTACAATGCATAAGGATCGTGTGGATATGTCATAGTACGAGTTTGAGCGAAAACGAAGTGGAAAATCATTAGAAGAAATGTGAAAAAGGAGTCATGTCTACTCTTTTTAGCATAACTTTTGATGTGCTTCTTATAATCGAGTAATTCCAGCATATTTGGAAACTAGACTTGAAGAGCTTTCCAATGATAGGTTGCACGCCCCGAGGAGACTTCTAGTCAAGGAGTTATCCCCTTTCGAAGTTGGGACTGTTTTTGCTGGAATCTCTTTTTATACGCGCGGATCACTAATTCCGCCCATTTAATGATATTGCGACCTTCCTTATGTTTGTAACTTACTTTCCTAGTCTTATTAGGTTATTGAATATTTTTTAGATGAGAGATATCTCTCTCCTCCTCCTACCCCTTCTGACGTTATATTTTTTTTCATTCTTAGGTTTTATTTTAGTTTTCTCTTCTTCCTTTTTTTTTCTCTCTAGTTTTTTATGGCAAACCCTATTTTCTCTTTTCTTCATTAATTCATGAGTTTATATTTTTCATCTCTTTTTATTCATTGATTTCTTTGATTATGCTTTCCTCTGTAGATTTTAATTTCATTATTTATTTCATGATAGAGTAGTTTTTATTTCTAGGGTTTGGGAATCCATGTTTATATGTTATAATTCTTGATGGATGTTTATTGATGGTTTCATTAGTCATTGTTATTTCTAATTGATTAGTGTTTTCATTGTTAATCTTGCAATCTGATCAATTGTCTGATTAAATATTGCTAATGAAAAGTCATAGATCGAGAGATAGTACTTTTTAGAGGCTTGCCTACAATTAGCAAATCTGATTATGTTGAGCGATCATACTAGCATATGTTGATTTGAGAGCGTTAAGACCCGACCGTAGGATTAACCTGTGCTCTAGATATCTGATTAATTGAACTATTGATGATATTTTGATAGATTATAAGTATAAACATGGTGAACCATTGCCCTAGATCTTTTTAGTTTGATTTTCATATTTTTAATAGTTTAAAGTTAATTCAAGTATTTCTGATCTTGTTTAGTTTCTCTATACCTTATAAGCTAGATTAAAACACCCATCTCTCTGTGGATTCGACCCTACTTACCCTACTACATTGTTAGAAGGTTTTGCAGGAATTATTTTTGACAGGTGTACGACTAGGGGTGCTTATCTAGCGAGCCGAGCCCGAATAGCATTGGGCTCGGCTCGAGCTCGTTTAACTTTTCATGGGCTCGGCTCGTGAGCTCGTCGAGCTTAGGGGAGCCGAGCTCGGCTCGAGCTCATGATTAGAATTTGCGGCTCGAGCTTGGCTCGTGAGCTCGTTTATGCTCGGCTCGTGAGCTCGTTTAGGCTCGGATCGTGAGCTCGAATAGGCTCAGGCTCGGCTCGTGAGCTCGATTGTGGCTCGAGCTCAATTGTGGTTTGTGAGCTCGTTTAATTGCTTTTACCTTTTCTTTTTATCTTTCTTCTAATATATACTTTAGTTAGTATCTTAAAAGAAATACTTAATTTAATTTTTAATATATATAAATAATTTTTTAATATAAAATATTTTTTAGTATAAAATAATAATCGAGTTGTTCACGAGCTTTACTAGCCGAGCTTTGCCTAGCTCGGCTCGGCTCGTTTAAGTCTCGAGCTGAGCCCGAGCTCGACCCGAGCTTCAACAAGCCGAGCTTTGACCGAGCCGAGCCCGAGCTGCACGCGAGCTTGTCAGGCTCATTATCACCCCTATGTACGACAGCCTATCACTTCACAGCTTGCCAGTGTTCCTTCCCAGGTTGAGTCCTAAACCCACTAACAACACTAACATCATGAGCTAAATCTGGCCTAGTGCACACCATAGCATACATCAAACTACCAACAGCACTAGCATACGGAACCTTAGACATGTACTCCTTCTCCTCATCAGATTGAGGAGAAAGAACAACAGAAAGACGAGCATTAGCAGCAGCAGGAGTATCAATAGATTTCGCAGTACTCATACCAAACCTGTCGAGTACCTTCAAGATGTAACTTTTCTAGAGATAAGAAAATTTTCTTCCGAGCACGATCCCTATAAATCTCTATGCCTAGAATCTTCCTTGCTGCTCCCAAGTCTTTCATGTCAAACTCAGAACTCATAAGCTTTTTCAATTTCAATACGTCTGACTTCTTCTTCGATGTCATCAACATATAATAATAAATAAATATAAGAACCGTCCTCCACCTTGCTATGATAAACACAACAATCATAAGGACTCCTGTCAAATCCATGCTCAACCATGAAGCTGTCAAACCTCTTATACCACTGCCTAGGTGGCTGCTTAAGTCTATACAAGGACTGCTTCAGTCGGCAAGCAAAGTTCTCCTTCCCTGGAACAACGAATCCCTCTGGCTGACTCATCAAAATATCCTCCTCCAACTCTCCATGTAGAAAAGCTGTTTTCACATCTAACTGCTCAAGTTCCAAATCAAAATGTGTTACTATTGCTAATAACACTCTAATAGAGGTATGACGTACCACAGGTGAGAAAATCTCATTGTAGTCTACCCCTTCCCGTTGACTGAACCCTTTAGCAACTAGTCTGGCTTTGTATCTGACACTTTCAACCTCTGAAATTCCTTCTTTCCTCTTGAATACCCACTTGCAACCCACCACCTTACGACCATGTGGCACCTTCACAAATTCGCATGTCTGATTCTTGTGAAGAGACTCCATCTCCTCACTCATAGCAACTAACCACTTGGATGATTCGTTACTAGCAACTGCTTCCTTATAGGACATTGGTTCAAGTGACTCTATATCATCGGCTACATGTAATGCATAACCAATCTTTTCCTCTACACAGCAGTTTCGGCCAGGAACTTTCCGGCCTTCTATCTGTTCAATCAGTCTCTGCATCTTCTTCCTAGGTCGTTTTTGACCTTCATCAGCAATTTCCTCATGATCAGACTCAAGTTCAGTTGTTTCATCAGCAACAACTCCATCTCGTCGGACTAGTCTCCACAAGTAGGAGAATCTCTTGGAACATCATCCTCCACCCGAATTCGAACTCCGTGTCTCGGGAGTAGGAACCGCCGCAATTACTTGCTCAATTCCTTCAGTAGTGCTATCATCGGTATCACTGCCGGGTTTGTTAACAGATACAAACATAGTATTCTCATCAAAAGTAACATCTCTACTAAGTATGACACGCCCTTCTGATGGGGACCAAATCCGGTAACCCTTAACACCATCTCCATATCCCAGAAAACAACCCTTCTTGGCCCTTGGTTTAAGTTTACCTTCACTAACATGATAATAAACAATACAACCAAAGACACGCAAACTAGAATAATCAGCACTTCTCCCAGACAATACCTCATAAGGTACCTTGCAGTCAATACCTGTATGTGGACCACAGTTTATCAAGTAGCATGCCGTTTTCACGGCTTCACTCCAGTACTTTCTAGTCAACCCTGCATTAGAGAGCATGCATCGAACTCTCTCTAGCAAGGTTTGATTCAACCGCTCTGCAACACCATTCTGCTGTGGTGTTTTCCTAACAGTGCGATGTCTCACAATCCCTTCTTTCCTGCAAACTCGTTGAATTCGTCATTAACAAATTCAAGACCATTATCCGTACGTAGCCTTTTAATCTTCTTGCCTGTCTGATTTTCCACTAAGACTTTCCATTGCACAAAAGTCTTAAAAGCATATCCTTTGTGCTTTAAACAATAAAGCCAAATCGTACTGGAGAAATCATCAATAAAAGTCACAAAGAAACCGAATCCTCCTATACCTTCTACTCGAGCAGCCCCCAAAGAATCGAGTGAATATAATCCAAGCGTAGCCTTAGTTATGTGAAGCCCCTTGCTAAATCTATCCCTGTGTTGCTTACCCAACACACAATGTTCACAAAACTCAAGGTTCTTCACCTTGTGGCCATCAAGAAGATTCATCTTGGATAATATCTGCATCCCACGCTCACCCATAGGACCAAGTCGTCAGTGCCACAACTTAGTCACCTCCTCAGGACTAGCAAATGCAACATTTGCAGAACCAGTCAGAATAGTACCCTGCACAACATACAAAGTACCCACTTTGGCGCCTTTAAGCACCAACTTCGAACCTTTCCACACACATAATTCCCCATCCGAGCCAGAAAAATTATATCCTCCTTTATCTAAGACACCCAGAGAAATCAAATTTTTTCTTAACTGTGGAACATGCCTAACATTCATCAACGTACGAACCTCACCCTCAATGGTCCTTATCTTAATGGAACCTCCCCCTACAACCTTACAAGCAGCATCGTTACCCATAATAACATTACCACCATCACAAGACTCATAAGAAGTAAACCAATCACGATGAGGACACATATGGTAAGAACATCCCGAATCTAGAACCCAATGTTCAGACGGACTAGACACATCAATAGCGGCTAATGCTAAGTCCTCCTCGGAGTCATATTTCCTACCCTGTTGTGCAATGTTAGCATTGGAAGCTTTAGGATTCTTAGGGCACTGATGCTTCCAATGGCCAGGTTCTTTACAGATGTGACAGACATTCCCAGGATTGGCCCTTTTGCCCTTAGAACTTTTCTTCTTCTTAGGACCCTTCCCCTTAGCCGAGTTTACCACTAACCCAGCCCCCGAATCTCCACCACTCTCTGTCGTTGCCGCCTTCTGGCGCAACTCCCTAGTAAATAGTGCTGACTTCACTTCTTCTAGGGTCACAGTCTCTCTCCCAACAACAAATGATTCAACAAAGTTTTCATATGTATTTGGAAGTGAAACAAGCAAAATCAAAGCAGTATCTTCATCTTCAATCTTAACATCTATATCACGCAGATCAAGTAAAATAGTATTAAGTTTATCTAGATGATCTCTTAGAGACGTACCTCCTTGCATACGCAAGGCAAACAAGCGTTGCTTCAAAAGCAACTTGTTGGTGAGTGACTTTGTCATGTAGAGACTCTCCAACTTCGCCCACAGACCAGCAGCAGTCATTTCGTCTGCAACTTCCGTGATCACATCGTCTGCCAAACATAGCAAGATCGTGGAGTGAGCCTTCTCCTCCATCGCCTCCAATTCGGCCCCACTAGGGCCTTCTGCAACTTTGCTTTTGTCATCCTTTTTGACAAGAGGTTTCCAGATGCCTTGTTGCTTTAATAAAGCACGCATCTTTATCTGCCATAGTCCAAAACTGTTCCTCCCGGTAAACTTGTCAATCTTCGAGTCCATCGTATTCATCTTTCCGGATCCCTTACACTGATTTTAATCTCAGGCTCTAATACCAAGTTTGTTGCAACGGAAGCGAATAAACAAACAAACAAACGCGAAAAACGAATAAGGAACACGCAAGATTTAACGAGGTTCACTATCAATTTGATAGCTACGTCCTCAGGGCAGGGATAAAATCTTTCACTATGATCAAGCGGAACAATGAATACAATAGGCAGGAGAATCACTTGAATACTCTCTTCAATTAATCTCTCAAAGCTCTCACACTAGAACTTCTCTATTGTTTTCTCTCTTGTGTTTTGATGATCTTGCTCTCACACATACTAAACGGCTCCTAAACCTCTTTAATCTAGGTTTAGAATCATAAGAAACGGCATTAGAAAAGGCCGAATCGCGCGTTTCGTCGAAGTGCCCGACCCGAGCACTAAAGGCACGTGACCCGGGCACTGAAAACTGACAAAACACCTCTTTCGCCCGATATGCCCGACCCGGGCATAAGCTTCTGCCCTGGCGTCTTTGTCTTCAGTAGATGCCCAACTTCTTCTCCACACCATATTGAGCCCCCAAGGCTCCTAGCACACGATCAAGTCACCATTCTCACAGATAAACCTCCTAACGGCTTCTAGACCTAACCGATTTATTCATTTGACAATAATAACTAATAAGTCTTATGTGATCACCAACTATACATGGTTTCATCTCATAAAAGAAAAATTGTTGACCTTTAATAGTCTGATTCTATTATATATTTATATTGGCCACTCCTTAATGGAAAAATACTTTTTTTTAAGTGAAAGGTAGGCAATACTATTAAGGAACAATGTTCGGAGAGTCCGATACAACTAGGTCGAAGATCCACGTGGGACCACCTTCAAGCCAAACCTTATCACAAAAACTAGAAGTAGCTCATTTAACAAGATGATGGGCTATTTCGTTACATTATTCACGATAACAAAAGAAGAAGCTAATACAATATCTCACATCAATTGAATAAATTTTTCAGATAATGGAAAGATGATTCCATATCTCACAAGTCACACCCCCAATAGTAACGGCCCCATACTTAAATTATACTTTTCTCCTATGACCCTTTTCCGATTCCCATTTGGGCCGTTCTGATCGAGCTTTGATAAGGCTGGATAAGCAGCCACCAGCTAGTTCGGAAGACCACAGTTATTTTTTCATTAAAAACAACTTAAAATCCAACAAGATCTAAGCAGGCCTATGCCATGCTGTAATTATCTTTGGAACACAGATTTCACTGCAATTAGCTTTTAGGAAATTCCTACCACTCGTGTTTCCAACTTATTTTGCGAGCTTTCGATCTCTTTCTTTAATTTCTTGTGACCAAATGAACAGGTGGTGATTGTGGTCTCATTTTCATCGATTTTCCTCATTTATTAATTTTTGTACAAATCCTATATGTAGCAATTGAAAAAATGGAGAATGTGCTACCTCCATTTTAAAATAATTGCACCACTTTAACCTATACGCAATTTACAAATTACATATTGATTGTTATTTTTAACGAACATATAAGAACAAAAGTTATTTGATATGTTATTGATTTTGTCTTAATGTATGTTCCCAAAATGTTAATATTTAATTTTATAACTATTACTAATTAATTGTCATAGATATTTGTAGTCAGAGTTGTACATTAACTAAGCATGATTATTACTTCCTTTTCAAGTAGTTGCTGCTCATAGTTGAGATTATTTTGGAAACATCGCCTATACTTAAGATCTTTTTCTCTAAGGAAAATGATGTTGTGGGTTACAACTATGGCCAAACATTTTTTATAGGTCTCAACCATTAAGGCTCTATTCTTTTGGACTGAATTAATGAAAATTCAGTTCAGTTCAGTTTAGACAAAATCAGTTCAGTTCAGTTAGTTTCCTAATTTCCTCTCACAGTTTTCATTCAGTTTAGTTCGGTTCAATTCGGACAAATTAAGTTCAATTCAGACAAATTCAGTTGAGTTCAGTTCGGTCTAAAAGAACAGAGCCTAAGTATCCAATAGATTTTCCAACTTTAAGCTAAGAGTGACTTAAGAGTACAATGAGGACCTAAACTTTGCCAAAAGTTAGGGTTAAGGACCTAAAGTTTCAAAAGGTAGGGTTAAGAACCTCAAGGTAACTTTTGTTACTTTTGCTAACAGAAGTTAGTTTTGGTGTTAAATTCAAATTTTCAAAAAGGAAAAAAAAAAAGCAGATTTTTTTCCTGATTTTTTTTCCTTCCGTCCTTTCACTTATTATTTTAATTTATCTCCATTGTTTCTTTCTTTTCTAACAATGGAGAAGTATCTTCCTCCACCATACTTTGAAGAATCAGAAAATTCACAAAATTTTCTACCGGATTTTCAAATTTCTCTTTGAATTCCTATGAATGTGCTTAAACTTTTTTCTTTGAATTGCCGATTTCCCACCATTTTTCTAATTCTGTTTATGGTTTAGAAGCCCTAGTACATTGGATTGAAATGATGCCCTCACGGCTCCCCCCCCTCTCTTATTCGTTTCATGTTCCTCAGGCTTACAAGTTACAATCAAGTATCTCATCTATTTCATTTCACGATTTCTAAAATTTCAATAGATGAAATACTTGATTGCAACTTGTAAGTCTTTTTTTCGATTTAGGGTTTTCTTCTCTTTTTTTGTTTTGCGATTTACACTTCTTGTGGTTGTGGCCATTTCTATATGATGAGGCGACTAATGAACTATTTTTCTCTTTGGCGTTTAAAGTTCTGATTTATTCATTTCGATGTGAGATTTGTGGGCATTTCCTTGTTTTGGATTGGTGATGCGAAAATTAGGAATAATTTGGTTGAATTTATGTAATTCATCAATTTTAGTTGCTTCTCATTTCTTAAGGGAATTGCTAAATGACGCCATTTTTTTGCTTACTAACGCCATAAATACATGTATTTTTGTATATTATACACCATTTCTTTCCTCCATCCCTCCTTTGCTTTCTCTTTCTTTACTTCATTCCTCCCACCTCAACTTCATTACAGGAGCCACCACAACACCTCCGGCACACACCACCACACCACCTCCGGCGTCACCACCACACCAACTTTGACCGGCGTTGACCAGGAAGGAAAAATAAACTCCGGCTTCATGGCATACAATGTAAGTTATTTTTCGTCGTTAAAAGTGGTCAGGCGCCTAAATTAGGCGGTTGACCACCTGGTCAGGCGCCTATTTTAGGCGCCCCACCATTGGTGGAAGCGCCTATTTTAGGCGCCCCACCATTGGTGGAAGCGCCTAAATTAGGCGCCTACCTCCCCATTCAAATTCCATTTCAATTTTCTCTTTTTCATCAATATCCTAGTCTAACATATGCAATTCTAACAAAAAATTTACAATATCCGAATCAAATATGCAGATCTACAACATGCAATTTTTAAAATAAAAAAATTAAAAATTTTAGGTGGGCGTCTGAAATAGGCGCTCGAACCACTGGTGTAGCCGCCTAAGTTTGGCGCCTATACATGTGGTGAAGCGTCTATTTTAGACGCCTGCATATTTTTTTAAGAATTCAACACTAACCTTGACGCCGGAGATTGTTGTTGAGGTGTTGTCTTGTCGCCGGAAAATCTTCCACTCGGCTTGCCAGACTTCAGCTCTTGTCTTCTCGCCGGAGTACTTTCACGAACTTCTCGCCGGGAAATTCCAGTCACCGGCGGTTGCGAACTTCTCGCCGGTTATTTCCAGCCGCCGGCTAATTCCGGTCGCCGGTGTAATTTCTTGAAGGGAGATCTTGTTGATGATGTAGTGTGAGTGAGGGAGAGTGAAGAGAGAGTGAGGGAGAGTGGGAAGGAGAGTGAAAGAGAGTATAAATGAATAGTGAAATACATGTATTATACATGTACATAGGGCGTTAATAAGAAAAAAAATGGCGGCATTTAGCAAATGAGTTTCTTAATTGATTTCTTGAATCAGTTCTTAAGTTTATTTAATTATGTTGTGGAGCAAGAAAATGATATCATGCTCACTTCAACAATGATATTCAATAGGTGGGGGCCTAAAATGGACTATGGAGTGGATGCAAGTGGGGACGTGTTCTATAGCAATTAGAACTTTTTTTTTATTGTGAGGATGTACTACGGAGTTTAATTAAATTAAATCAAGTTCCGCCAAAACAGTGATGCTTTATAGAAAATTTTCAATCCATACAAGTTAAAAACAATGCTAAAATCCCATCTATAGCAACAAAATAAGTAAAATATTGCCTTATTATTTAATATTACCTCCGTTCTTTTTCTAGTGCAACAATGGGTTTGGGCACGGTTTTTAAGGAAGTGGAAAAAATGGGTAGTTTAGCATAAAAATACCCCTTTAATTAACTAGAGTAGGAGAGAAAATCATTCTTAATAAAGTTAAAGCAACTTTATAAGGTAAAGTGAGTAATTAATGATGGTTTTAATAAAAAAAGATGTAAGAGTAATATTATCAACTAAAATTGTTTTTATTTACTAAAAGTGAAATTGTTGCAATAAATGTGAAACTACCCAAAGTGGTAATTATTACAATAGAAATATGAAACATACTAAGGCCCTGTTCTGTTCAACTTATTTTAACTTATTTAAGATCTTATAAGATCAAATAAGATAAAATAAATAAGATTTATGTTCAGCTTATCTTCACTTATTTCAGAATAAAATAAGATAAGATAAGATCAGATAAGATAAGATTTTATAAGATCTTATAAGATAAGACAAAATAAGATGAACTGAATGAAAAAAAACAAGGCTCAAACGAGAATCTTTATAGTAGACCTGGGTGTACCACGCTCATGGTATACCCAAGACTATTTTGTCCAAATGAGAAAAATGAGCAAATGAGCAAATGAGCAAAATGAACAAATGAGCTAAGGAACAATTGAGCAAATGAGCAAAATGGCAAATGAGTAAAATGAGCAAATGAGCAAGCATTTTTACTCAATTAAGAAAATGAGCACACTTTTAGCCAACTGAACAAACTTTGTCATTTGCTCCTCATCATCTTCCTCAATTTCAGATCTGGAAATTTCTTTTTTTTTTCGCGAATTTTAGATCTCCGTTGTTGTGTTTTGGAAGGTTTGGAAGGTGGGAGAGAGAAGAATTGAAACAACAACAACAACAACAACAACAACAACAACAACAACAACAACAACAACAACAACAACTACAACAACAACAGAACACAACAACAACAACAACAACAACAACAGAACAATTGAACAAATGAACAACAATGAGCAAAACAACAAGAACATATCAAATGAACAACAATGGCGTCGGAAAACCCTAAACCCCCAATCATCATGAGAAATTTCAACTCCCATTCCGACAAAATCGACGATCTCGACCTAGGGTTTCAACTTCCTCTTACCTCCATTCAAACCAAGGTTGAACTTCGATTCGATTTGAAAAAATGATCGTGTTCTTCCTGAGACGAGTACTTCTTGTTGAACTTCGATTTGAAGAAAGAGAAATGGTGATCGGCGTTCAAAAGGAGGTCGTTTGAGGAAGAAGAATATCGGTGATCGCCGATCAAGCTTTCACCATGAAAACAATGAGGAAATGAGCAGCAGCGGCGGCATCGCCGGAAAAAATGGCAGCAAAACCAGCGAGCAGAGGAGTATACGCGGAAGAGGAAGAGGAGAGAGAGTACGCAAAATTTACCAACGTGCCCCTGAAGTTGTAATTTGTTACAAAAATGCCCCTGGGTGTACCATGAGCATGGTACACCCGGGTGTACCATGAGTGAACTCAGGCTCAAACCTAGATACATCCTTAAATTAAATACTTATATAAAATAAAATTAAATAAAATAAAGGAAAAACAACACCCATCTCCGTAGACATATTTGACAAGACTCATGGCATCATATTCTAGAGCAATTTTCTCAAAGCCAAACCTCACATCAACTCGAACTTCACCATCGTTTCCATCCAATTTATGGGCATGGCTAAGACATTTCCGTCTTTATTTTCATGCAAACATGCCCAAGCCATATTCATCCTCTTGACCATAATATAAACACACATCTACTAATCTTCATCAAGAAAAGAAAACATCTATTAATCTTCATCAAGAAAGAATTTAAACATTGAAAAAGAATTTTTATCCTAGAACAGATTTCAAAACATTAAACACATGTCATAAAATGTGAAGTAATAGAAATAGAATAGGCTTTTGGAGAATGGAAATCACAACCAAAACTTAGGGTGTCTTTACAGGGCCGGTCCTAGGCTAAACAAATTTATGATGTGATAAAAGGATTCTACCTCGACCTAGTGAAACAAACTAATGAAAAATTAGGAATTTCCAAACTAAAACCCAAAATCCTACTCTAATGATCACTTATGTTGTAATGCATAGATTGAGCATTATCATAACCAATATCCTACTTTAATCTTTATTCATCATCATTTTAAAACTAAATTCCGCCTAAACGCAAAAGATAGGCAGAGATAACACACTATTAATTCCCATCTCAACTCTCAAGGCTGCTAAATGCTTCGACCTACTGAAACTCAACAACTACACGAGGATAGTGATAAGAGTAGTTTTATATCCTTAAATTCTCCAAAAGCATTTTAATCCAGAAGAATAAAGCAAAAAAATGTTTTTTTAAAAGCAGTTGATTGCCAAGATTCTTAAGTATGATTTGTTAGAAAAAGAAAAGTAGACCTTATATAATTACCCATTCATCTTATCTTCAATATACTTATCTAAACCTTTCATTCAATAATATACTAAAATCTGGTTGCCAAAACAATAATTTATGGAGGAAAGAACATGGGAAAAAAGAGAACTCCATTATTATTATTGGGAATAGGCAAAACTTTTTAGATTTTGGATGGAAACTAAAGTTGGACTCGTCGATGATGCATTTGATATCTTGGATTTATTGGGCGTTTGGAGACTAAGGAATTCTTAGGAAACATAAGATCATAAGATCAATCTATGTTACAGGAGTCTTAGAGACTTCAACTGTAGAAGAAATGAGATTATGATAGAAAAGAATAGAAGATAGGAAGAGAGAGAGAATTTGTCTTATTTTCTGAATGTCTTATTACAATAGAATAGCTTCCTATTTATAGAGTAGAAAACTAATTCTAACAAACATCTTTCAATTCTGTTTCATAACAGAAATAACAAAATTTGAACTAATTCATTTTGGCGCCAAATAGCTCATTAACTAACTAACAGAAACAAAATTTGAACTAATTCATTTTGGCGCCAAATAGCTCATTAACTAACTAACAGAATTTATGATCTATTATGATCATACTGTAACAATACTTCCCCCTACAAAAATAGACTTGTCCTCAAGTCAATGATGGAATAGGAAAAGTAGGGAAGTGAGTTTGGAAATCGATAGCTGGGGACCCAGGTTGCTTCAAAGCTGGGACATCCTTTCCATTGAACTAAGTAATGAAGAAGAGATTGAGTAGAATGCTGAACTTGTTTAGTGTCCAGAATAGCTTCAGGCTGTAATTCATCCTTGACAGACCCTTGTAGCCAGGTAGGAATATGAGCTGCAGCAGGCAGCTGTCCATGAAATTTCTTGAGCTGAGACACATGGAACACATTGTGAATATGTGATCCTGCTGGAAGTTGCAACTTATAAGCCACCTTGCCCACAGCAGCAATGACTTGAAATGGACCATAGAACTTAGGAGCAAGTTTCTGATTGCTCCTTAACTGAACTGATTGTTGTCTATAGCCTTGTAACTTCAACCAAACCCAGTCATGGACTAAAAAGTTCCTGTCAGATCTGTGGTAATCCACCTGCTTCTTCATTCTGTCCTGAGCTCTCAACAAATGTGTTTTAACAAGCTTGATCATAGATTCTCTGCGTTGTAAACTTCTGTCAACTTCAGCATTAAGAGCTTCACCAGGCAAGTATGGAAGATGGAGTGGAGGAGGTTGATTGTAAACCACCTCATAAGGAGTGAGTTGTAATGCAGAATGGAAATGAGTGTTGTACCACCATTCTGCTAATGGAAGCCACTTACACCAATCTTTGGGCTGATCACTACACATGCATCTCAAGTATGTCTCTAAACACCTATTAACCACTTCAGTCTGTCCATCAGTCTCAGGGTGATATGAGGAAGATAACAAGAACTCTGTACCATGAAGAGAAAACAAACCCTTCCAAAATTGACTAAGAAATACTGGGTCTCTGTCACTAACAATAGACCTAGGCCAACCATGCAACTTGAAAACATGATCTAAGTAAGCCTGAGCAACTTGTAAAGCACTAAAAGGGTGGCTCAATGCTATAAAGTGACTGTACTTACTAAATCTGTCTACAACAACCAAGATAACATCCCTACTCATAGATTTAGGTAAGCCAGTTATAAAATCCATGGAAACATCCAACCAGACCTCTTGTGGAATAGGTAAAGGTTGGAGTTTGCCAGGCTTAGCAGCATTGTCATATTTAGAAGATTGACAGGTAACACAATTTCTCACAAAGTGACTGACAGCTTTAGTCAATCCTTTCCAATAAAAAAGACCTTGAACTCTGGTAAGAGTAATTTCTCTACCAGAATGTCCTCCCTCAGGAGAAGCATGTAGCCAAGAAATGATTTTAGTTCTCAAATTGAAATCAGGACCAATGACAATCTTACCTTTTCTTCTCAACAAATCATGTTGTAAAGAAAAATTCTGAACATGAATACCACTTTGTAACTGTTGTAAGAGAAGTATCAAACAATTATCTAAGGTGTAACTTTGCTGAATCAAAGTCTGTAAATCAGAAGAAACCACCGAAATTGCAAGGCACATAATAGATGAACCTTGTACTCTTGAAAGTGCATCAGCTGCAAGATTTTCCTTACCAGCCTTATACTGGATCTCATAATCAAATCCCATCAACTTGGACAGCCAAAATTGTTGGAAAGGAGTTGATACTTTCTGCTGCATTAACCACTTGAGGCTTTTTTGATCTGTTTTAATAATGAAATGATCTCCCATAAGGTACTGCTCCCATTTTTGTACAGCACATACAATAGCTAGTAACTCTTTCTCATAGACTGAAAGAGCTTGCCATCTAGGTCCCAAAGCTCTACTCAAGAAAGCCAAAGGATGATCATGTTGCATCAAAACTGCTCCTATGCCCCTCTTAGATGCATCTGTCTCAATTACAAAAGGTTGAGAGAAATCTGGTATACCCAATACAGGAGCAGTAATTAAAGCAGTCTTCAACTGCATAAAAGCTTGTTGAGATTCATCACACCAATTCCAAGCACCTTTCTTCAGAAGATTAGTCAAAGGTTTGGAAATGATGGCAAAATGTCTAACAAACTTCCTATAATAGCCTGCCAATCCCAAGAAACTTCTTAATTCTTTCACAGAGGTAGGCACAGGCCAAGAACTTACAGCAGCTATCTTACTTGGGTCAGTTTCAACACCTTTAGCAGAAATAAAGTGACCAAGGTACTCCACCTTGTAAATAGCAAATGAACATTTACTAGCTTTAGCAAAAAGCATATGTTGCTGCATCAATTCAAAGACTTCAGTAAGATGAATCCAATGAGCTTCAAGAGATGGACTATACACCAATATATCATCAAAGAAAACCAATACACTTTTTCTGAGTAAAGGTTTAAAGACTGAGTTCATCCAACCTTGAAAAGAGGCCGGTGCATTGGTTAAGCCAAATGGCATAACTAAAAACTCATAATGCCCTGTATGTGTCTTGAATGCTGTCTTGAATACATCATCAGGATGAACTCTCATTTGATGATAACCAGCCCTGAGATCCAACTTGCTAAAGACTACAGCCCCTGCCAACTCATCAATTAATTCATCAACAATAGGGATAGGAAACTTATTCTTAACAGTCCTATTATTCAACTCTCGATAGTCTACACATAACCTCCATGTACCATCTTTTTTACCCACCAAAACAACAGGAGAGGCAAAAGGACTAGAGCTATTTTGTATAATACCTCTATCTAACATTTCTTGTATAAGCTGTTCTATAACATCTCTCTGTTTTAAAGGATATCTGTAGGGTCTGATATTCACTGCAGTAGACCCTTCCACCAAGGAAATTCTATGATCAAAGACACCTCTTAATGGTGGTAAAGCATCTGGATCTGCAAAAACTCCAGCATACTTTTGTTGTAAAGCAAGCAATTCAGGTGGTTGTGGAACCTCCTGTGTATGTGTAGCTTCCAACTGCTGCAAGGTATACTCCTCTTCTGCAAAAACTTGCCTGACTTGCAACAAGCATAGCTGAGCAGCATTCTCTAGAGTCTTAGTAGAAATAGCATTAGACACAGCTAATTTCTTAGGAGTAAGACCCCTGAGAACAAACTGAACTTGATCATAAGTAAACTCCATGATCAAATTCTTGAAATCCCAAAATATAGTACCTAAAGTACTTAACCACTGAATACCAAGAACCATGTCACAGCTGCCCAACTCTATCAATAACACATCAGTTGTGAACATTTTACCATTCATGTCCCACTCAAAACCTTTCACTATATACTGGCACTGCAAATTATTACCATCAGCCACTGTTACTGCTTGTGAAGGGATGGATTCCAGCCTACAACCCAACTTTCTAGCTACAGCCAAGTCTAAAAAATTGTGGGTACTCCCTGAATCCACTAATATATGCAGTGTTTTTCCCCTTTGAACTCCAGTCACCCTCATGGTATTGAAACTTTGATTGCCCGATAATGCATGAACCGAAATACAAGGTTCGATCATTGAAGTATTACAGCCCCGATCACTCAATTCATCTTCGGTTTCAAGAAGATGATCCAGGAATTTCTACCGTAAATAACGAGGTTCCTTAAAATCACACTTATGTCCCCTTTGAAAAGGTTTATCACAATAATAGCACAAACCTTTAGCAATTTTATCTGCCTTAACATCAGCTGGAATGTGTTTAGAATTTCTCAATCTAGGATTATATCTAGTAAGAGGAAGAGGAAAAGAAGAAGAAGGAATAGCTGGAGTAGGTAATAAAGGTGGTTGTGATGATAATGGGGTAGCTTGTATTGGTTTAGAATAGTTGAAAACAGGTTTGGAATATTTTGTGGAGTTCAACAGCAAAGATTCTTCTAATAATCTTGCATACTCTATTGCTTGGGTTATTGATGTAGGCTTGAATGCTTTTACTAAAGGTTTCACAGCAGGTTTCAAACCACCAATAAAGCTATCCAACATATATCCCTCAGGCAATTCATGACTATCTTGCATTAATAGAGATTTCAAAGTCTCAAAGTCATCAATGTATTTTTCAAGAGACCCATCTTGTTGCAATTTATTAAATCTTTCTACCACATTTCTACTAGTATCATCTTTAAATCTTGTTGTAACATCTATCACAAAATCTGACCAATCCACACCTTTTCTTACAGCCAAATAACTAGTGACCCAACATTCAGCTTTATCAATCATGTGCAAAGAAGCTAAATCTACCTTCTGGTCATCCGAAATTCTACAAAGTGTGAAATATTTACTACACTTTTTAATCCACAATCTAGCATTAGAACCATCAAATTTAGGAAATTCCAATTTAGGAACATACCCAAGAAGTCGTGTTGAACTTCTTTCCCCAGTTTCAGACCTGGGAGACTCAGAAGATCTTCTGTCACTTCTGAGTTCTGTAATAGCTTGCAACATCTTGGCCATAGACTCTTCAAGCAATTTCAACCTTGTACTCTTGAAAGTGCATCAGCTGCAAGATTTTCCTTACCACCTTATCTTGGATCTCATAATCAAATCCCATCAACTTGGACAGCCAAAATTGTTGGAAAGGAGTTGATACTTTCTGCTGCATTAACCACTTGAGGCTTTTTTGATCTGTTTTAATAATGAAATGATCTCCCATAAGGTACTGCTCCCATTTTTGTACAGCACATACAATAGCTAGTAACTCTTTCTCATAGACTGAAAGAGCTTGCCATCTAGGTCCCAAAGCTCTACTCAAGAAAGCCAAAGGATGATCATGTTGCATCAAAACTGCTCCTATGCCCCTCTTAGATGCATCTGTCTCAATTACAAAAGGTTGAGAGAAATCTGGTATACCCAATACAGGAGCAGTAATTAAAGCAGTCTTCAACTGCATAAAAGCTTGTTGAGATTCATCACACCAATTCCAAGCACCTTTCTTCAGAAGATTAGTCAAAGGTTTGGAAATGATGGCAAAATGTCTAACAAACTTCCTATAATAGCCTGCCAATCCCAAGAAACTTCTTAATTCTTTCACAGAGGTAGGCACAGGCCAAGAACTTACAGCAGCTATCTTACTTGGGTCAGTTTCAACACCTTTAGCAGAAATAAAGTGACCAAGGTACTCCACCTTGTAAATAGCAAATGAACATTTACTAGCTTTAGCAAAAAGCATATGTTGCTGCATCAATTCAAAGACTTCAGTAAGATGAATCCAATGAGCTTCAAGAGATGGACTATACACCAATATATCATCAAAGAAAACCAATACACTTTTTCTGAGTAAAGGTTTAAAGACCGAGTTCATCCAACCTTGAAAAGAGGCCGGTGCATTGGTTAAGCCAAATGGCATAACTAAAAACTCATAATGCCCTGTATGTGTCTTGAATGCTGTCTTGAATACATCATCAGGATGAACTCTCATTTGATGATAACCAGCCCTGAGATCCAACTTGCTAAAGACTACAGCCCCCGCCAACTCATCAATTAATTCATCAACAATAGGGATAGGAAACTTATTCTTAACAGTCCTATTATTCAACTCTCGATAGTCTACACATAACCTCCATGTACCATCTTTTTTACCCACCAAAACAACAGAGAGGCAAAAGGACTAGAGCTATTTTGTATAATACCTCTATCTAACATTTCTTGTATAAGTCGTTCTATAACATCTCTCTGTTTTAAAGGATATCGTAGGGTCGATATTCACCTGCAGTAGACCCTTCCACCAAGGAAATTCTATGATCAAAGACACCTCTTAATGGTGGTAAAGCATCCGGATCTGCAAAAACTCCAAAGATACTTTTGTTGTAAAGCAAGCAATTCAGGTGGTTGTGGAACCTCCTGTGTATGTGTAGCTTCCAACTGCTGCAAGGTATACTCCTCTTCTGCAAAAACTTGCCTGACTTGCAACAAGCATAGCTGAGCAGCATTCTCTAGAGTCTTAGTAGAAATAGCATTAGACACAGCTAATTTCTTAGGAGTAAGACCCCTGAGAACAAACTGAACTTGATCATAAGTAAACTCCATGATCAAATTCTTGAAATCCCAAAATATAGTACCTAAAGTACTTAACCACTGAATACCAAGAACCATGTCACAGCTGCCCAACTCTATCAATAACACATCAGTTGTGAACATTTTACCATTCATGTCCCACTCAAAACCTTTCACTATATACTGGCACTGCAAATTATTACCATCAGCCACTGTTACTGCTTGTGAAGGGATGGATTCCAGCCTACAACCCAACTTTCTAGCTACAGCCAAGTCTAAAAAATTGTGGGTACTCCCTGAATCCACTAATATATGCAGTGTTTTTCCCCTTTGAACTCCAGTCACCCTCATGGTATTGAAACTTTGATTGCCTGATAATGCATGAACTGAAATACAAGGTTCAGTCATTGAAGTATTACAGTCCTGATCACTCAATTCATCTTCAGTTTCAGAAGATGATCCAGGAATTTCTACTGTAAATAGCTGAGGTTCCTTAAAATCACACTTATGTCCCCTTTGAAAAGGTTTATCACAATAATAGCACAAACCTTTAGCAATTTTATCTGCCTTAACATCAGCTGGAATGTGTTTAGAATTTCTCAATCTAGGATTATATCTAGTAAGAGGAAGAGGAAAAGAAGAAGAAGGAATAGCTGGAGTAGGTAATAAAGGTGGTTGTGATGATAATGGGGTAGCTTGTATTGGTTTAGAATAGTTGAAAACAGGTTTGGAATATTTTGTGGAGTTCAACAGCAAAGATTCTTCTAATAATCTTGCATACTCTATTGCTTGGGTTATTGATGTAGGCTTGAATGCTTTTACTAAAGGTTTCACAGCAGGTTTCAAACCACCAATAAAGCTATCCAACATATATCCCTCAGGCAATTCATGACTATCTTGCATTAATAGAGATTTCAAAGTCTCAAAGTCATCAATGTATTTTTCAAGAGACCCATCTTGTTGCAATTTATTAAATCTTTCTACCACATTTCTACTAGTATCATCTTTAAATCTTGTTGTAACATCTATCACAAAATCTGACCAATCCACACCTTTTCTTACAGCCAAATAACTAGTGACCCAACATTCAGCTTTATCAATCATGTGCAAAGAAGCTAAATCTACCTTCTGGTCATCCGAAATTCTACAAAGTGTGAAATATTTACTACACTTTTTAATCCACAATCTAGCATTAGAACCATCAAATTTAGGAAATTCCAATTTAGGAACATACCCAAGAAGTCGTGTTGAACTTCTTTCCCCAGTTTCAGACCTGGGAGACTCAGAAGATCTTCTGTCACTTCTGAGTTCTGTAATAGCTTGCAACATCTTGGCCATAGACTCTTCAAGCAATTTCGATTGGTGAGATTGTTCATCCAATCTCTGTTCCATCATTCTTAATTGTTCTTCCGTAGTAGAAGAAGAATTTCTTGTTGGAGGCATTTTCACAAACAGCTTGTGTACACTCAATCTTGGAAGCAAGAAAATGTGTTTTAATGGCGGAAATGGGACTAAGGAAAGAAAGAGCTTTGATACCAATGTTACAGGAGTCTTAGAGACTTCAACTGTAGAAGAAATGAGATTATGATAGAAAAGAATAGAAGATAGGAAGAGAGAGAGAATTTGTCTTATTTTCTGAATGTCTTATTACAATAGAATAGCTTCCTATTTATAGAGTAGAAAACTAATTCTAACAAACATCTTTCAATTCTGTTTCATAACAGAAATAACAAAATTTGAACTAATTCATTTTGGCGCCAAATAGCTCATTAACTAACTAACAGAATTTATGATCTATTATGATCATACTGTAACAATCTACGCATAGGCACGAGATAAACAGATAACAGCTTAGTAAAAAAAAAAATTGGGCCCCTCCCAGGCCCTGGGCCCTAGGCGATCACCCCTTTGGCCTAGGCTCAGCCGCTCAGGGTCGGCCCTATGTCTTTAACGCAAGTCTGGAAGGAGGAGTCTGAACAAAAACTTTGTAGAGTTTGGTTTCAGACTTGCGTTAATTGGAAGGAAAACTTAGAGGAGTCTGGATATGGGTTTGGGTTTCCAAGACTCTTGCTAAGACTCTTGCTAGTGGGTCCCACGACAAATCAACTCCACTTTTATAACAACTTGGACAATGAAGAGCTGGAAGTTGGAACCAACGGCACACATATTTGATGTTGCAAAATTAAATTGTGACACTTGTTTTAATTTTTTTTTTAAATTATACCCAAATTCTTTTGTCATAATACTTAAAAATAACCTTTGTGCGTATTTTTTTTTCATTCTTTCAAATTCTCTCATATCAATTTTCTTTCTCTCCAAAATTATTTTATCCTCTTAAAAAAATATCCAACTATTATAATTTTAATGATATAATAGTCGGTAAATATTCAAATTATATATTCTTATGACATATTAAGTAATTAACGTTATAGGAACAAAAATATAAAATAGATTAAATATAAGATAATATGTTAAACTTTTTGTAGAGAGTCCAAGGGATAAAGTGTAAAACTAAAATGAGTTTGGAGTAGGTCTGAAGAATAAAAAGTAGCTAAAAATTAGTAGAAAGCTGATGTGGCACAATCTGAAATTTGGGTTTGGGTTTAAGGGAACACACCCTTAAAAACATATGTACGTCATTACCCCCTATGATTCTCTATCAACCAAAAGAAGTACGAGTTTCTGTCCAAAATAAGCATAATTATAGAAAATTAGTAAATAGCTAGAAAAAAAAATGTCCAAAATGGGTCTCTATTTATAGATCTCTGAAAAATAGAGCCATTGGTAATTTTTTTATTTTTTTTGGCTTTGTTTTTTTTAAGATATTGCATTTTTAATATTTGTAATTGTATTATTTCTCTCACCTGTTGTCAAATTATGACGCACGCGTCAGAAAATCTGACACACGCGTCAGAAATCTGACAAAAAGTAATTTTAAAATTACTTTTTGTCAGATCAGGCGGTGGGTCCCACTCCCACGCCTGATCAAGTTTTCACTCGTCCCATACCATTTTTTTTCAATCAACACATGATCTTTGTTTCAATCATCAATAAGAGCACCCAAATAAGATCAAGTACTTGATCTTATTTTTTCAATCATCATTAAGGATACCCTAAGGCTAACAATAAATTTAACTAGTATCTTTTGCACGCGATGCGTGCGTGACATCGCATGTAAGTGATTTTGTGGAAGTTTTTAATTTAATCGACATCGCGTGTAAGTGATTTTGTACAGGTGCAAATGTAATCGCTTTGCAGTTGTAGGAATCTTTTTTTTTCCTTTTCCTTAAAAAAGAAAAGAGATAATGTAATTAGTAATTTTGTTTGGATATTAAAGGTATTTTGGGTAAAGAGGGTGGACACCAAAAGGTCAAGAGTTCCCATATATAATAGAGATTCTCATCTTATTTAAAATAAACAGTAAAATTTGATTTGAGAGTAGAAAACCGCTCCACCATACAACGAATATTGGGGGGAACACAAAAGGACAAAAACGTAATTCAAGTTAACGTCAATTGAGATCCGGGAAAGCCAGGGAACTAAAATGAGGAAGATGCACAGAAGAACATCGATACTGTCTCTTTCTTCCCCATATAAGTCATAACCTATTCAGTGATACATGATACAGGGAGAGCAGTGATTACGCGACATCACCAAGATGAAGGCAGTGAAATGTTAAAATTTATATGAATTTTCTGCGCACTATGCAGCAAAAAGTTGCAGAATTACATGCTGCCAAACTGCCAATAGCCATTTCAAAATGTCCAAAACTTGGCTACATTAAACGTTCGAACCTAACCGTGATATTAAGAGCCATGAGATGAAACTATCAGATATAAACAAGTCACCATTAAGAGACTTGCCATCAGTTCAACTGTTCAAGCTAAACTTTCACTATATATACAGCCTATTAAATACAAAATCATTCCTCCACGATTTGCTTCCTCAAGAAACGGAACATATATTAACACTTCAGGAAGTACCATCATAAATGGAAATACTTCGCTTGAATGAGCAGTATACTATCTGATTACACATTGTGTCTCCACAAATACATTACCTCCAAGTTAGTAATTACCATTCTTCAATTTCGTCATCGTTGAGCTCGCTAGATTGATCTTGGGAATCCATCTGATCAAGTTCATCATCTTGTAGTAAGCTGTCATTAACATCAGAACACTCAAAAGACAAAGATGCTCTATAACCAAGCCATTTAAGTGCCGGTCTATAGTCGGTGCAGATAGAAGTTACATTTGACAAGCCTAGACCATAACAATGGTCAAGCCTTTGCCTCTCCATCTCAAGCTGCCATGACAAATTTAAGAATTGATCAAAATCATTTACAGGAGTTGACGGCAATAAGCTTTATGCAGGACTTAGGTAACCAGAGAAGGGTCAATAGACTAATTATTAACCGTTATATATCATGAATTTTAAAGTTGAAGAATTGTGAAAGGGAAGGACAAAAGGGGGTTTTCTCAAGAATATAAACAGGTGCTGTTCTGCACTCTGAAGATACACCCATAAAACGAAAGTGAATAGGGCCCACTTCAACAACAGTACAAAAAAGCCCCACTCTGTCAGCACAAGACAGCAAATTAGGAGTAATAAGGTGCTAAATAGCTATTGAAAAGATAGAAATGATTAGAAAATCAGATTCCAGCAGCAACTAAAAATAAACCATTGCATACGTTACCACGGCTTATAAAAATAAAGTACCAGAACTTGTGCTTCAAAGTATACCATAACAAGACCAAGATGGATAAAACTCACCATATTACACCTTGTTGATTTCTCTGCCTGCCAAAGCATAGGGCGGCGAATACAATGCCACCTATCATATAAAAGGGTCGGTTGGTACAGAATTAAGTAGATGTATGCACGGCAATCTGCATGACATGTAATAAGAGGCTAAAGCAATACATGCACATGAATACATTTGCACCTGGAAGGGGAAGGATGAGCATTTCCAAAGAGCACTCCACGTGCAGCTACTGAGGCAGCGGCTGATTGTATAACATTCTCTGCTTCATAATTTCTAGCAAATGATCGATGAACTGAAGAAAGAAGGCAGTCAGCGTCAGTCAAATATGATGCCACGATCGATGCATCTTCAATCGCCTCCTGGTGGAGAAAATCTAGAACTGCAAGTAAAATGTGCAAAAACTGAGAACAATATCCTTTATGACCCAAAAAGATATAAACGATATACATTTAATGCACAAATGGATTAGCTAATTCTTAAATTTGGCCGCTTGAAAATTTAAAGAGACTGACATTTGAGCAACTGTTTCATGCCAGAAACTTAGTGTAATTCACCATTATACACACTTAGCATTGCAAGATTCAGAACATCACATGAATTTTACGCACGCATGTATGCAGAAATTCTTCCTGAGGATATGCCATGTAGATAGTTAGGATTGAGTGTTACTCCCTGAGCCTCTTGGGAATTGGGATGCTCTTCTACATCCTTAGCTGAAGCTAGGACAACTGCTATGAATTAACATAGCTTGGAAAGATTATAATGCTAAAATGGAGAAATTAAGGGAAGAAGATGAACTCTGATTGAATAATAATAGTAAAAACAGCAAAAGTAATCGATATTCAAGCTTTCGAGAGGCTTGATTCTCTCCCAATTGAACTACTAAGAGCTCACCCAAATTCTTAATCAATTTTCAACATGCCTTCTTCTTTCTCATTACCACTATATATAGACTACTTTCCCTAACAAACTAACTAACTTATTCCTCAAGCTAACTACTAAAGAGACTCCGCAAAGTACCCTTACCCCCTAAAATGGATTCAAAGCAACAACCCTCACACATTATTTAGTAGAATACACGTTCTATTTTCAGAGAAAAGCAAGGTTTAATCCTTTATTAAAACATCAGTTCTGCAATGAATATTAAACTAGTTTAACTAATAGAGAGTTTGCGTGGGAAGACTTCCCTGCCCCTGATTCCAGACTTCAATCCTTTATTAAAACATCAGTTCTGCAATGAATATTAAACTAGTTTAACTAAGAGAGAGAGTTTGCGTGGGAAGACTTCTCTCCCCCTGATTCCAGACTTCAAATTACCAACAAAAAAGTCATGGAAAAGCCAGAACCAAGCAACACTGTAGTAAGCAGCTTAAATATGCAACCGTTCACTAAATGCATAGGTAAAGTCATATTTGACCTACAGTTCACTGGATAAAAGATACGTCAGAGTAGTCATTGAAAGACACCTACATCTACAAAACCTGAAGTTTTTGCTTTTGTTTTCTAGTCTGACTATGCCAAAAAGAAAGAAAAGAAGCAGAAGAAAACAGCATTAACAAATTAAACACAATGGTCAATAAAATCTATCCTCTCTGACAAATTCACCATCTATACTCCTAGCAAGTCACCCAACTTCAAACGCACGTTCATATTGACAACACTGGCATCCTATAATTTTATAAAAAGTGATATTTCATTACTGGTGCAAGATGAAACAAGCAGCATGTACTGAAAATTTCTTTGAATAAGCTTCGCCTATATATACCTTGACAGATAAAATAGGCACTAGTTAGTCTTTAGATCCCGTAGCTTGGCATAACAAAAGCAAACACCTAAGGTTTACCTTTTGTCAACTCTATTCAGAAGTCACTTTGATGAGTTGATCCCTGATGCATTTAGTAGTTTAAGAGTACTTCTATATCCTGGTGTCAATGTCAATATGCAGCAGAGCAAAAGAAAATAATAGAAAGCAACAGGAGAAATTAGATTGCTTAATTGAATCCCACACATGGACACAAATTAACCTGAACCTGTTCTTCTTGAAGCCCGGTAATTACAACAAGTAGAATGAAGAAAAAGAATGCCAAAAATAAGAAAGAGGATTTGAGCAAGTAAAAAAAAAAAAAAGGAATCAAATGTAAATTTACATGGCTAGGGGCCCAAATTCACATAAGCATACTGAAATTTGTCACCACACAAGACAAACCTGCATATTTTCATATAGCAACTCATCTTTAGATATTCCAAAAGCACTTTTGCTTTTTCAGCAAGGGATGAAAGATTAAATATTTATGAAGGTGGAGCGAAGAAGCTAAAATATTTGATAGATATGGAGCTGATCATGCATGAACATCTAATTGTTTTAAAAGAACTTAACAAATAACAATAGCCACAAAGTAAATAAGCGCTTATTCTTTAGGAAGATAAGGCACCATTTTCATGTAGAAATTCAGCCACTGGCCTTGCTTGCCCATATGCTTGACAAAGAACCTTTTCTGGGGAATCCATCTTCAAAGGTAATCTTGTAAACCCTTCTTTCAAACAAAATCCATCTACACCTGCACATCACAAACATTGTGAAGGCATTAGGAAATGAATTGATTTGTCATAAACAGCAAAAAGAGATGATCAATAATAATCCTTTCTCCTTTGATCCAATTTTGTCAAAAAAGGGTAGTGGGGATGGGGTGGATAGTAAAAAATATAGCACGGCTGAGAATAGGGATGTAAAGAGATGCTTATAGAGAAGCTATAAAGTAAACACATAGAGCAACAACATGGTGCCCTTCAGAAAAAGATTTCCCCAAGCCTCTAAGAAGCTCCAGCCCTATGTGGGGTAATGAGGGTAATATATATGCAGTTAAAGGCTGTAATAACGCAGGGGGGTGGGGGAGGTGTTGGCTACTTCACAATGGATAAGAAATGCAGCCGGTTCAATGAGCCATGTAGCCTTTGTCCACTGTACATATCAAAAAGACAATGGAATTTCCTCCATTTATATTGAACGTGTGAAAAGGTGAACTCGTAGATACTGGAAAAGGATAAAAGAATCCCGAATGAGATAATAGGTTTTATAGTCATAACTCATAAACGACATTATGATTTTGAAAAGAAGAATAAGAACAATTACACTAACACGCTGCTGGCAGATTATCATTTTTGAGCTAAGAGAGTTGAAGTCCATAGAATATCATTGACGATACTACTCAGATAGTCAGATGTAAACCAGTAATCCTTCGCACAATCCCACCCCACAGCTCAACCCAGAGAAAAGGGAGAAAAAAAAAAACAAGAAATAAACATTAAAGGTCTTGGACACAGTCAAATTCAATACTCAACTCAACCACCAATTAAGAATAAACTCATGTAGATTGCTCCTTATCATCACAGTTATCTGCAATCAGTTGTACACCATATTTTCAGCAATTTTAATAGGCAAACAATCACAACTTCAGAAATTATCGACCCTCACCATATGACATGGAACATTCAATGCCTCTTTTGTTGTGCAAAAATTTCCCAAGGGCGTGAAACAAAGACAGTGTCTGATCCCTGCCAAAAGCAAGAGAAGATCCAGTATCCTCTGGACCGTGATGTTGTGATTTAGCTTCTATATCAGGGGTACATTCCTCAGAAAATGTAAGCACCTTTTTGTCTTGTCTAAGACAAGCATATTGCAAAGTCGTGATAGCATGTCTGATATCACCTCCACTTGCATTTGCTATTAAATCTATCTGCTCACAACTTGTGTCGCACTTTTCTTGTTTACATATTCTAGAAAGCACCTTTTTAATTGAATTCACTGTTATTGGATTGAAGGCCATCTGAAAATTAGCAGAAATAGTGTAAGCTATTTATGATTTGCACTGAAAATAATCTTCCCCACCCATAGCCCTCTTCACCCAGAAAAGAAAAATACGGTTGAGGAACGGCAACCTTACAGGCCCCAGCACTCTCTAGAGATGATGAAAGTTCTTCCCAATAGCGCATGCCTGAATCAGCAGAGTCAGCTGCACTATAATCAGTTATCAAGATCACCGTTGGAATTTGTACTGATTTAACAAGAGGTTGCAAGCAATTGAGAAGTCTTCCTTGAGCAATTCTTCCGTTTGCTACAGGAAGATCTTCAATTAAGAGTATCATGGGATGCCTTGACCCGGTAAATGATGATGAAAGCATCCCATACTTCCTAGCTCGCTCCACAAAATTCTCGAACTCATCCAACTTAGATATGTAACGCATCCCTAGAGGCAGATTAGTAACTTGTTATGCTAAGCTATAGGGAAAAAAAAAATGCAGCAGTACAATTATTATAAACAATATCTGCAAGATGATTTTTAACGAATTCTTAACTATTTTTGAAAAAAGACTAAACCCTGCTTGGCTCAATACCAATGCAAAAGAACAGCAACTAGCTTTGACAACTAAAATTGTCCTCTGTCAATGGATAAATCAATACTTCCCTGTTTTTAAGAACTACAAAATTTGACTTTTGCCAATGCCAACATTTTGACCATTGAAAACACAATAGATAACCACACGATGAATTATCTCCTATAATTATGTGTGTAAATACTATTCTAGACCCAGGGAGTATCAATAAATAAAATTATGAAAAATATATATTGCGATGAATCTAATAAAATCCCACATGACTATGTTTTTCTTAACACATAAATCACCAACAATGGTCAAAGTGGAGTACATGAATAGTGCAAAAGTACAAAATACATAAATTTAAAAAAAAAAAAAAAAAACAGAGGGCGTATAATTCAACCAAGACACTCAGCTAGCATGTCATCAATCTTAAATTTACGTCAAATAGTTCTTTTAGAATTCTGGCACCCACTCCTAAATTTAATAAAAATGTAGTACATTTTATGCAATATGTGTGGTGAACCATCAGCAACATTCAGTAATGTTATAGAAAGAACAGAAAAGATAATTGAAGTAGTTAAACCTCTGGTATGACTATTTTTGGATAGATGACAGACTTAAGCAGGGAGATACCTGTATTCAAGTTATGAACATGTTCCTGCCAAATTGTAGGAGTAGGTGTATTCCATTCACAAACTTCGGCTCTAAAATGAGATGCAACAACACGAACAGTTGCCTACTCAAAAGATTAGCCGATCAGCACATGATCAAATAAATTTTTTGGCATCCGATTCCACAGCTAATCCATAAGTTATTGAAAAGGTAAGGGTGTGTACATCCACAGTACGATGAAGCAATAGTAGTGAACTACTGACAAACAGTAGATGTAAAGTGAACTCATTTTTCTATTAAGCAAACACAGAATTATCCTATTATAGATTTATAGTAGCATGTAAAGTCGCCCATCTACTTTCAGAAAAATAATGTTCCAAAATTCCATGATATCGAGATTCGAGAATCGATAGTTCAAAGAGAAGTAAGAACAGGTAGCCCCAAAAAGTTTCAAAATAACATGCATTTCAGATGGCACTTAATAATATATGACAAGATTTCTTTACTTCAATTTGTTCCTTTATCGAGGCCTTCCAAAATGGCAAAATCTACAACTCCAACTGTGAGAGCACGGACCACGTAGACCCACAATCCGCCTATATCACACCATGCAGTTTACAATCATGTAAAGAATGAACTTGAAAAAAGAAATTTGCAATGCCTATCAGCTAAAACTGAAGACATCTTCAGATATTTGTGTTTCATTGATGATCATAAAGTGACCAAAACGAGTTATGGCCGGAAAAAAGCAATAAATGGAAGGCAAACTCTATCAGATAATCAGACACTATCACAGTAAATTTATGTGATAGCATTTTTTACATAAGATTAATATAAATCAAACAACTCTACAATAACACCTAAAAATTACTATTACAAGCTTTCACATCTCGCAACTATAATATGTGGCTGCTAGATCTTCATGCACACTAGTAAATAGGAGGGAATAGCCGGATAGCTAAAGGAGGTAGAGAAAGTACATACAGATTTTCCAGTTCCAGCTTGGCCAGTGATGAGGAGAACATAGTTTTGGGATCCTTGCTGCAATTCAAATTAAAACAGTTAAGTATACTCACTTCTGAAACAAAAGACATGCATGAGACAAACCACAGGGTAGGGCACGTCAGAAAACGATCTAATGCAGTTCTTCATAGCTAAGCTATCCTCATTATCACAGGGTCCCGAACAAATATTGAACTCAAAATTGATCTCATTATCTAGTTAAATAATCCAAGATAGTAGGAAAATTTATTTTCCCCTCAATAGAAATTGCAATCAATATACTCCCTCCGTCCGGAAATTAGTCACATTATTACTGTAATTTAAACTAGTAATATAATAATCTGGATGGAGGTAGTATAAGACAGAAGTCAAAAAATGAAGAATTGAAGGTGACTATTTGAGCAAAAGAAACTAGTCAGCGATAGAGGAAAACAAATTAAAATTCTTATAGATTGAATAAAGTATAGCATTGGAATTTCTTCGCAGCACTAAGACTAGCATGTATTAGTAGACTAACAGACACAACGGAACGAGTGATGCAACATCACAAAAGCTTTGATTCAAGCACCGATTCACCTTTGAAATTGTCAGCTTTTCCTCAAACCACAATCTAACTTCTTCCACCTGCAAACCAAGGTAAGAAGAATGAGCAACAACGAATATTAGGGGGAAGAAAAGCATGGGGTTAAGACATATTTGTAGTTACAAACAAGGTTTACCTTCTTTTTATGAACAGCTAGCTCCTCTAAAGATCGCGGTCTATACTTATCAACCCAAGACTCCGTTCCGCCAAGCCTCCTAGAATCTGATAAAAGTTGCTTCTTAGTGTCAGGGAGCACAAAACTTCTGGTATATAGTATAGTTACTATACTATAGTATAAACACAGAAAGCAACTATTAGAATTTCTAGTATCTTTCATTTATTATCAACCAATTTCATATATGCTTGTGTTATTCCATTTCATCGCAATGTGAAACACAAACTTAAAATGAAATAAATATATAAAAAAATAACAAATAAAATAGCACAGCATACCAGTAGATACCTTACACCCAGCAAAATCATCAGCCAAACCTCCAGAGAGAAATTTGCACTGCATTGTAATACAGAAGTCGAAATTAAATTCCAATTAATTGCAAATTAAAAACAGCAAATTCAGTGAAACGAAATTCACCTCATCGAAATTGGAGAACAATTCGGCGGAAGAGGAGAGAGAATGAGAAAGGCGCGCCTTCTTCTTAGTCGATTTAGCGGCAGAAGTTCTCGATTTCGAATTTATACTATTCGACTTCAAAATTGACGAGGAGCGAGTTCTGACAGCAGAGAAATCGTCGTCGTCTGACGACACAACAACAATTGCATTGCTTCTTTTTCTCATTGCAATTGATTTCCTTAAAGATTTGACTTGATAAAGTAGTTGATGAAGATATCAACAAATACAATAACGGAGCATCAGAAACCCTAATTTTCTACAAGAAGATCGAGAAATTCATTACTAAAGCGCGAATTGGGAGTTTAAAGTAGTAGGAATGTTGGAAGGTATACGGTGATACGGAGGAGAGAGAAAGAGAGGCGAAAATGAGGAAGAAGAGGGAGTTTCAGTTTTCAGAAAAGGAGGAGAGGGTGACGAGTTGACGACAGACGAGAGTGTTTGTTCGAAAAAGCGCGGGTCTCATTTTGTACTCCCGTTTTGTTTTGCAGTGTTTGCCCATGGCGTTAGCGTACCTTGGAAGAAGCTCATAGATATATCATATATGAGCCTATGAGGGGGAATTTTTTATTATTAAAAGTCGTCCTAATTTTCCATTTGTTTTCCAAAACAACCCCTCCCTCTTCCACTCTCTTCTCATTAGGGATGCTAACGAGCCAGGACGGTTCGCAAACTATTCGGATTCGGTTCGATCAAAGCTCGGCTTAGAGGGGTTCGATTCGAGATCGAGATCGGCTCGAGACCTTAACGAGCCGAGCTTGAGCCTAATGGAGTTCGGCTCGAAAGCTCGCAAACACGTTCGATAAGATTTAGATTACTTTTATATTTTAATTTGTAATCCAACTTGAACCTTAAATAGTACTCCGCTAGGGACTTACATTGGTTAAGAAAACAAGCACCAAACTTATTTTCTTTATAAATAGCTACTACTCCTTACCTCAACTTAGAGCTTGATTTTGTACCTCCTTGGTTGGAAAACAAAATTTATACTCTATTTTCTTCACAAAAGGAATGAAGTATATTTTGAAATATTTGATTATTTAATAATTACACTATTTAATAATTGATTATTTAAATGCACTTATAGTTTTATTGTTACAAGGTTGGAAGTATTCTTTAATACAAGAAGTCCCACATTGAAATTTTAGTAAAGTTAAGAAGGAAACCAAGTCATAAAAGCATGTGTAGGGTGATTTTTTTTCTTTAACAAAACATGGAGTCCCACATCGAAATTTTAGCAATGCTAACAGGGAAACCAAGTTATAAAAACATATGTATGATGAGTTAACCAAAACATGGAGTACCACATTAAAATCTTAGCAATGCTAAGAGGGAAACCAAGTTATAAAATCATGGGTAGGATGAGTTTATTTTTCTTCAACAAACCAAGGAGTCCCACATTGAAATCTTAGCAATGCTAAGAGGGAAAGCAAGTTATAAAATCATGGGTTGGATGAGTTTGTTTTTCTCTAACAAACCACGGAGTCCCACATTGAAGTCTTAGTAACGCTAAGAGGGAAACCAAGTTATAAAACCATATGATGGGTGAGTGAGTAAGCTCACCTACTTTCTTGGGCTTGCTTAGTTATTGACTCGGGCCTATATGGTTGGGCCCAAGCCCAACTTTTTCAAACTAAGTTTCGAGCCAAGCCCAAATATTTGAGGCTCGTCGAGCTTCGAGCTCGAGCCGAGCTTCGAGCTCGAGCCGAGCTTGACTTTGACCAGTTTCGAGCCGAGCCTGAGCATGTTCGATCTCGGTTCGGCTCGTTAACACCCCTACTTCTCATTCACTTTCACACTCACTGTCTCTCTCATTCACCGTTTTATATCATGCACCTTCGATTACATTTTTTTCAATAGTAAGGAAAAAATAAAACATTAAAAGACCCTCCTCTTAAGGGGAATTACTAATGCAGGCTATGCAGCAATACCTTAGAGTATATAGAGCTTTGTACCCCCAATACACAATCTTAATATTTTATTCACTTTCATTAGCAAGGCCCAATTGAATAGAAAATGAGATTGTGAGTTGGGAGTGTTGGAGCTTATAGGAGTTTATAGCATAAACTCAAAGTTTGCTTCAAAAGAATATGAAGAGTCTATTTTATCTTTTGTCCACATTGAAAGAACAAAAGGAAATAGTAAGGTTTATAACCATTACTCTTCCTCTACCCTTTGAGTTGAGTAGCAATGAGGTTTTTAGTGGGTATGTGGCGATGTGTGGTTACCACACGCGCGCTGCGCGCCCGGTCCAGGCCTTGGGGAATAAACTTAACTTACCTATCTTTTTGGGTCAATTATATGTCAGCATTTAATGACCATTTTTATCAGTCTTAAGTTACCATTTTTTCCCCTAATCTCTCTCTTAATGTTTCGGTTTTTCCCTAATTTCACTCATGATCTCCTGCCATTATTTTCCCCATTTATTGACCGTTTTCTCCCACGATTTCAGCTATGTTATGATCTCATTTGGTTTTCCTCTCCCCATAAATACTAGTGTTCTGTATTAATTGGGACAAAGAAACAGACAATCACATCTTCTCTTCTCTTTCTTTCTCCTATATTATTCTGGGCAATATTCAAGATCGTTCTCAATCTGCTTTTCTGTCAACACCGAAAACGCAGAAACCGTGTATCCCTGGAGGTTGATTGTCGTGAGTCTGTGTGTTGTTGCGGGGCAAATTCAACTTTAAGGCAGTGATCTTCTCACGCCACGGTTGTCAGATAAGTTTGTTTTAGTTGTTACCAGTTTACGTTCCTACATTCGAAAGTTGAATTTTTTGTATCTGTTTTACGGAACAATGGCTAGGGAAATTCTTGATGATAGTGTGCGTATTCTTAGGGCTTGTTCTCCCCAACTTATTTTCAGTTCAGTTCCTAAATTATTATCATTACTATTAATTGGTTATAATTTAATTCAGTTCAGTTGTTTTATGCCGAAGAGAACAGGCCATTAATGTTGTCCCTATTACCAATCCCTTTGTCCCTGATATGTCTAAGTTAGAACCGTTTGATGAGAAAAAATTATAAGATGTGGTCTGATAAGTTGGAACTTTTCTTGGGTCAAATTGGGGTAGATTATTGTTTGTCTGCTGTTGCTGCTCCAGAGAATTCTGTTAGGGTTTTTGTGAAAGACAATAAGACTTGTCGTGGGATGTTACTGCATTATATGACTTCTTCCCTTTACATGATTTATAGTAAGTCCAAAAATGCTACGGATATTTGGGTTGCTTTGAATGCTAAGTATGGTTATGACGATTTTGGGACTAAGAAATATGCATGTAGTCGTTGGTTGAAGTTTACTATGTCTGATGATAAACCTGTGCTAGATCAAGTTCATGAATATGAACATTTATGTGTTGATATTGTGGTTGAGGGTATGGCCATTCCTGATCTTTTCCAAGCCAATTGTTTACTTGAGAAATTACCTCCTTACTCGGAAAATTTTGTTCATTCCTTGAAACATAGACAGAAAGACTTTACCCTTCAGGAATTAGTTTCCCACATTAAGATTGAGGAGCAGAACCGTATCCAAACCAAAGGGAAATCAGTTGATCATTCTTCCTCTTCTGCTAATCTGGTGGAAAATAAAGCTGTTGCAGGTAAAGGACCAAAAAGTAAGGGTCCAAATCAGTTTCATGGTACAAGGCAGAACTATAACAATTTCAAGGGAAAAGGTCAGTTTAAGGGAAGTTGCTTCGTTTGTGGTAAGTATGGGCATACTGCCAAGGATTGCCGTCAAAGAAAGGAAGCTCCAAGCAAAGCAAAAGACAACAAAGCTCAAGCTAACCTTGCTGAAGATGACGTCATTGCTGCTGTGGTGTCCGAGGTCAACTTGGTAAGCACTTTTTTGAATGGGTCGTGGATATTAGTGCAACCCGCCACATATGTGCCAACAAGGAGATGTTACAGGATTACAAAAAAGTTTCAGAGAGAGAATGCGTCTTCATGGGCAACTCAAGCACCGTGAGTGTCTTAGGCAAAGGAAAGGTTTTCCTGAAATTAACTTCTGGTAAAACCATTGCTTTGTAGAATGTTTTGCATGTCCTCAACATCCGCATAAACCTCATTTCTGGTTCTTTAAACAAAGCTGGGATCAAGTTAGCTTTTGAATCTGATAAACTTGTATTAACCATAAATGGTGTTTTTGTGGGTAAAGGCTTTTGTAATGGTGGACTTTTTGTTTTGGATGTTGTTATTGATAATAAGAACTCTACTGCTTCCGTTTATATTGCTGAGTCTGTTTCTTTATGGCATTCTAGACTAATATGTTGCATCTATTAAAAGGCTAAAACATCTTAGTCTTATTGCTGATTATAGCAATACTTCTTTTGATAAATGTGAATTGCGTGTAAAAGCTAAGCACCCTAAGAAAGCATTTAACAAAAATGTGTCCCGTCCTCTACTTTATTAGAGTTAGTCCATAGTGACTTAGGTGACTTTAACAATTCCATGAGTAGGGGAAGAAAAACGAAGTATTATATTACATTTGTTGATGACTTCTCACGTTATATATACTAAGGTTTATTTATTGAGTTCTAAGGATGAGGCTGAAAAGAAACTTCTAATCTATAAATTAAGCCGAAGTTGAGAACCAATTGGACCTTAAGATTAAGAGGGTAAGATCACATAGGGGTGGAGAATATGATGGAGTTTCCCTTAAGAAATTTTGTGAGTCTAATGGGATTATTCATGATGTTACAGCTCCTTATACCCAGAACCGAATGGAATAGCAGAGCGGAAAAATAAAACTCTTAAGGATATGATGAATGCAATGCTTATTAGTTCAGATATGCCTACTAACATGTGGGGTGAGGCTAATCTTTCTGCTTGCTATGTTCTTAACCGAGTTCCCCATAAGAACTTAGATAAAACTCCATGTGAATTGTGGAAAGGCTATAAGCCTAATTTGGGTTACCTCAAAGTGTGGGGGTGCTTGGGTAAGATAGGACTTCCTGACTTTCAAAGGATTGAGATTGGACCTAAGACTGTAGATGGTATCTTTATTGGTTATGCTTCTAACAGTGCTGCATATAGACTCATTCTTAAGGATGCATCTGGTTTTGGTCCTATTAAAGAGTCAAGGGATGTTGAATTCTTTGACCATGTTTTCCCTATGAAAGTTAGTGTGCAATCATGCTTGCCTACTGCATCTTCTTCTACTTTGCACCATCACATTGCATCATCTAGTGAGACCTTAAAACCTAGAAGGAGTAAGAAAGCTAGAATTGAGTCTAGTTTTCAGACCTGATTTTATTACTACCTTTCTAGCTGAGAAATAGTGTTTAGATGAGCAAGATGTCAATGCGTTTGTATTGGAAGAGAACCCGAGAACCTATGCTGAGGCCATGAGATCTGTAGACTCAAGTTTTTGGTTAGAGGCTATTAACTGTGAAATAGAGTCTATTATGAGTAATAATACTTGGATTTTGTCAGACCTTCCTAGAGGTCGTAAGGCCCTAAATAGTAGGTGGATCTTTACAAAGAAATGCAAGCCTGATGGGTCCTTAGACAAGTATAAGGCTAGACTTATAGTTGGAGGGCATCGCCAAAAGAAAGGTTTAGACTTATTTGATACCTATTCTCCGGTGACCAAGGTAGCCACCATTAGAGCATTAATTGTACTTGCATCTATTCATGATTTAATTGTGAATCAAATGGATGTGAAAACTGCATTTTTGAATGGTGAGTTAAATGAGGAGATCTATATGAAGCAACCTGATTGATGTGAGGTTCCTGGTCAAGAGGACAAGGTATGCAAGCTAATTAGATCTTTGTATGGTTTAAAACAAGCACCAAAACAATGGTATGATAAATTTCATCATACTATTACTTTAAATGGTTTTATGGTAAATGATTCTGATGCTTGTGTTTATTCCAAAATTGATTAGCTTGGTTGTGTTTTCATATGTCTATATGTGGATGATATGTTAATCTTTGGGACCAATATAGACGTAGTAAATGCAACTAAGAGTTTCCTAAATTATTGTTTTGAGATGGAGGATTTAGGAGAGGCTGATGTTATTCTTGAAATAAAGATTACTAGAACGTCATATGGGATATCTTTAAATCAATCTCATTATATTGAGAAAATATTTAAAAAGTTTGATCAATTTGATTGCATTCCCGTGAAAAACCCCATATGATTATAGTATTCATTTGGAAAAGAATAAGGGTGATAGTATATCACATCAACAATATGCAAAAATAGTTAGTAATGTAATGTTCTTGATGAATTATACTAGACCTAATATAGCTTATGCTGTTAGTAGATTTAGCAGGTATACTCACAATCCTAATCGGGAGCATTGGGTTGCCTTTATTATATTGTTAAAGTATCTAAAAGGCACTATCAATTGGGGTCAGCATTATCAAAGGGCACCTTGTGTCCTTGAAGGATTTTGTGATGCCAATTCAGTGTCGGATAATGATGAAATTCAATCTACTAGCGGTTATGTTTTTATTCCTGCCGGATGAGCTATATCATGGAAATCATCAAAGCAGACATGTATTGCCAAATCTACAATGGAATATGAGTTTATTACTTTAGAATTGGCGGGTCAAGAAGCTGAATGGATAAGGAGTTTGCTTGCTGATATTTCATTGTGGGGGAAGCCAACTCCATCAGTTTCTATGCGGTGTGACTCGCAAGCAGCAATTGGGGTAGCGAATAATCAAGCCTATAATGGAAAGAGAAGGCATATTCGCTTAAGGCATGCCGTAGTTAGAAATTTAATTAAAAGTAATGTGTTATCACTCGAGTATGTAAAGTCAGAGAGGAATATTGCTGATCCTCTCACCAAAGGCCTTTGTAGAATAATGGTGCTGGAGTCAGCACAAGGAATGGGTTTAAAGCCTATTGTGGAGTGAATTGTGATGGATACCCTTCTTAGGAATTCCTAAGTTCAAAGGGTCAAACGAAATCACAAAAGAACTCAAGTTATTGTATACTACTACCATTCCTATTAATAAATGTGATGTCGTATTTCGTTTTAACCCACTAGTGGAAAAAACCTTATCTGTCACTTAGTAACAGATTCGGTTTTTACAAAACCGCATATGAAAATCATTAAAAAAATGGGAGGGAAAGCTGGGCAGAAAATCTAATCCGGTCCTTTAGTGAACCAGATAAGATTTTATAAACCGCTCCGGTTTTTCCAAAATCTGATCTGGTTCACAAGACCGGATCAAATTTTTCGTTCATTTCTCACCTGCTTGCTCCCTTAGAACGGCCCAAAAGGAACGGCCCAGTGTCCACATCTCTCGCCCATTTCTCTCGGCCCCAAAATCGAGCAAGCCCATTTCCCAGCCTATATCACCCTGTTCTCAGTCTGCCTCTTTTTCCGCATACAAAGCCCAAAACCCAGCCCAAACTCTTTCTCACCTCTCCCCTTGAAACTCTCGCACTCCCTCCTCTCTAACCTCTCATTTCCCCCCTCTCATCTGATGAATTGGGTTCTCACTGGTTCTCTAGCTAGTACTACTCAGAGTTCGTTTCCGTCGTCGTCGTTGCCTTATTCTTGTAGAAGATTCAACCGACATAGATATGTGAGTTGATTTTTGTTGTTTTGTATGGTATTCATGCCCAATCTTTTCTGAGACACTCATAAAGCCCACGCACTCTCCTTCTCTCCACTCTCTCTCCTAGGTTTTCCTTCTCTCACTAGTAGAATAATTGCTTATTGCTGCGGTCATTAAGTGGCCTATTGTTGCGGTTTTGGCCGCGCAACAATTAAGGAGGCAACAATAGGTAATTACCTATTGCTGCGGTTTTTAACCAAAAACCGTAGCAATAGGTAGTGTAAATAACAAAAAAAAAGTTTGAAAAGTAACCTATTGCTGCTGTTGTTGGTAAAAACAGCAGCAATAGGTGAGCCTATTGCTGCTGTTGTTGGTAAAAACAGCAGCAATAGGTGAGCCTATTGCTGCTGTTTTTACCAAACAACAGCAGCAATAGGTTGCTTAGCTTTTTTTTATAAATTTTTTTTTTATACATTTATAATGTCATACACTAGTATACTACCGTCTATACCCACACAACATTTTCAAAACCACAACCAAATTTGTTGGAATTCATTCAAGCATCAAATTAATTGACAAATTACATAACAACATTATACATTTGACTTTATAAGTTTTATGTTGAAATCAGAAAATACACATATAAGATCTAAAAAAATATATACAAATGATATAAAAAAAAAAATACAAATTAATTTAATTCACCATAAACCTAAATTACAGATTCAAATTAGATCTACAAAATTAACAAAAGTTTAAATTGAAAAAAAAATTGAAATTGAACCGGCGGCATCAAATCAAGTCTGCTTGCTCCGTCGCACTGAAACTCGACGGTGATTCGCGACGACGGCCAAGAGCATCCGCCGCCGTCGAGATCTGAAACTCGAGCCAAGATCTGAAACTCGAGCACCGACGTCTCCGGCAAGAGGCGAATTTCGAAGGATGTTTGTTGTTGACGACGACGGCGACGAAAAGCAGAATTCGACGGCGGCGAGATGAAAAAGAAACGAGCAAAACCAGAGTCTCGAGAACAACTCGTCGGAAATTCAAAGAAAAAAAAACAGTTAAGACTCGTCGGAAAATCGAAGCAGGAACAAAAAACGAAAAAGAAATTTGATGAGCTTACCGGAATGTCAAAAGCTTCGCTAGAAGCACAATAATTTCGCCGGCAAACGCACCAAGAAAGCCCCGAAAGTCCAAAAACTTCCAGCCCTAAACGGTACAAAAATTGAACAAAACTAGGGATGACAATTGGGCGGGGCGGGTGCGGAGGATGGTACCTCCACACCCGCACCCGCATAAATTTCCTATCCCCATCCCCGCCCCACCACCCATTTGCGGGAGAAAATTCCAGACCCATCCCCGCCCCACCAAGTACGTATTTATACCCATCCCCACCCCACCACCCGCATGGGTACCCGCACCCGCTTCGTACCCGCGTCGTACCCACTTCATCCCCACCCCACCACCCGCATCGTACACGCGTCATACCCACATATTTATATTTTGCAAGATAAAATTATTAATAATATAAGTATATAAATAAAATTTTAATAATAAATATGGGGGGCGGGGGGGGGGGGGCGGGCGGGGGTGGGGCGGATATAGCATAATATCAACACCCGCTTCACCACCCATTGCGGGTATGATTTTAATCCCAATCCCCGCCAAACCTAGACCCATCCCCGCCCCACTTGGGCGGGAATGGGGCGGGTCTCCTACTTGTCCCGCTCCACTGCCATCCCTAAACAAAACCATATCAAATGAAACTCTCGAACTCCTCTCTCTCTCTCTCTCCTTCGATGCGGCGAATTGAACGGACGAATTCTTCTGGTGAACGGCCGACGAAGAATAGAAAGGCCGACGGAGAAGAAACACCGACGGGCTGAGAAGGGTGAAGGCGAGTCGAGGATGAAGAAGAACGACGAAATGAAGAAGGCTGGGAGGGAAGGAGATTTGAAGAAGGAGAGAGAAAGGAGAAAAACGGCTGAAATGAAGAAGGCTGAAATGCGTCTGTCCCCCAAACCCTAGCGCCTCTTCTATGAAATAAATGGGATATCGCTGCGGTTTCGGCCAAAAACCGCAGCAATATGTATGGTAAAAAAGTCAACTTTTTTTCAAAAATTTCCCGTTGAAACCATATTGCTGCGGTTTTTAGTAGAAACCGCATCAATATGGTTATTTTATATTTTACCTTTTCTTTTTACGTGATATATTGCTGCGTATGGGTAAAACCGCATCAATACCACCGCATCAATAAGCAATTATTCTACTAGTGTCTCTCTTTTTCTTCCCTTAAAATCTGCGAATTTACAATTTGCTAATTTTGTTTTTACTTAATTGATTTTTATTATTTTCTAGGGTTTATCAGTTTGAGCATCAATGGCGCCTCCTGCTAAAGGTATTCCTCCATTAAATTTCCATTTTTGTACTTCTATTTTTCAATCTAATTTGATTTTGTTTTTCTTTTGCTTGATTATTGTTTAATTGGAAGGTTTTTATTGTCATTATAGTATATGGTTGTGTTGAAACTGAAATTATATGATACAATCATGTTTAAAGGCTCGAAGTGATCTAAAATATGTTTTGATTTTCTAGGGTTTTGAATATGTGGCTTGATTAGGTTTCGTTTGGTTGGACATAAACATATTTAATGGATGATGATTTTCCATGAAAAATAATTTACTTAATTGAGTGTGAGGTTGAGTATTGCTAATAAGAATTTTAGTCGCTTAATTCTGGTATTGCAATGTGTAAATTCTATATCATATATGTGATACTTGCTACAGCTATATGCTTAGAGTTAGATGTAGACTGGATCATGCAGGGAATGGTGATGTTGCGCCAATTTGATTTATGTTAATAAGAATGGGATAGTTGGAAGCTGTACAAGTGCCATTGATGTACTTGCTGCTTTGCTCTATTCGAATCATTTTATGGTTGCTCGGAATATAGTTGCTTGTAATTGTTAGGAGTAGGATTTGTTTCTGATGGTGCCAGAAATGTGATATAAGATATTGGTGGTAGAAATGGAGAATTACGAGGTACTAGAGCAGATTGGAAAGGGCGCCTTTGGTTCAGCCCTTCTTGTGCGGCACAAACTTCTAGAAAAAGAAGTGAGTTCATCTCTTACCTGTCTGCTTTGAATAACATTTTAAGTTTCTAATGATACCAACATTTAGGCATATTCTTGTGTGGTTTTGTTCTGATGTTGATATTCTATTTAGGTATGTTCCTCTTAAGAGCCTCAATTTGTATGCCCTGTCTAGGTAAAAGGTGATCTCATATATGACTATTCCTATCATCCTTTTAATGCCTAATGCTATATGTTTGTGCTAACAAATTTGTGAATTTCTGTCCAGCTTTACAGATGAAGTTTACAATAATATGTCACGTCTTACTCATCTGAGATTCTTAGATCTTTGTGGAGCTCAGGTAGATTTCTTGTCTTCAGATTACAATTGTTGAAGCTCTAATCTAATAGGTCTTACTCATTTTGATGTCTCTTCTACAAACATGTTTGCCTATATATGATTTAAGTTTCTTATATGTATGTAGAGGTTTTGATGTTATCTTATTGATTATTGAATTAATCATTGTAGGAGAATGGCAAAATCTGAGTTAGCAATGGTCTGTACTGATGAGGATGTGCTCTTCCCGGACTACATTTTTGATGGTTTTGCTGGTAAAGGCGCGTTTAGTGTAGTGAAGAAAGCAACGGACACAAGGACTGGATACTTAGTAGCTGTTAAGATGATCAGTCTGTAAATACTTCAGGGAAACAAAGCAGCAGAAGATCAAGGTAGTGCTTAATTTAATCTGTTCATATGGCTTTTGTGTTCATGTGATCCTTGTATTTGCTTTCATATATATTGTTTTTCTTTCTGTAACCCTATTTTGTTCAGTCAATTTGGACAGGTTCATAACAAGTTGTTGACTCTCTTGGCAATCATTATGGAGTTTGGTGCTCTAACTTGGTATGTCCAAAGCTCAATGGGAAACCCCCCCCAAACAAAAACAAACCCCCCCCCGGAAAAAAAAAAATCCAACCTAGGAAAATTACTTTCTGGCTCTTTTACTCGATATTTAAGGCTAGGGTATTTGATCATAAAACAGATTCTTGAGAATCATGTACTAAGAGCATGCTTATTATTCATGATATGTTTTATGTTAACTCTTTTTTCAATGGCAACTTTCTTATTTGAGTCATTCCCTTCTTTCTCTTCACTTGACACATAATTTTTTGGTGATTGGGTTAGATGGTATGATCATAAACCAATCTCATGTGATGCTCGAACCAAAGGTAATCCTTGTCAAAATATATAATCAGCAAAATAGGATGTGCACTTATATGATCATAAACCAATCTCTATTGATTATGGTGTCTTGTGACTGTATTTGCAGGTATAGTTTGAGTTACATTCCATTTGTTAGGGCCATGGTCAGCCGAGTTATGGTCTCTTGTTTTGACACTGAATTTTAGCTTGATATACTTGCGAACCTGATGAAGCATGTATCCTTCTGTAGAAGGGACTGAGAGAGAACTCTTATTTTGCACGTATGGTTTAAGCCTTTAAGGTGTACCAACAACCCTTCCCGACAGTTGATTGAGTCCCATGATTCTTGTTTACATACAACGCATGTAGATTTTTGTCTGCGAAGGAAAATTGGTGAATATAATCGTCACTTGTATCCTCGAGTTCTCCCGTGTAAGATGTTTTTGTTGCATATCCCTGTTGGCTGTTGGGATTGATTTAGTACCATTAAGGTCTCAAATTTTATAGGATTACATTTTATTGTATGTCATAGTTGTATATGTTAATATTTTTATGTATTTAATTATTTATGCTTCAATTGGGCATAATATGCTTAATAAAATGAGTTTTTATATATATTATTGATTTTGAATTGATTAATAATGAAAAAATGCAAAAAAAAATTTTTTTTTTTTGGTTTTTGGGGGGTTATCTGATCCAGTTTTACTAAAAATCGGATCAGTAAATATTTTGGATCTGCTACGAGCCCATCTGATGCGGACCAAAACCGGATCAGTAAGCCCGATTTTGACCGCATCGGATGGGCTTTTTTCCACTAGTGACCTACTGTTATATGTGTAAGGTTGAGCATAGAGCTCTTAATAAGTTCATAGCCTTACTTAAGGTGGTTTGTGACAGTACAAACTTGATGAACTTACCTATGTGAATGTGGGGGTTACGCCCAATCCCCTATGAGAGTCAGAAGGCTTAGGCTCTCTAGAGCATTCATGAGAATCCAGGCTAATTGTGGGGCAGCGATATTACAATTGCGAGAACGTTTCTTGATTTGAAAAAAGTTGAGTGCGCAACTATGCTTTCCTAACTTCGTGAAAGGTTCAAAGAGAAATCTACCTATTACGATAGTAGGACATATTTGTATGCACTGAGTGTCAATTCAAGTCCATAAGACATTGATACTTCAAAACCTAGTATCTATTGCCCATATCATCTTTTTTCAGCCCTGTTTCTTTCTATTTTGTGAATCATGTGGGGGATTGTTGGAGTTTATAGGAGTTTATAGTAGAAACTCAAAGTTTGCTTCAGAATATGAAGAGTCTATTTTATCTTTTGTACCACATTGAAAGAATAGAATGGAAGAGTAAGGTTTATGACCATTACTCTTCCTCTACCCTTTGAGTTGAGTAGCAATGAGGCTTTTAGTGGGTATGTGGTGATGTGTGGTTACCACACACGCGCGCCGCCCGGTCCGGGCCTTGGGGAATAAACTTAACTTAACTATATTTTTGGGTCAATTATTTGTCAGCATTTAATGACCATTTTTATCAGTCTTAAGTTACCGTTTTTTCCCCTAATCTCTCTCTTAATATTTCGGTTTTTCCCTAATTTCTCTCCTGATCTGCTGCCATTATCTTCCCCATTTATTGACCGTTTTCTCCCACGATTTCAACTATGTTCTGTTCTCATTTGGTTTTCCCCTCCCTGTAAATACTAGTGTTCTGATATTCATTGGGACAGAGAAACATACAATCACATCTTCTCTTATCTTACTTTCTCCTATATTATTCTGGGGTTCTCAATCTTCTTTTCTGTCAACATCGGAAACGCAAAAACCGTGTATCCCTGGAGATTGATTGTTGTGAGTCCGTGTGTTGTTGCGAGGCAAATTCAACTTTAGGGCAGTGATCTTTTCACGCCACGGTTGTCAGATAAGTTTGTTTTAGTTGTTACCAGCTTACGTTCCTACAGGGAGTACATAGCTCTGTGTAATCATAGGAGTACCTTATAATTTGTGGTCTTTATCGCCTACATACCACAAGTGACACCTTCGCTTTGCACCACAAGCACTAGCCAAAATTCTCATTATATGTTTGAAAAAGCTCTTACAATGCAAATGAAATCCCACACCGCGTCAATAAGTCTTTTCTGCTAATAATGACGGATGTGTGCAAGATGGCTTTGTGCCTTAGGTACATATGCATGAAGAATTGGATTGTACCTAGGCTAGGCGCAATTGCATTCTATACACATTTAAGCCTGGGTACAAACGTGTGTAAAATGAAACTCTACCCAGTTATAAACATCTACAAAATAAGTATGTGCTCCAGCAAGACGTGCAACATTATTCAAAAACTTATACTCAAAAGTTGGGACTATTTTGAGAAATATATAATCTGAAGTTAGGACTATTTTGAGAAAAATATACTCTAAAGTTGGGATTATTCTCAGATTATGTATAGGTTGGACCATTTTCAGAAGATCGGGTAAATGTAGGATTATTCATATCAATTATTCCAATAGCTTAGTATTGTTTGTTGGAACAATGTCTTATAATAAAATGACAAACTAGTTTTTAGTCCCGGGCTATTCCCCGGGTTATTAACATTTTCATATTAATAAATATCATCTAATGTTGCATAGCTTATTAGTAATTAGACTTTTTGTACAATAGATGACAACTATTGCATAAAAATAACACATACGATTAACATAATTTAATATCCTACTAGTAAATTATTGGATTTTTGTCTAATATTGAAGCTAACATTTACAAGTTGAATTTCAATGTCAAATAGCAATGAAAATCCTCTATACATAATATTGAAATAGCGAGACTAGCAAAAATTACAAAAGTAAAAGTTAATGGAGTACAAATATCAAGGGACCAAATAAAATTACTAAATTGAAAGAAAAATAAAAAGTCCAAGGATATACTTAACTTGAAAGAAAAAAAAGATTAAAGATACAACATTAAGAAAATGCTAAAATACAGGAATACTCTATAGAGTGGATGCCATCTAGCTTTAAAGTCTTATGGAGTGGTACCCAAGATCTGAGATCCAATCCCGTCTACATCACTGTACTTAGTCGCTCATTTACCCCAAATTAGTACATACACACGTCCGTAGGATGAGAACCATAAGCACGATGAACATGAAGGACTAGATGATGAACACAAAGACCAACCAATGAACATGTACCAACAGAGATATACATATATTCATTTGACTTGTTAGCCATGTACATGTGTTCTTTTAACTTGTTATCCATGTACATTTGCCTTGTTAACTATATACATATATGCACCATGCTCTACTTACAAGCGTGTGCACTGTGTACCATCTAGGTCTAGGCGTTGCTCATTTACACAAAAAAAAAACACGATTTTTTTTTTTTTTTTTTTTTTTTTTTTTTTTATATATAAGGTAAGGAGAAAAGAAGGTTAGGAGACCCTCCGCACGAGGGGAGCTCCAACCTTATCGTTTACAAGAATAGAATGAAGAGCAGAATGAGTACAATCATCGATATTAAACTGAGAGTCAACTAAATGACCGACATTGGCGATCCAATCTGCTACTTTGTTTGCTTCCCGGTAGATATGACGAATAGCTCACGAAGAGAAAAAACGAAGAAGAGCTTGGATATCCTGGATGATATGAGCAATCTGCCAAGGAGGAGACCAAATACCTTTAACTGAGTTGATGACCATAAGATTATCACCTTCAATTTGGAGTTGACGAATATTGCTCTGGATAGCTAGGCGAAGCCCTTGATGAAGAGTAGTTGCCTCGGCAATGAACACGGAAGAAGAACCAAGGTTGAAAGCTGCAGCTTTGTGGAGATGGCCAACAGCATCTCTAATGATAATAACTGCTGCTGCAGAAGTACCGCGAACCGAACCGTCGAAGTTGAGTTTGAAGAAGGAGGTGGGAGGTGGGTCATGAAACGAGGATGGATGAAGGATACACCGAAGAGGATGGAGGAAAAGAGGAATGGGAGAACGGGGAACCAGAGGAGTTGCAGAGGTCCACTGCGTTCCTCAGATTCCATTCTGAAAATAAAAATTTTGCTTTATGCAGAATCCTGTGAACATTAAGAGAAGTATTATGAAAGATAATAGAATTTCTTTCCTTCCAGATACTCCACATAAGGAAAACAAATTTGATAGTTGAGGATCTATCATGTCTGATATTGGACAAAGTATTTAGAAGAATGGCCCGATGTAAGGTGTGAGGTATCCACTCTTTTAGATCCTGAAGTTGCCAAAGGGGGATGAGATGATGGCATCCCCCAAAAAGATGGTCTAAAGATTCCTCATGAGTGTTACAAATAGCACAATGGTTGAAAGGGATTATGTTGCGTTGAGCAAGGATGGCTCTAACTCCAAGACTGTTGTGACAAATTTGCCACATAAAAATTATCAGTTTGGGTGGGATAGCAAGGTTCTAAATCCAACGATGCGGCCATTTTTCTAGACTTGGTGAGAGATTATGAGCTAGCCAGTTAGCAGATTTAACCGTAAATAAGCCTGAAGAGCTAGGACCCCAAATAGGCTCATCCGGAAGGGAGTTTATTGGCAGAGGAATGCCTTTGATGGAGTTAATAATGCAATCCGGCAGCAAGAGCTTTAGTTTGTCAATATCCCAAGTTCTAGTAGGAAGAATGAACTCTTTTAGACGAATATTAAGATCAACCTGGTTTTCTGATAATTTAAGTTTTTCCATTAAATTTTCATTAGCACACCAGTTGTGAAGCCAAAAAAGAATTTGGGAGCCATCACCTATTTTCCACCGAATACCTTTTTGCAGAAGAGATCTCTGGAGTAAGATTTTTTTCCAAATTGGTGAATCGTGCGCTTTTGTTTTACAATTAAAGAAGGACTGACCCTTTAGATATTTCTGCGTTATTAGTTTCACCCATAAGTTGGTAGGTTCTGTAAGAATTTTCCAACCCAACTTTGCTATAAAAGCTTTATTCATAGGAAGCGTTTTTCTTAGGCCAAGGCCACCCTGCACTTTAGGAGTGCAGATTTTATCCCATGCAATAAGAGGTGTTGCATTTTTATCTTTATTTTGTCGCCAAAAAAATTTCCTGTGGAGCGTATCAATGGATTTAGCTAAATCTGGAGGAAGCATGGTGGAGGCACACGTATAAGACGGTAGAGCTTCAAGATTACTCTGAATGAGGGTGAGCCTCCCAGCTTTGGACAAAAACCCCAATTCCCAGAGGTTAATCCTTTGATCAGTCTTTTGAATAATATGAGCAAGGTCAGCTTTAGAGGGATGATGGGAACTAAAGAAAATTCCCAAGTACCTTCCCAGAGAAGAATTAGGCAACATATTAAAATGACTGGCTAGAGCCGTTTTCGGTTGGAGGAGACCTTTTTAGAGAAAATAATAGTAGATTTATGAAAATTCACTAATTGACCGGAAAGAGCACAGAAGTCATCAAGGACAGTTTTTAGATTTCTACAAGCCGAGGTAGATGCTTTGCAAAATAAGAGGCTATCATCAGCAAACATTAGGCAGGGTATATTGGCAGTTCTGGGGTGCAGCTTAAAACCGATACCTGAATCTCGAGATTGACTTTGAAGAGTTAGTTTTTGGATAAAAACTTCCATACATAAAATAAAAAGGTAAGGTGAAAAGGGGTCACCTTGTCGCAGACCCCTCTAAGGTCGAAACCAAGGGGAGGGTTGGCCGTTTACTTTGATTGAATAGGAAACATTACTAACACGTTCCTTAATCCATAGGATCCAACTGGGGAGGAAACCAAAAGCCTCGAGAGTTTGCCAAAGAAAATCCCACTCGATCCGGTCATAAGCTTTTTCCATGTCTAACTTTAGGGCGCACCACCCTGTTTTTGTTTTGAGACTTTTGAAATGTATTGAGAGCCTCTTGTGCAATCAAAAGGTTGTCATGAATAGAGCGATCTTGAGTAAAAGCATTTTGAAGGGGACTAATTTCCCGTTGCAAAATAGGGCGGAGGCGATTAACTAGGAGTTTTGAAATTGCTTTGTAAATAGTGTTAATTAAACTAATTGGTCTGAAATGATCTGGAGATTCAGGAGCCTCTTTTTTGGGAATGAGGGTTATCAAAGTGTGGTTCAAAGATGGAGGCAATTTACTATGATAAAAGAAACTTTGTACGGCAATGACTAATTCTTTTTCAATGATGGGCCAATAAGCCTGATAGAATTTTCCCCCAAATCCATCGGATCCAGGCGCTTTAAGTGGGTTAATATCAAAGAAGACTTCTTTTATTTCTTCAGCTGTGACCGGAGCAATTAAAGAGTTCACATCAGCTGGAGATATAAAAGGGTCGAGAAAGTTCAAATCAATTTCCCTGATAGTTGAGTGGGCTGAACGAAAACGATTTTTGAATGAATCAGACAATAGATGAGTTAGGTCGTCATGGGAGTCAACCCATTGCCCTACATCGCTTTTTAGTCTAAAAATAGTCATGTTAGCCATAGATTTTTTCATTCTATTATGAAAGAAGCGAGAGTTGCGATCCCCTTGAGTTAACCATGTTTTTCTAGCAGTGTGTCCCCAAGCTTTCTAATTAAAGAGAAGAAGTTTCTCCCTTTGGATAATCAACCGATTGATATGCTTAATTAAAATGTCATTAAAAGGTTGGTGCCACAATTTTAGTTGTAATTCCTTAATTTTTTTCCTCATTTGTAACGAGTTTATTGGTCATATGTCTATAGTTGGTCTTAGCCCAAATTTTAAGATCAGTTTTTATACGGATGAGTTTTTGTTGAATGCGAAAGAATCGAGAGCCTTTAATTGGAATGTTCCAGTTCTTTTTAACAATAGAGTGTGAATGCTTATCTAAAGTCCAAAAATTTTGAAACCGAAATGGAGGTGGGCGATTGTAGTCTCCTTCATTGGAGGAGAAGATGACTGGAGCATGATATGAAACTGTGAAATGACCATAAAAAATGGTGCTTCTATTAAACGCGTCATAAAAGGAGTTGTGGCTAATAGCCTATCAATTCGTTCGAAAATGAGATTATTATTACGTACACCTCTCCAAGAGTAAGCTTGTTGGAGGCACGGGATGTCAATGGCGTTGGAATCAGAGAGGAGAGAAGGTAGTCGATTAAGCTGATTTGATTTCAGCGGGGATCCCCCCAATTTGTCTTGAGGAGAAAGCGTTTCATTAAAGTCCCCAAGCAAAAGCCGGAAAGTGTAGAGAAGTAATGTAGTTGTTCAAATAAGTCCATAAAGCATCTTTTTCAACATTTTTAGCGGGGCAATATGTGCCCAAAACTGAATACATTTTATTGTGTGGCTTGTATAGAACGTCGAGATGAACCAAACAGTCATAAGAATAGTGATTTTGAACTGTAATATTGGAGTTATTCCAACACACCCACATTCCACCCACATGATTAACTGGGTCAATAACTAATTTATTGTGTAAGTGAAGTGCTTTAAGAATTCGATGGCTATTATTACTATTAGTTAAGGTTTCAATGATGAATACAATATCCGGATTATATTTGTTCTTTAGGTAGAGTAGCTCACTCAAAACTTGGGGTTTTTTACCCCCTTGAATATTACAACATAAGATCTTCATAGATAAACACAAATGCAAAAAAACTGTATACAATCAGTAAGATGTTTCAATAGCGAGTGATGGAGCACTCGAGTCCAATGGGAGTTTGAATCCCAATCCAGTTTAGAGAGAAAAAGTTTACATAACAATATGAATAAGAATAGCAAATCGGAATACAATAAGTAAGAGTTCCATAGCGAGTGATGGAGCACTCGAGTCCACTGGGTTTTTAAGGCCCAGTCCAGTTTAGAGAACATGAGAATAAGAAATAACCTTTGGGGATCTGAGGGAGCTGTTGCGTTGGCATAGAGCACTTGAGCTTTGCAAATGTTTTGGATACATTTTAGACATAAGGTATAATAACTAAATATTAACAATAAATTCTTCTTTAATGAAGCACCTACCATAATAGCAAGGAAAAACCACATAGAAAGAGATGAAACTAACATAGCGGCCTGGAAATGATCACAACAGGAAGAGCAAAAGTAAAAGTAAAATATATAATTCGCACACATAAGAGTTGAATTCATGGGGGCAAAACTTGTCAAATTTGAAGAAACAAAGTTATATAACATATAGTAACTAATTTTAGATAGATGAAGATACATGAATGTAATAACAAAAGATCGCAGGCAGTAATGCAGTAATGGTAGGTTAGCAAAGCAGAGCCACATAGGGAGAGAAAAAACGGCCTTGACAGCCTGATATTGAGCATAGTAGCTAAAGCAAAACCAAAATATATAATTCACCGTCATAAAAGAAGAAATCATGGTAGGAAAACTTGCCAACACTAAGGAAGTAGAATCATATACCATATAAAGATTAGAATTTATCAAAAGAGGATAAGGAACTATAATATCAAAGAAAAAACATATATCAAGGAAATAGATTAATATAGTAACAAAGAAGAAACACATAGCTGAAAATAGGATCAACATATTAATCCGAAGGTGAGCATACTTGAACGTCCTATTATAAACCTTTGAGGTAGGAGAAGTGGCAAAAAAGATTCTGAATAAGACAAATAGATCCATAACAACAGGGTACCAGTTCATTAATAGAAATGTTGAACCATCAATAGAAGATATAATAAAGGCATCCCACAACCAATAGAAAGTATGAGACTTGGTAACTGGGCAGAAACTTTAGACCATGGCCAAAGCATAACACTTAGGAATAGGTAATGTTTGACAAATAAAACCGAATAATGAGATAAAGAAATCAAAACATGCATATTCGGATAAAAAGGATGTGCAATGGCGGTGACAAAGCAGGCAACTAGAAAAATACCAAAAAAAACCCAAATAACAATCTGGGCTATTACGATAAAGAGGTCAATCAAAATCAATAGAACAAAGGACCAATGAAAATCAAGAATAAAAAAGAGAGAAGTTACCTGGGGGAAGGCATATTGACTTGGACCTGATTCGTTCTTGGTCGCCGGAGGAAGGGCGCATCTGCGGCGCAGCAGCGTCGGCGCGAGACTGGAATCGGAGGAGGGAAGACGACATCTGATGAACGAGGCAGCGGCAGCGATAGCCTTTGCAGGCGATTTAGATCGCAAGTAGAACAATTTCAGGCTAATTCCCACAAGAAGTGGAGCATGAGCAGTAGCATGGGGTTGAGTTTGCTTCAAAATGGCCTTGAAAAGGGATGATTCATGGTAGAATGAGGTGGTTGCAATGAAGGAAGGGAAGCGTGTGAGAGAAGCTGTTTTGATGTTCTTGAGAGAAGAGCGTTTCTTTTTCCTCTTTTTTCGTTTCCTTAGTGGGGTTATTTTTCTCTCACTAGAATTCCTTAGCATCTCATGTTTCTCTCTCATCTCATTTGGTCTTCTGTCTTTTTTTTTTTTTTAAAAAAAAAACATTATACCTGAACCAATGAAGCCTTAAATTGAACAAAATAAAAAAAAAAAACACGAATACTCTATAGAAAGATTCAATATTTTTGTCGTTGGAAAAACTAGGCAAAGTTCACCTACCCAACGTCCGATTCCCGCATACCAGTATACCACCACAAACCGAAAAACCGAAAAAAAAAAAAAAAAGATATATGGTGGCGCTTCTCACCAACCCCCGCTTCTTCTTCTTCTTCTTCTCTCACACAGGACTATAGAAAAGAGAGAATAATAGAACCACCAAACCTTCAATCTCCCTGGAATCTTTCTCTCTCCTGAATTTTGATGGCATCCTCAGCAATTAATCCCTCTTCTCTTTGCTTCTCTCTCAACCCTTCCTCTACTAAAACTTCTAAACTCTTTCTTGGTGGTGGAAATTCCATCAAATTGGGCTCTTTCCCAGATCATTCAGGTCCAAATCGACTTACAGTGAGTGTTAACCGTGTAAGATCGCCGATTCATGCGAGTTCAACTCAGTTGACCCCTACCGAGTCAACACCGAGTAGTAGTAGCAGCAGCTTTAGTGAGATGAAGGGCTCATCTAGGGTTCCTACTATTGTTGAGGTTGATTTGGGGAATCGTAGTTACCCTATTTATATTGGTTCTGGTCTTCTTAATCACCACGATCTTCTTCAAAGGTTATTTCCAACTTTTTTCTGTTTCATTTTATGCTTGTAGTATGGAATTGTTAATTGCAAGGAAATTAGTATCTTTTCATTGAATTCACTAGCAGTGCAATGTTGAGTAATCTTCTGTTTTGTGAATTGTGTAGCAGACTAGCAGTTGCTATAAGCTATTCTTTTTGTTGGGAAATGGTATTTTTTTTGGCATTTATTCACTTAATTTCCAATAAAAATAAATAAAGGATTCAAATCATTTTATCGACATGAGTGCTATGTATCGAAAAATTTATAACTATTTTTTTATTTAATTTTAAAAACGTCTCGGCATTTCAGTTTCTCTTAGTTCAGTTCAACTTCTCTCAGTCCAAAAGAATGAGGCCTTATATATATATTTTGTAGTTTTGGAAAATATTGACAGTTTTACTGAAAGATGTGATAGATTATGGTTGGATTTTCCCATGAGACCCCGTCTCGAATGAGCAAAGGAGAGAACGTGGACTCCCCTAGTCTGTTACCTTCCCTTCTCTCTCAAGTAACAAAATCCATTTTACTTTTCGTTCCAAGGCTTGAACCAAACATCCAATGATGAGTAACAAGTTCCGTTACCATTCTACTCCTCTATTTGATTTCATTACCTTTCCATTTCATGGCTTGAAATAAACATCCAATTATGACGGGTTAGACAATGGAAAGGTAGTAGACAATTTAATGTTGGCTGTTTTAGTTGGTTAGTGACTTAGTGCATAGCCAAAAGCCAATACAAAAAGCTACTAAAACCAGCTTTTTACTATTGGCTGAAAATACAATGCCAATGACTTAACACTTCTTTTTGTCTGTTTTACCACATTAAAAAGTCAAAAGACGAACACTTCTAATGTGCTAGCTGTTTGTGGATGCAATGTCTATTTTGCACCAAGGTGTACTAGAGCTAGGTACAACCAATGCTATTTGTTGCTCATATGAAGAGCTCTAAATGAGCAATAAGCTCTTGAAATGGACTAATGAGCACCAGGATGTACTAGAGCTTGATACTCCCAAGGCAAATTGTTGCTCCTTAAGAGAGCTCCAAATGAGCAAATAAGCTCTCCCAATGGACAATGAACGCAAAATGAGCCACGTGAATACCTAAAGTTAGGTACATGTATAAGATACACTTGTTTCCAGTTGATGGTGAATTGGTAATACACAAGTTATTAAATATTTTCAATTTTGGCAGCCTTCGGTGACCTGCCTTTTCTTTTCTATGCTGTTGGCTTAGGTTCTAAATATAGTGTTACTTTAGGAACTTGGCACTAGCCTCTATCCAGATATTGATGTGTCAAGAGTCAAGTATGGTACTACCCTGAAAGGTGCAATGTATTTTCTACCATATCTATCAAATGTGTGACCACAAGTATATACTACCACAGTTGTTCAAAGTTCAAACTGATAAGACCACAGCCATATAAGGTACCATTGTACCTACCAAATGTACAATAACAAGCCCGAGCAGTTACCACTTTCATACCTCCCTTATGTCAAATGTCAAGAACAAGATAAAAGATTTGAAGCGAAATTTCTCTTGAACATATCCTTCTAATTAAAAATTTAATGGTGTTAGATCTTTAAAATGAGATTGTTTCTATGATATCTGATCACCAAAGTGGAAATATAAAAAGTGATGGTTACTAAATGGAGTTTCACCTCACCTTAGGACACCAAGGTAAAGGTTTCTTTATTATTATTATCTTTTCGAGTTTTAAAGTATTTGTTATCTTTTATATGCAGTGCCTCAAAAGCTTGAATTACATTTGATTATTAAGCTTAAACAAAGGAATAAATAAATATTTACCCTTAATTTTTTTATGATATCTGAGATTGATCATTGATCTACACTTTTATTTTTTATTAAATGCTATGATATTGTTTCAGTTAGCTAATTGTCTATCATTTGTTCAGGCATGTGCACGGAAAGAGGGTTCTTGTGGTTACAAACACAACTGTTGCACCCTTGTATTTGGACAAAGTTGTTGATGCTTTAACAAGAGATAACCCAAATGTATCAGTGGAAACTGTGATTTTACCAGATGGAGAGCAGTACAAGGACATGGTTTGTGTCTTTGACTTTGCAAAGGTTGCGTGCTTGTCCACGATTAGTTTGGATGTTTGATATATGATTCTTTGTGGTGTGTTAGGATAATCTAATGAAAGTCTTTGACAAAGCTATCGAGTCAAGGTTGGACAGAAAGTCCACTTTCGTGGCCCTTGGAGGTGGCGTTATAGGCGACATGTGTGGATTTGCTGCAGCTTCTTTTTTGCGTGGAGTCAACTTCATTCAAATTCCAACCACTGTTATGGCCCAGGTTTGATCACAACCTCTGTTTCATTTCATTATGTTTGCACATTACTATATAATGTTATGTTTGTCGGTTCATTTTATATGTCTTTCTTGCTGATGACATTCATCATCAGGTGGATTCTTCAGTGGGTGGAAAGACTGGCATAAACCATCCTTTGGGAAAAAACTTGATTGGGGCTTTATATCAACCTCAGTGTGTACTTATAGACACTGATACACTAAACACACTGCCTAACAGAGAACTAGCATCTGGGCTCGCTGAAGTTGTAAAATATGGGCTTATCAGGGACGCTGAGTTCTTTGAGTGGCAAGAGAAGAATATGGATGCGTTGATGGCGAGGTATTTGATTAATTGACCTTTTCATTGCGCCAGCATCCTCACTCTACCACTTGCAAATACTACTCCCCAGTTAACTTATTTCCTTAAAGGGACAACACAGAATTAATAACTATTAACTACATTAGTTGCTGACTAAAGCTGTTCTGTAGAATTATGATTTGTCTTCGTTTTTTCTGTACATGTTAGGCAACCCCATATGATAATATTCAATTGATTGTGCCATACGTGACAAGTTGGGAGGGGGGGGTTGTACTCATTAGATAGGTTCCGTAGGTATAGGATGCACTCTCCTACTGGACATGGCAAAGAGGGTAACTATAGTAACTATTACACTCGGCAAGTGAGAGGGGGAGACTAGAGAGGAAAGCAGGGAGGATCCAACTGATTGGGTAGGATGCACTATGTATCCCTGGACATGACAAAGAGGGTCTAATTATAGTAATTACTACTTAGTAAAGTTGGTAAGTGACTGATCGTCCAGCGGGCTTTTGTTTGGACTGGTCAGCCAATCTGCTACCTATCATAAGGTGTTCTCTTGAGGTGACACTATTTCCTCGGGCAGAGAATTTATGCTTCGAGTGACTGGTTGGTGCTCACAACTCAATGCTTCGGCCATCTTTCCTTTAGGTGGTTGTCCAGTGTCCCACTTTTAACTTTCGTACAAGTGACGTGACTCGACTCCAAATACCTTGCTATTTAATGATGAATTGGCTTGTCTTGCTTAGTTCAGATGTTGATGTATTAGCTAGATTACTCTATTTCAATTTTTCATATTTTTCTTGCGAGCCAGGTGACAACAGCATTGGCTTAATTTGCAGGGATCCTGCTGTCTTTGCATATGCCATAAAGCGCTCTTGTGAAAACAAGGCTGAGGTTGTATCAATGGATGAGAAGGAAAGTGGACTCAGAGCAACATTGAACTTAGGTCACACGTTTGGACATGTGAGTTCGATACTCTTGTTATTCTTGTCATAATCTTGCGTTTTGAAATGTGTAGTATCAACTTTGACAGACATTGGAGAAGGAAAATATCAGGGAATGCCAAGCATCATGAATTTGCTTATTTGTTTCAAAAAATAAAATGTGCCTTAACAAATGCAGCTATTGTAGGAAACAATATGTAAGATGTACTCAGTAATCAGGGTTACATAAGAGCCCTGTGGAGATTGAAATCCTAAATGTCTAAGACCTTTGCAATACCTAGCTCAAAATATTTTTAGAAAATTTGCAAGTACTCGATAGTTGCCTGTCAAAAAGGTACCCATATTTGAACTTTTAGTTCAGTTGTCCTTGCAAACAATATTTTGTAGGACCACTCTACTGAAACTTATGTTCTGTCTAACTAAATCTTTTAAGTTAGATTTTAATGCGAATGGCATACCTTAACAAGACTAATAAAAGTTCTTCTTTGGGATTGGGAGCTAGAGCTTGTCTCCCCAATAATGATAGTATGTGGGATGTTGTGGTTTCTCCATAGAAAAGTTGTCTTTTGATATGCACAAAATGTTTACTTGATGATGATCAGCTTGGTGGTTGTGGATTCCTTTTGCAGGCAATAGAAACCGGATTCGGCTATGGCCACTATCTTCATGGAGAAGCCGTTGCAATTGGAACAGTATGCCATTTCCATCAATCTCTTGACTCTGTCTTACATGCTTATCATCTTCATGCTGATTAGGAGGATGTTTGATCTTCAGGTCATGGCTGTCGACATGTCATATCGTCTTGGTTGGATAGACGAATCATTAGTGGAGCGTGTTCATAACATCTTAAAAAAGGCTACACTACCTATTGCACCTCCTGAAAGCATGACTGTGGAAATGTTCAAGTCCATTATGTCGGTAAGCTTAGATTCCATCTTCAGCTGAAAAAGTGCTACTCCCTAGGTTTCTTTTTATTCTTCTTAAATGAGATTTTTAATCACGTAGATAGACTGTAAATTCTCACCGATATATAAGAGGAAAAAAACACTATCATGTGGGACGTTAATATATTTAATATTTATGAATATGGAATTAAAGATATTAATGGTTAAAATTTGCGTTAGAAACTTTGAAACCACAATCAAGGTAATAGAGGAATGGAGGAAGTCATTTTTTCTGTCTTGAACTTATATGTCCATGTGAATTTAACCGCCAGGTTGATAAGAAGGTAGCTGATGGTGTGCTGAGGCTCATCCTTTTGAAAGGTCCTCTAGGAAACTGTGTGTTCACCTCAGATTATGACAAAAAGCGCTGGATGAAACTCTGGCTGCCTTTTCCAAATCTTGATTCCTCAATTATTATTAGTACATACCCTGCCATTATTCTTTTTGTAACCAAACAACCAACGGGCAACGGCTGTAAAATGTGAAATTCGCGTATCAACTTTTTTTTTATTTTTTGGATTTGTAGTTGTCTTCTTTGTTTTAGTGACGAATATAGTTCGTTTGTTGTGAGATAAAATACCTGATAGAAAAGTGGTGTAAAATAAATAATTATTGAGCACTGTAAAAGTTCTTAATAAGTAATTTTTCCGTGTCGTAAATTTGTCATATGACCCTGGATCTTCTTATAGTATGAGTTGAAAAGAAGGCTGGTAATGCTGCTCTTTGCATTATGGAGTATGTAACTTATTAAGTGATTATTGCATAGTTTTGGACCCAATTTTCCCATTTATTACTATGATTGGTAGTCACCCCTTCAAAAACATTATTTTTCCTTCGTAACTTGCACTTCTCACATGTCAACTATTTTTTTTTTTTTTTTTTTGGGGGGGGGGATGAAAGAAATCATCTCCAATTGTAAGAGGTTGGAGCAATATCCTAAGTCGTGATAATACCTCGCAAGTCGTAAATGAGTGCACAAGAGGTTTTCGTTGGAAGCATTTTTCCCGAAGTAGAGTTTGATCAAATTGGTTGAGAAAAAAATAAACCAAAGTTCTATACTACTATTACAATAAATAATAATCTAAAACTAGCTACCAAATATATAGTAAGTATTTCGACTAATTGTTTATCGAATTAGTGGCATATGATGGTATTTTCTCTCTTTTTTTCGCGAAATGGGTTTAATCTAGTTGACTAGCCAAATAATTTTCTGTAAAGAAAATATAAGTATTTTTGCCTTGTATGGAATTTGTATTGGTTTGGACATGAATAAATGATTGACATCATGCTCAATTTCGTCCCATTGACCTGCATATCTTCTAGAGTTGTAGTAAATTATGCAGCAAATCCACAAGATAGATAAGATTAGGACCAAATTTGATACTATTGGACCACAATTGGGGATTGGGTAGATCAATCAATAGCTCTATGTTTATTCTTAATGCTTTTTCTTTTGTTTACTCCAGCAAAAGTCTACTTCATATTTAAATTGATTGATTAGAAATATCAATATACTTCTTCCTATTGACGGTGAAGTTGGAGATTAGACTAAGATTGAGAGTGAAATCAAGCTAACTTCACGGATGGAAAGCTACCCCCACCTTCCCCCCTCTTCTTTCTTCACCTAATGGCCTCAATCTACTTCCAATTTTAAGGTTGTGAAGTGTAGTTCTTAGTTCTTATTAGGGTGATAAATGATTTAATGGGATAAGAAAGGTTGCGAATTATTTAAAATCGACCTTATTAGTTAAAAGTTGATTCAAACATCCATGCTTGACTTGTGCTCGAACTGATTCAAAATCTTGATGAATTGAGTTAAGATGGGCCTTGTACTAGTTGTTCTAATTTGTTGCCTTATGATTTATTCTTTTTCAAAACTATTTTTTTTTTTTGTATATTTGAATTATTTATGTTACAAAAAACATAATGAAGCAGTATCTATTCATGAAAATCAAGATTTTGTCAGAGTAGTTTTTCTCCCTCATACAACTCTTCCACATCATTGCCTTTTCTCATATCTTATAAAGAATAATCGACATCTTTGCCTTGCTTTTTGTTTACCTCTCTTGGCTTTCTCTTCGTCCCTATTTGTTTTCTTATCTCTATATCTCTATTATATAAGGGACGGGGAGCTATTGGTCCCATTTCGAATAGATTGCTTTCTCCTCCTTTTCATTTCTAAATTATAAAACCAATTTCAACCTAAGTGGATTCAAAAAAAAACTGCCGGAATACAATTATAACAATCAATCACTAGTCCAATCAAATCAATACAATTGCATAATTCACATTATACAAATCAATCACATGAGGAAACTTTACAAAAACTAAAAAAATTCAACTACAAACTATAACCCATTAGCATTTACATACTCCGTAGCTAACCATTTACAATTACATACTCGAAAATTACCAATACACTACAACATGTCCAAATTACAACTAAGAAAAAACATACGTTTTATTGGGGGAGATTACACATTTGTCCATTGCGATTTGCGAACTCCTCTAAAAAGGTACATAATTCTTTTTTAACCTTGCAAGTTATTTCAAATTAGTTGAAGAAAAAACTAGCAACTCTCTTATGTTCGAATGCATGTTCAATTGTAGTATCGATAATCACATGTTTTAGAAAAAAATACAATAATAATGATACAAGAATAATTTAAG